>JACEEZ010022724.1:148426-185926 GCA_016584305.1 Chionoecetes opilio
TGGTCTGTGTGTCTGTCTGTGTCTGTGTCTGTGTGTGCGTGTGCGTGTGCGTGTGGCGTGTGCGGTGTCTGTGTGTCGGGTGTGTTGTGTGTGGTGTGTGTGTGTGTGTGTGTGTGTTATATCAAAAGACCTATAACGCTGTTTGCACTTTCAAAACGAATTATCACTATCGGAATACACACGCACACACACACACGCGCACGCACACGCACACGCACACGCACACAGGAATAGATATACAAGTACACATCCACTCCAGGCTATAATACCTCCCACTCCCCTCTCACTTCCCTCTCACTCCCCACTCACTCCCCTCTCTCTCTCTCCTCCCACTACCTCCACTCCTTGCTCTCTGCCCTCTCTCTCTGCCCTCTCTCTCTCCCCTCTCTACCCTCCACTCCTTGCTCTTTCCCCTCTCACTCCCCTCTCATTCCCCTCCTCCCCTCCCCCACTCCCACTCCCCCTCACTCCCCTCTCACTCCCCTCGCACTCCCCTCTCACTTCCCTCTCACTCCCCTCTTACTCCCCTCACGCCCCTCTCTACCCTCTCACTCCCCTCTTACTCCCCTCACTCCCCTCTCACCCCCCTCTCACTCCTTAATCTCTCCCCTCTCACTCCCCTCTCACTCCCCTCCCACTCCCCTCTCACTACTCCACTCCTTACTCTTTCCCCACAAAGCCGCTGAATCAAATAATCATAAAACTCACGATTATAAAGGAGGTTTACTAAGAGAGAGGGAGAGAGCGAGAGAGGGAGCGGGAGAGGGAAAGAGCGAGAGAGAGAGAATTTTAGGTGAGCATTAGTAATGAAAATGAAATAGGTGATTCAATATTTATCTTAGCTCCACCACTATCTCTATTCCTTTCTTAAGTAATCTCTCTCTCTCGCAGTGTCTTTCTCCCCCCCCCAAAACACCCCACTACACACAACACACAACCCACACACACACAACACAACACACACACCACACACACACACACACACACACACACCACACACACACACACACACACACACACACACACACACACACACACACACACACACACAACCATTGTAATAAGGCAGCTTTAGGAATAAAAATGTTAATGTAAAAGAACCAGATTTTGTTTCAGAAAAGGAGACACATCTAAATAAAAGAAAAAATATACTCGTCTTATAAAGAAAAACCGTAAAAAGTACATTAACGTCTATGTATTAAAAATGAATAAAAAACTGAGGTTTATGAAATTGTGTAAGAAAAAGAAGCACATTTAAATAAGGGATAAAACCAGCTCATTATATAAAACACCCGAATAAGGTCCATTAACGAGTACACTTATACAGAAAGGTGTGTTCATTTGCATAAAGTTTCGTTCACCACCTGTTGCATATAACGGTAGAGAGAGATTAATGATTTAGTTCAGGGAAATAATTGTGTTGTTGTTTTAGTTCTATTTTTGAAATATAGAGTTTATCGCTAAATCACCTGCACCGCCATTGTATTAAGTGCCATTAAAGAGTTTGTATTTAAAGGTGTGTGTGTGTGTGTGTGTGTGTGTGTGTGTGTGTGTGTGTGTGTGTGTGTGTGTGTGTGTGTTGTGGGGTGGGGTTGTGGTGTGTGTGTGTTGTGTGTGGGGTGGTGTGTGGGGTGTGTGGGGGTGTTGTGTGTGTCTTGTGTTGTTCCCGGGGTNTGAAATCTAACCTAACCCACTTTTAGACTCACTAATCTAACCTAACCTAACCTATTGCCACGCTTTAACCTCCTAACTAAAGCCAATCTGCTTTAAAAAGTGTCCGAGACAAGGGAAGAACAGAGGCGATGCAGGTCACAAGAGGAAGAGATTGTGGCGGACGTAAACACTTGTCTCTCCGCCTCCCTATTGAACAACATTTCATTATCTCCACAAGTAATGATTTGCGACGGAAGCTCATAGAGAATGTTTCCTTGAATACAATAAGGTAAACAGAAGCCACACTCCCAATTGTGTAGGGAATTTCGGTCCTGGTGTAAAATAATACCATATATATATATATAGATATATATATTTATATGTATATATATATATAATATATATATATATATATATATAATATATATAGTATATATATATGCATATATATATATAAATATATATTATATATATATATAATATATATATCTATATATACTGTATATATATATATATATATATACTGTATATATATATATATATCTATATATATATATTATATATATATATATATATATATATATTATAATATATATTATATATATATACTTATATATATATATATATATATATTGCGCCCACACCCTCTTTTCTGGATACGTCTGGGTACGCCACTGCTCCTCTTCGTCATCCAAGTAATGAATGGAATGCAATGGAAGTACTTGGAATGCAATGGAAGTTCTTAGAATGCAAGGGAAATACTTGGAACGTTATGGAATGGAACACTTTGGAATAGCGGAATTCCGTAGTAGCAGCAGCAGTAGTAAAGTAGCAGCAGTAGTTAGCGTGCACGGGGTGAGGTGAAGCGGTTTATATTTACCAACATTTACGCTGTATTCGCCGTTATCCAGGAATGGCCCCGAGGGCCATTCCTGAGGTATGATCAGAAACCGCATAGGGGAGAGCCCGATTGAAGAGCTATGTGTGTGGTGTGTGTGCGTAGTCTGTCCGGTTGAATTCCTCCGAGATGGCTGAACGCACAGACTTCATATATGCATCACTATACTGTCTATGCCTGATGGCCGAGAAGTGTGCGAAAAAAAAGGAAAAAAAAAAAAAAAAAAAAAAAAACTGCCCACCAAGGGAGGAACGGGCATTCTTCGTGTCCAATATGACAAGCATCCCCTTCGAGCGACGCAAGAGTGCAGCACGGAAAGTGTGGACGCCATTCGCTCCTTTATGGGTGCAATTAAGGTGACGTGCTGTTTATCACCACAACCTCTCCTGTTTCTTTCCATAGCTTTAACAGAGTCCTCCATGTACATATCAGTGCTGAATATTGTGGCAGATTGGTGAAACCGGAAACCTCACCACCACCTTTCCTGAACCTCAGGAAAGAATGTCCAGCAACTAATGAAAGTCTGCAGTAACAAAAAGCCCCCAAAAGACCCCTGATCAATATTGTTTCTTGGTAATTTCCAGGATATAAATGGAAGGACAAGAAATGTCTAGCAAAAAAAAAATAATAATAACTTAATGAAAATGGCCCCTAATAATAGCTTGCCATTTTATGTGAATCCTGAAAAAATCAGCTTGTTAGGAGTTTTTTCTGGGGCAAACCTAATATTCCTGAACTATAAGGAGATCGACCACGTTCTCGTTAGTACTCGTTGGAGGATCCTCCAGAACTGCAGGGTTTACCGGAGTGCTGAGCTCTTTGGAACATATCACAGACTTGTTGTTGCTACACTTAAGTTTGATGTCAAGTCCAGAAGAATCTCAAGATGTAACCATACTGTGTTTCATCTTGAGAAACTGAAGAACTTGACATGTACCCATGAGTACAAAAAGACAAGACAAATAGTTAACTTAAGTACTAGAGCAAAATATACATAATAAAGGCACATTGCATGAGTACATTAGAGCACATAGTACCTATGAAGAGCTCCTTGTCAAAGTCATCCAGTATAGGGGAGCTTTTGTCCATGTCTCCCTCACCCGGTAACTCACTGGTTACCGGGGGAGGGTTACTATGTGTCATCCGTCCTCGCAGCTTCGCATATGTCAATAATGACTGGGTCTGCGTAAGGGTCCGATTTTAGGCTCAGAAATCTAAACGGCTCGGGCCCAAACCCACACATGTACGAACGTGGTGGGCGACCTGAGACTCGGGCCTCCATATCAGCGTGCGTTGAACACAGCAACGGGGGCGCGGACAGTGCGTCTGGGAGTGCGTGCTCCTTAAACCTTTACGCCAGAGGGGTGGAAAAGACGTATGGTGCTATTTTTCTCTTTCAGCCGCTGGATGCGGGGATTTTTTTATTGCGTCCAGGGTGTGGTGGTAAAGGATGGGAACAAGCAGCTTGTGGTCAACCACCAATTCGAAGGTAAAAAGGCCAAGCAAGAAATCCGGCACTTCCTCATAGCCCACACGACAGCAAGCAATTCTAGTTTCCACCACAGCATACCTATTTCAGTATCGCTCAGGAACCTGGAACCCACACTGCACTAACCTCAACTTGGTACCGTGACGCTGGAGCAGGGCGTAACCAAGCCCCTTGGACGGGAGGCGTCATTTGCAGGACTGTAGGTAGAGCGGGGTCAAAGTGAGCCAGGACTGGGGTCGACGAGAGGGCCTTTTTCAACCGCCTAAAAGGAGGACTGATGAGCTGGGGGTCCAAACAAATTCTTTCCTTGGCTGAGAAGCGCCCTAATGTCTGCTGGCCTCGGCGCCTCTGTGGAGAAATCAGCTATTTTGGTTGATAACACCAAAGAAAGAGCGAAGGGTTGTTAGGTTGGTGGGAAACTGAAAAATCTCCCCACCGCTTTTGGTTTTAAAAAAAAAACCCGGGTCAGCACTAACACCGTCCTCTGAGATGATGTACCCACAGAAATGGGCGGTTGGGAGATAAACATGAACTTTTTCCGGTTGATGGTGATGCGGTGAAGCCGGAAGCGTTCCAATATCTGCCTTACCCGGTCGAGGTGCTCCTCGTAAGTAGTGTCCCACACAAGCAAAATCGTCGACGACCTTTGTGCAGTTGTCAACAACTTTCCATGCGATGTCCACACGCCTGCAAACTCTTCACCTGTAGAGACAAATCCCTTTCGGTCCCCTTAGGGAACTTATACCGTCCCCCAGGGTGTGATGAATGTGGTGGAAGGCTGAGACTCCTCCTTTAAGGGAATTGCCAAAAACCCACATAGCGTCTAAGGTGGAAAAATATTTGGAGCCCTGGGTTACCTGCATCGCCGCGGAGCGGGGCGACGGGGATTGATGCGTCGGGCGAAGCACCTGCCGGTTAAGCTTTGACAAGTCAACGGTGATTCGAACACCGCCAGACTGCTTTTGAGCGACAATCATGGGATGACACCAATCAGACACCACAGCACCTACCGGCTTTATGATGTCTTGCTTAACCCATAGTATCCAGCATGGCCTTCGTATCCACCTGCCAACCAACGGAATACTGTTGGGCGTGTGACGAGCAAAGGGCTGGGAGTCAGGACGAAGGGGGATCATCATGGGAGCTCCACCATGGAGGCGAGCTTTGCAAAAAACCGTTGTCAAAGTCTCCGGAATCCACCAGGACGTCAGAGAACTCCTTCAGGATGCTTTGCGATCCTTGTCTACCTGTCGTCCCTCTGTGCTGGATGTGATGCAGAGGTCTCTGCAGGGGGGGAGGAGGTCTCGTTACAAACGCACCGCAGAAATCTGTTTAGGATAATCTTTCGGGAATTATGTGTAATGCACGGGGTCATACCAGGAAAGAAGAGCATCATCGAAACCAAACCCCGAAACACACCGATGGTAGTATTACAGGGTGGCTTCCCCGAAACGTAAGTGTGGCCTTAAACGAGCCAACGGGGCTCAGCCGGCTCTTGTTAGCGGCCAACACCTCATCCTGGCAGTTTGAGAGATCACTTTCACTTTAAAGGGCCCAGACAACGAACCTGACTTAAACCAATCACGTTTGCTTCGGCACCTGTGTCGGGAGTGAACTGCAGCTTACACTGGCCAGTTATAGGGAATTCTGAGCTGGCGACCCCGATGAAAACCTTCGGCGCCTGATGTTTCGGTACGGCGAGTCTGACGTCCCCTGATCCGTAAACTATGGGCTTTTCGGGCCCCCAGGAGGTTGGGCACCCCTACCTTCACTAGTACGACCTTGGTGGATGCCTTTTTTGTGACAACCCTTGCTGTAGTGTCCTGTGATACCGGGCAGGCGTCACAAAACCGCTTACCCCATGCCTTGCACGCTTCTGGCGTCCTTGTGGGGGAGGCTCACCTCCACAACCCTTCACACTTGGCACCACCCTCTGCTGGCGGTGGCGAGATGCGCTCCCGGTGTCGGTGTCTCGTACTTACTGCTCTCCCAACAGTCCCTGCGAGTGCTGGTGAGGTCTGTCTCGGTGTTAAGAGCAGACTCTTCGCTGCGACACAGCCGCAAGGCCTCCAGGTAGGCTTGGGGGAGGATCTATCGCAAGTAGCTTCCGTCGTTAGTTTGTTTTTCATATCTCCTATAGGCTACAGGGAGTTTCGTACACAATTGTTTCGTACCCAGTTGTGTTAGTTGTTTCGTACACTTGATTTGAGTTTTTTCGTACATACATGATGTCGTTTAGTAACTCAAGTAGTAAAGTTCAATTCTGAGCTGAGTGTACGAAACGCCTATGATTTCATATAGACTACGAACCAACTTTTTGGTGTACTACTCTACTGATGTACGAAACAACTTGTGTACGAACTGACTGCACCCCCTCCTATACACTTTCCTTCCTACTAAAAGCATCTTATAGCTCCGAAAGTAGTGATTTGCGACGGTCACTCATTGAGAGAATGTTTCTCAGCATCTATTAAGGTAAACATAAATCATTCACCACTTAACTTAACATCACCACTTAACATGCAACAATCGATCATATACTTCCAGTAGTAATATGAATAATTAAATGTCGTTCACCACTTAAACATAGCATGTTACAATCTATCAGGTACTTCTAATAGTGATATGAATATTAAATATCGTTCACCATTTAACCTAACCTGTAACAATCTGTCAGATACTTCCAGTAGTGATAAGTAATATGTAATGATAATCATTAAATATAGTTCACCACTTAACCTAACATGCAACAGTCAATCATACTTCCAAAGGCAATTGTGATACTAATCATTTAATCTCATTCACCACTTATCAAATACAAAGACAAAACAATATATAGGTTTGTGATATTAAACATTAGGAACTGTTTTCAGTATGTTTTATTACCAACCAAATAAAAGGTTACATGTCATTTGGTAATGAAGCGATTGGTACTGAGGTCAACTGATCATGAGTTCACTTCGGCCACGCGCCATATGAGACACAGGTTAATTAGGCCTCAAACCGTCTAGGCCACGAGTCAATTGGGACCCAACTAGAAATGGCCATAGAGTCAGATAGGACCCAAAACCGGGGAAGGAGAGAGAGAGAGAGAGAGAGAGAGAGAGAGAGAGAGAGAGAGAGAGAGAGAGAGAGAGAGAGAGAGAGAGAGAGAGAGAGAGAGAGAGAGAGAGAGAGAGAGATATATATATATATATATATATATATATATATATATATATATATTATAATATATATATATATAATATATATATATATATAATATTTAATGAAAGGAAGGAGAAAAAAAAATCCTCACACGCACACATACATACATATACAGTGACACACACACACACGGGTTTCAGACAAAACCCCCCTAGGACAAAACCCCCCTCGGAAAAAAAACCCTAGGACAAAAACCCCTTGGACAAAACCCCCTAAGCTAAAGTGCGAAATAGGAAAAACCCCCTCAGTTTAATACCATCAAAATTAGAAGAAAAAATAAAATTTAAGCAATTTATTACTGAAGTAATCATGAAAAATATTATAATCTTTCTTTGTGTTTGTTCACTCCACCTGATCATTGTTTTGTCTACCGTAAATCCCCATGTACCGTAGATAACACTAAAGTCGCCAGGACAAAGTTTCTTTTTTATTTACAGACGTGTGGTGGCGTTAATACTTACATTTCTACATCCATGATTTCAGGAAAGTCAGAAGGGGCTATCTGGAGAGTCTGTCATTTTGTGTCTAGGGGGGTTTTGTCCTAGGGGGATTTCGTCCTAGTTTTTTTTTCCTAGGGAGAGTTTTGTCCTAGGGGGGTTTTGTTTCTAGGGTTTTTTTTTCCTAGGGGGTTTTGTCCTGGGTGGGGGGGTTTTGTTCCTAGGGTTTTTTTTCCTAGGGGGGTTTTCTCCGAGGGGTGTTTTGTCCTAGGGTTTTTTTCCTAGTTTTTTTTCCCTAGGGGGGTTTTGTCCTAGGGTTTTTTTCCTAGTTTTTTTTTTTCCTAGGGAGGTTTTGTCCTACACTCGTGCGTGGGTGGATGAGGAAGTCTCTCTCGCTCTCCCCTCTCACCCCTTTCTCGTCCCCCCTCTCTCCACCCCCCTCTCATCTCTCTCTCTCTCTCTCTCTCTCTCTCTCTCTCTCTTCTCCCCCCTCTCTCTCTCTCTCTCTCTCTCTCTAAGCAGTGGTTGCTGACGTCACGGATGGTGGCGCTGTTCCCGCTCCTCCTGTCACTACCGGCGCTAGGAAGGATACGGTTGGTGGCTCTTCTCGTGTCGTCAGTGGTGGATCTGCTGCCTTAGCCGGCGCCCAGGACCCTCTTGGATCTGTGGAGCCTGCAAGTGGCCCCTCCGGACTAGCTGTGACAGCTGGACCTGATGGGGATAGCTCGGCTAAGGGTGCCTGTTCCTCGGGGACTCTACCGACGGCTTCCCCGATGCTGTCCCAGGGTCAGGATACCACAGGAAAAACAAATTTACGCCCACGGAAGGGGCGTTAAAGCCTTGTTAGTAAGATAAGTAACCTAAATTCAGTTAGACTATTTAATCCATAATTTTGTGGATCAAGATTCCTTTCCTTTTGCTAGTTTGAACAATAATGATCTCCTTACTTTATTTAATGATAATGTACAACGGAATTTTCCTTTACATATTATTGATAATATGATTTACAATCCCTTTGAACATGCTGACAATGGTAATGCAATCAACAACTTTCCTGTTAATTGCAGCATGTATAAACCAACCTGTAACTACTTCTTTTGTGATGACTTTAATAGAATGATCAATGAATCCCCTTCAGGTTTAAAGTTACTAGCTTTTAATATTAGTAGTTTACCTCTTCATATAGATAGTTGTGTTGAGCAATGTATTTATGCAACTAGTATGAAATTTGATGTCTTAGGTTTTTGTGAAACTCGCCTCAATGATGCCATCTGTCAACTTTTTCCCATCGAAGGTTATGATAATTACTTCAATAATAAGAATACACAAGGTGGAGGTATTGCCATCTATCTTCACAAAATGTTTCAGGCCAATACTATTAGAGATGTTTCTTTGCAATTTGCTCACATTGAATCATTATTCCTTGAAATTACCCAACCACACAATTTTATTATTGGCATGATATATAGACCCCCTAATTCTAATATTGATGATTTTATTGCATCTATTAACTATATCATTGCCACTTTATCAACCTCTAGGACACCTATTATGGGAGACTTTAATATTAATATTTTAAATCATTATGAAAAAAATGCTCAAATTTTGATAAATATGTTCCATAGTTACTACTTCTTTTCCACAATCAATAAACCAACACGTGTAACTAGAAATTCGGCCACAATCATTGATCATATCTGGACTAATAATTTTGATAACTATTTAACAAGTGGGATAATATTTAACTCAATTAGTGATCATTTCCCTATTTATAGTTATTTTTCAGTAGTCAATGATAGTTATACTTCCAACACAGTGGCTTTCACAAAAAGAAAACTAGACATTGAAAAAATATATGATTTCAAAGATGACTTAGCAAAATTTAACTGGAATACAAATGCATTGGATTGTGATGTGAATGATCTTTTTGATAAATATATGAATAGGTTTTTTAGAATTGTACAATAAGCACTTTTCCATTGAAAACAACACAAATCAAAGAAAACATCAAGGCAAAACCATTTACATACACCACCTATTAAAAGTTGATCAAACACGGAATAAACTACAAAAGCTAAATGCAAAATGGCCTTTTAACCATATAAAAAATACTTTTAAATCTTTTAGAAATAAATTGACGGCAACAATAAGAACAGCAAAAGAAAATTATTATAAAACTAGATTTACAGATCATGCTGGGGATCCTAAAAAAATATGGGACATAATCAACAACCTACTGGGTAAAAATAAAACTAGGATATCACCTTCTTTTCTTGTCAATGGCGATACAATCACTGATAATCAAAATGTGGCTAGGTCATTTAATAATCATTTCAGCAGTATAGGTAGCACACTTGCTAATAACATTCAAGATACACAAGAGCCATTTACATATATCTTCCCCAGAACCACTCCCTTTTTCTTTTTATTTAAGACCTACAACACCAGCTGAAATCAAATCAGTAATTGCAAATATGAAAGTTACATCTCCTGGCCATGATGAAATAAATATGAAAATAATAAAAGAATGCTCTGAAATAATTTCACCATTTCTAGTATTCATTATAAATAAATCATTTCAAGAGGGTACCTTTCCAGATCGAATGAAAATTGCTCGAATTGTCCCTTTTTTCAAGAAAGGTGACAATTCTTTACTGCAAAATTATAGATCAATTTCAATATTGCCAAGCTTTAGTAAAGTTTTTGAAAAAGTAATGGTAATGAGATTAATGGGTTACCTCTCAAAGCACTCAATTTTAACTCCAACTCAACATGGATTCCGTCCCCAGTTTTCCACTGAATTAGCAGTCTACCATTTATGTCAGAACATTTACAATGCACTGGACAATAAAATGCTACAAATAACAGTTTTTTGTGACCTCACAAAAGCATTTGACACAATTTCTCACACAATCTTATTACACAAATTATCTATCTATGGAATACGTGGTAATGCACTGGTTCAAAAGTTATTTAAGATATAGAAAGCAATATACATCATATAATAATACATCATCTCCTTATAATGACATCACATGTGGAGTACCCCAGGGTTCAATTCTTGGTCCTGTACTTTTCTTAATATACATAAATGACATCATTCGTAGCAGTAATAAACTTAAATTCATACTTTTCGCTGATGATACCACAATCTTCATTCAAGGTCACAATCTTGAAAATATTACAATTACATTGAATGAAGAATTAAATAAAGTTTCAAATTGGATTAAGAACAACAAATTAACTTTAAATATTAATAAAACTTGCTTTATGGTTTCCAGTCCCCTTATGACTCATTATGATTATGATAAATAATTATCTATCAATACATGAGGTTTTCGAATTTAAATTTCTAGGGATATATATAGATAGTAAGTTGAAATGGAAAGAACATATTGATATGGTGAAATCTAGGATATCGTTTATACACAGCATACTTTTACAGACTAAGGCACTATTTGAATGTAAAATGTTTACTACAATTTATTTTTAACCCTAATATATCCACATCTTTTATATTGTTCATCTTTATGGGGAGGTGCCTATAAAACCTTCATTGACAGCCTCTTTATTAGTCAGAAAAAGTTGTTACGTGTTATGTTCTTTAAAAATCGTTATGACCATACCATCAGTATTTTCCGAGACTTCAAGTTATTGAAGCTTCCAGATATCATACTCCTTCAAACCAATCTTTTTGTACATAAATCCATACACTCTTTACCTATAGACCTTGGCTTTAGAGCAATTACCCTAACAATGTAACCCGAAGACCACATGATTTTACGTATACCATTGTGCAGGACATCACATGCACCAACAGAGTATCTTGTCAGAGATGAACTAAAAGCTGGAACAACTTACCAGAACATTTTTATACTGATGAAAACCTTAAAATCTTTCAAACGTAATTGATAAAAGCATGCTTGACAATACAATGAAAATTTTTTAAAACTCTTTACAACCATAAATGTCATAGTGTATTTTGAAATTTCCACTGTTATGTGGTTTTTTTTTTTTTACATTATTGCCATTGCACATTATTCCAAATGATAGGATTTTTTTTTTTTTTTTTTTTTTTTTTTTTTTTTTTTTTTTTTTGGTTTTTTTTTTATGGTTTATTATGATTTTTTTTTTTTTTTATTCATTTAAATGATTTGGTTTATATTGTTTAACTTCCATATTATCATCCATAAAATGTTATATTTTCAAAATGGCCTGACCAGTCCCTTGCTGTTATGTATTATAGCTTTCAGGTCCTATAAAAGCTTCGGCTTATTGGACCTGGCTTTATCACTATATGTAATATGTTCATATGTACAAAACTACATGGCCAAATAAATATATCAATATCAATCTCTCTCTCTTCGTCTCCTCTCTTTCTCTCTCTGCTCTACTCCTCCTCTCTCTCTTCTTCTCCTTCTCTCTCACTCTCTCTCTCTTCTCTTCTTCCATCTCTCTCCCCTCGTTTTTGTCTCTTCTCTCTATCTGCTTTCTTCTCCAGGTTTTGGGTCCTATTGACTATGTACTGTTGGCCATTGATCGGCCTCTTTGAGCTTAATTAACCTGTGTCCCATATGGCGCGTGGCCGAAGTGAACTCGTGATCAGTTGACCTCAGTACCAATCGCTTCAGTACCAAATGACCTGCACCCAAATAGAAAGGGGATACCATCAAATAGAGACACTGGACAAATATTAATTTTTTAAATAAAATGATATATTATGCAAATTCAAGATCATATTGAATATTCCAAATTTCAGAACACAGTTAGTTTATTTATAAATATTTGCTCTTTCTGTGCCCTGCATGCCTAGTTTGTGCATTCTTCTGAAGTACCTCCTGTCCATTTTCCTGTCCATTCTGATTATCTGAACGATCACCATCACCATCACTCATCTAGACCATCCCTAAACTGAAGAGCAATATTGTGCCACACAGCTGCACTATACAATATTGTGCAACAGAGCTGTACTACACAATATTGTGTAACAGAGCTGCACTACACAATATTGTGCAAAATGGCTGCACTACACAATATTGTGCAACACAGTTGCACTACAAACTGGCCATGGTTGTGTCTAGGCTTGTCCGCAGAGAAATGGACAGAACGGAACCTTCTTATCCGCACTCCAAATACTCTTTCTGTAGGATAATGGCATTTTGCATGAGCTAAATTATAGCTTGTTTCACTTTACCGTGAGGGATTCTAGACTAGATTCATAATTTATATATAATGAATGGACAAAGTGGGTATGCTGAGTCACCTAACAGATGTCCATCAAAATTTACTGCTTACAGTTGATCATGGAAAGAATTATTAGTAAATATCATGACAAGTCCACTAACCTGACTGACTAAACTAATATAGTTCATATATGGGAACCCCAGTGTATATGTATGCAGAGAGGAGAGTGCTGATGTCTTTGATCATTGTCATAGGACATGAATTTAGGGATATGGAAATGTTTGATTTATATTTGATTTCCCATTGAAGTAAGTTTTCCGCATTTTCCAACCTGCTTTCATAATATAGTACATATTACATGTATGGTACACACTTTATACTAGCCTCTTGAATCATTTACCTCGGGTAAATGTAAGTCAGCAAGCAAGAACCTTGCACTATGCTAAGATATTCTGCATCTAGACGTAAATTCCAACTCAGTCTCGCTCAGGAACAAATCTAGGCTGTCTTTCACAGTTTGTCTTGGCAGTCTGATCCTTTCTGCTTTGGCTGGATCAAGCACTTTTATATCTTCAAAATCTAGCAGTGCGTCCATAATCTGGAAAATATATGAAACATATATAATCAAAACTTTCATCTAATATAGTGTAAGTGATTTTAAATTTAAAATCAGGGGAAAACAAATTACCCAAAAATAAGTATCAGATAAATTCAAACATATTAATACTATTCAAGACAAAGTTTCGTCCTGAAAAATAGTAATGCCCATAAATGAAAATTTTGTTAGGTTACTGAACTAGCAAGGGGATGCGGGGGGGGGGGGGCTGAATCCAGTTATAACAGGAGGGTATTGTTCAATAGGGAGTATTGGTTGTAACTGTATATTTACCCTTTTAATTGTAACAAAAGTTATAACTCATTCAATTTCATGTGATTAACCAAATAAATAAAACGTATTATATTTTACACTAGCACCATAATTCCCTACACAATGGGCCCCAGATATAACTACGTCACGGTTTGTTTACCTCAGTGCATTGTGGGGATAAGTCGGAGTCGCCGCGGGTGACCTACGAAGCGAAAACTACGACGATGGAAGAATTTCGAGTTGTTTATGCGCGAAATTGATATTCCAGGTGCTATATTACCGTGTTCTGTTCTGGCTGACAACACTAGAGAAGACCTGAGATGATGGCTGATGTGCAGAGTCTTCTCAAACAAGAAAACAGTCACAGCAGAGCCTTATCAAGAGGTAAGCAAGTGGTAGGGACGTACTGTGTCCCTACCACTTGCTTACCTTTTAATGAGACAATGTTGTGACTGTTTTCCTGGTTTAGAAGCCACTGCACATCAGCCATCATCTCAGGTCTTCTCTAGTGTTGTCAGCCAGAACAGAACACGGTAATATAGCACCTGGAATATCAATTTCGCTCAAAACAACTCGAAATTCTTTCATCGTCGTAGTTTTCCCTTTGTATGTTGTATATATATTCATAGTTATGATAGTATTAATGTACCTTATTAATTGAGTTCCTTTTGTTGTCTTTCCTCCGAATAAGTAGTAAGGTATACATTACGGTTTAATAAAGTTTTACTTGACGAGCCAACGCAATAAGAGAAAATTGAAGTTAAAATGAGTAGTTTACTAACCATTTGTCATACAAGTTTGAATAGGTATAGACCTATACAAGTGCTTGTGGGCCCTTCGGACCCATGTATTGATGTTTGTAGTAGTAGTATATATTAGACAACATGTGCTTGCAAACTCCAATCGTGTTGTTGCTGTCGTTGGTCACTGTTCAAAGTGCCTCGGGGTAGACCACGTCCGTGTGATTCCAACCCTTTATGTTCCGTGTGATTCCAACACACACACCACACACGCACACAAACAGTAAGTCCATGAGTCTACTAAGTTTGTGGAATGCGGCAAGACGTTACCGCAGAGTTTTTCCTGTAATCTAATACTCCTAGAAGTGTTTTTAGCCAAACCCCCCCTTAAAAATGATTCAATCGACATGGGACCACACCACTTACCACCTATGATTTATTTGCAATTTTTTGAGCCTACTCTCATTAAAATTGAATTTACAGTTTCGGCTACCCAGAACAGACAGACAGACAGACAGACAGACAGACAGACAGACAGACACACGGCTACTCCTGTAGTATATTAGACAAGTGCTTGTGGACCCTTCGGACCCATGTATTGATGTTTGTAGTACACACACACTCATACACGCACACAAACGGACACGCACGCACGCACACACACATGCACACACACGCACACAAACACACACACGCATGCATGCTTGCATGCTTGCACACACACACACACACCCACAACACACACACACACACACACACACACACACACACACACACACACACACACACACACACATACACACACACGCAAACAAACGGTAAGTATATGAGTCTACGGAGTAAGTGACATGCGGCAAGACGTAACCGGAGAGTTTCTTCCTGTCATCTAATACTCCTAAAAGTTATTTTAGCCCAAAAACCCTCTTTAAAATGATTCAATCAACATGGGACTAAGCCGCTTACCACTTACGATTTATTTGCGATTTTTTTAGCCTACTCTCATCAAAATTGAATTTACAGTTTCGGCTACCCAAAACAGACAGACACACAGACAGACACACGGCTACTCCTATAGTATATTGGATACTAGCCGCAAAGCCGCCCTCCGGGCGGACTTTTTGGCTAGCTCCTGCGGAGGGCTATTGGTGGTGGGCCGAAGGCCCACCAAACACGGACTCTCCAGATAGCCCCTTCTAACTTTCCTGAAATCATGGATGTAGAAATGTATGTATTCCCCCCACCCATTCACTCTACATCAAGGTTTCCTCAATTCTCGCAACCTACTTTTTTTTCACAATTATCGCTAATAGGCTGCTAAAAAAAAAAAAAAAAAGGGATCAGATCATCTCATAATTGGGCTTAAAACCTTCCCCTGGTCAACCCGGTTCCAAAAATGTGCCATATGAGGTGATTGCGCCACGGGGGGCGGAACCTATACCACACACACACACACACACACACACAGACAGACAGACAGACAGACAGACACACTTTCGCTTATATTTACCACTAGCCGCAAAGCCGCCCTCCGGGCGGACTTTTTGGCTAGCTCCTGCGGAGGGCTATTGGTGGGCCTTCGGCCCACCACCTGTGTTTGGTGGGCCTTCGGCCCACCAAACACGGACTCTCCAAATAGCCCCTTCTAACTTTCCTGAAATCATGGATGTAGAAATGTATGTATTCCCCCCACCCATTCACTCACCCATTACCCATCACCCCCCACCAATTCACTCACCCATTACCCATCACCCCCCACCCATTCACTCACCCATTACCCATCACCACACCCATTCACTCACCCATTACCCATCACCCCCCACCTATTCCCTCACCCATCACCCATCACCCCCCACCCATTCACTCACCCATCACCCCACACCCATTACCCATCACCCCACCCATTCACTCACCCATTACCCATCACCCTACATCAAGGTTTCCTCAATTCTCGCAACCCACTTTTTTTTCACAATTATCGCTAATAGGCTGCTAAAAAAAAGAATAAAAAAAAAAAGTGATCGAATCATCTCATAAGTGGGCTTAAAACCTTCCCCTGGTCAACCCGGTTCCAAAAATGTGCCATATGAGGTGATTGCGCCACGGGGGGCGGAACCTATACCACACACACACACACACACACACACACACACACACACACACACACACAGACAGACAGACAGACAGACAGACAGACAGACAGACACACTTTCGCTTATCTTATTATAGATGTATGTATATATTCATATGTATGCTACTATTTAGGTTCTGCTGTGTTAAAATTTTGGGGGAATGGTGTTGAAGTCGATGCATGAAGGCAGTAAAATAATAAGCAGTCTCCTAGAAGCACTTATATCACTTTAGTTTTGGTATGTGCCACTTGTGCAGTGAACAGTTCAGATGTAGGTATTGCAGGCAGTCTGAATGAACAATTCAGGTACCCCACATACAATACTGATGGTTTAATTGTTGACTTATGCTCTATTAGGCTTATGTAGGTTGAGCTAGTTTTACAGAAGAAACAAGTGCTTGTGGGCCCTTCGGACCCATGTATTGATGTTTGTAGTAGTATACGTATACTAGTAGACAACATGTGATTGCAAACTCCAATCGTGTTGTTGCTGTCGTTGGTCACTGGTCAAAGTGCCTCGGGGTAGACCACGTGCCGTGTGATTCCAACCCTTTGTGTTCCGTGTGATTCCAACCCTTTGTGTTCCGTGTGATTCCAACCCTTTGTGTTCCATGTGATTCCAACCCTTTGTGTTTCGTGTGATTCCAACCCTTTGTGTTCCGTGTGATTCCAACCCTTTGTGTTCCGTGTGATTCCAACCCTTTGTGTTCCGTGTGATTCCAACCCTTTGTGTTCCGTGTGATTCCAACCCTTTGTGTTCCGTGTGATGCCAACCCTTTGTGTTCCGTGTGATTCCAACCCTTTGTGTTCCGTGTGATTCCAACCCTTTGTGTTCCGTGTGATTCCAACCCTTTGTGCTTCGTGTGATTCCAACCCTTTGTGTTCCGTGTGATTCCAACCCTATGTGTTCCGTGTGGTACCAACCCCTTGTGTTCCGTGTGATTCCAACCCTTTGTGTTCCGTGTGGTTCCACCCCCTTGTGTTCCGTGTGATTCCAACCCTTTGTGTTCCGTGTGATTCCAACCCTTTGTATTCCGTGTGATTCATTGACAGACACACTCACACACGCACACAAACGTAAGTAAGTCCATGAGCCTACCGAGTTTGTGGAATATGGCAAGACGTTACCGCAGAGTTCATTAATGTAATCTAATCCCTGAAAAGTGTTTTTAGCCCAAAACCCCCTTTGAAAATTATTCAATCGACATGGGACCAAGCCGCTTACCACCTACGATTTATTTTCAATTTTTTGAGCCTACTCTCATCAAAATTGAATTTACAGTTTCGGCTACCCAAAACAGACACACAGACAGACACACAGACACACGGCTACTCCTATAGTATATTAGACAAGTGCTTGTGGGCCCTTCGGACCCATGTATTGATGTTTGTAGTACTATACGTATATTAGACAACATGTGATTGCAAACTCCAATCGTGTTGTTGCTGTCGTTGGTCACTGGTCAAAGTGCCTCGGGGTAGACCACGTTCCGTGTGATTCCAACCCTTTGTGTTCCGTGTGATTCCAACCCTTTGTGTTCCGTGTGATTCTAACCCTTTGTGTTCCGTGTGATTCCAACCCTTTGTGTTCCGTGTGATTCCAACCCTTTGTGTTCCGTGTGATTCCAACCCTTTGCGTTCCGTGTGATTCCAACACACACACACTCACACACGCACACAAACGTAAGTCCATGAGTCTACCGAGGTTGTGGAATGTGGCAAGACGTTACCGCAGAGTTTATTCATGTAATTTAATCCCTGAAAATTGTTTTAGCCCAAAACCCCCCTTTAAAATGATTTAATCGACATGGGACCAAGCCTCTTACCACCTACGATTTATTTGCGATTTTTTGCAACTGATTTTTTCGCTACTTGTTGCAATACATAATATGGAACAAAGCAGTTTGCATGAGGCATATTTTAGGACACAGTGTTGCGTTTTTTCACTCTAGCGCCCGCCCGCTCGCATATTCGCCAACTATGCACCGTTCCGGCACTCCGATTCAAGTGTGTGAAATTGAGGAGTTTTGAGAAGTTTTAAGGCAGACCCAAAGAAAACGCGCGCGCAGCAACACACCGTATGGTGAAAGAAACATGCTACAGTATACTCTGTCCTACGTAAGTATAGCCTGGGTTCTTATATGTTTATTTGTTGTGTATTTACATATATTGTTAAGATAATAGCAGAAAACTGGCGCAAAAGGCGTAAAATATATGTTTACGGGGATAAATAAGGTGATAACGGCTCAAAAAGATATTTCAATACCATATGTCGAAAAACTAAGTCCAGATTCGTGATCAGCACGTATGAAAGTTAATAGGAACCAAGTGTCATCAAAATCTGGTGAAGAACAAATTGGCGAAATTTGAAGACAAATCTAATTAATCTAAATCCTTGGAAAATGTCGTGATTTTTTTTTTTTTCTTCATAAATATGTTGAATGTTCATTCAAAACACCTAATTTACAAAAAATAATTCATTTCCACTCCTTATTTCCGTAAAAACACGACTTTTGTAAAAAGCGCGGGAAAAAAAGTTTCATCCCCCCAACAGGCCCGCGAATATTATTGATGAGGTATTCACCGAGAGAGAGAGAGAGAGAGAGAGAGAGAGGAGAGAGAGAGAGAGAGAGAGAGAGAGAGAGAGAGAGAGAGAGAGAGAGAGAGAGAGAAGAGAGAGAAGAGAGAGAGAGAGAGAGAGAGAGAGAGAGAGAGAGAGAGAGAGAGAGAGAGAGAGAGAGAGAGATGCTGGAGTCCTTCAAAAATCTGCTATTATTCACTCTACTTCATCCCCAACACCCACCCACATCCCCCAACATCCACCCCCATTCCCACCCACATCTCCACTTTCAACACTCATCCCCTTCCCCCATCTCCAACATCCATCCCCTTCCCCCACCACCAACATCCACCCCCTTCCCCCACCACCAACACCCATCCCCTTCCCCCACCACCGAACACCCATTCCCTTCCCCAACCACCAACACCCATCCCCTTCCCCAACCACGAACAACACCGCCTTCTCCAACCACCAACACCCCTCCCCCTCCCTCACCACCAACACCCATCCATTTCCCCACCACCAACATCCACCCACTTCACCCACCACCAACACCCATCCCCTTCCCCAAACACCAACACCCACCCCCTTCCCCTACCACTAACTCCCATCCCCTTCCCCAACCAACAACACCTATCCCCTTCCCCAACCACCAACACCCATCCCCTTCCCCAATCACCAACACCCATCCCCTTCCCCAACCACCAACATCCACCTACTTCCCCCACCACCAACATCCACCCACTTCTCCCACCACCATCACCCGTCCCCTTCCCCCACCACCAACACCCACCCTTTTCCCCCACCACTAACTCCCATCCCCTTCCCCAACCACCAACACCCATCCCCTTCCCCAACCACCAATACCCATCCCCTTCCCCAACCACCAATACTCATCCCCTTCCCCAACCACTAACATCCACCCACTTCCCCCACCACCAACATCCACCCACTTCCTCCACCACCAACACCCATCCCCTTCCCTAACCATCAACACCCACCCCCGTTTCCCTACCTTCACTCCAACGCACCAACATTCGTTCGACGCGCCAACATTTTTTACACATTTCTCACCTATTGGTCTGATGCGTGTGCAAACTTCTCTGGAAAGGCACAGCTTTCTTGCTGCACCCATCAAGGATGCATGTGTATACCATATCGCATAAAAATAATCTATGAGAAACACCCAAAATTCTTCAAGTACTATGTTTATTGCCTAGGTTTACGTGTATTTCTATGAGCGCGGGAAGGAGGAAGCGCCTGGGCTGACGTCACCGAGCCAGGGTGCCGTCGTCTGCCAGTTGCCAGCAGCGTTTTCGAAGCTCGGGGAATTTACAGATTTTGATTGCGGATTATTAAAAAACGGCTGACTGGATGCAAAAAGTGACAACATAATGTTGGTACACTCGATAATGGCTATACTTTAACTACATAAAATCAAGAATGATGAAATAGTCTGGACGATTACTTTAAGGCTAATATGAAGAAATATACCGAAGAAAGTGAATATCTAATACATTACGATAAGATATGGAACAAGAGAGACTATGATTCGGAAAGAAAAGAAATATGTTGATAAAAATTAACGAAAAACTGAAGCGGAAGGAGAACAAATACAGAATAGAGATAGAGGAGATGGGAAGATAGATAAAGAAAAGTTACATAAGCGGGAAACTATAGGAAGATGAAGGGGTATTTTGATTGCCCGGCCGAGTAATAGTAATACAACTCCTGCCAAATTTAGCAAAGATAGTTTACCTCTATAAATAAAGAGAGATTGCATGGACGGAGAAAGGTAAAGATGGAAGAGAAGGAAAAGGAGGAGGAGGAGAAAAATGAAAATGAATGACAGGAAGTGTTCTAAAAAGAGAGATTCAGCTGTTCTCAAAAATCTAAAGTTTTGGTTGCTTTGAATAAGATTTTAAAGTTGTCATAAGAACATAGGAAAATAAGGAAGCTACAATAGGCCGCGAGACCTACAAGTGGTAGTTCCTGTTACTTAACACTACCTACATCCACCTTTCATCCCCATCCATTAAATTATCTAGCCTTCTTTTAAAGCTCCCTATTGACTCCGCACTGACTACCTGACGACTGAGTCCATTCCAATCATTTACCACCCTATTTGTGAACAAGTTTTTCCCTATTTTCTTCTTAAAGTATTTTTTTTTGTTATCAAATACATGGTCATGATCTAACGAATGTTCACGAAAGACAGAAAAACTAGGATTAGTTATTACCCTGTTTGTCCGAAACGACCTATCCTTATGCTTTTTCTCTCATTTGTGAATAATCGTTAGATCATGACCATGTATTTGATGACAACAACTTATACATTTTGTTCAAAGCAACTAAAACTTTAGATTTAAGAATAGCTGAATCTCTTTATTCGTCGGGGTAAACCATCTTTGAATAATAAGGAAACATCATTCAAATTATTAAGTGTTTAACTACGGTTTGTTTGATATGAGTAGGGTTATAGTCAGTGTTCATATCATTATTTTAGGCAGGTATTTTCTTTAGATCTATTTATATTCTGTATTTTTGGTATTTTCAGGGGAAATTATTTAATTTTTGTTTGTTTGTTGATATATTTTAGGTACTAGTTTCAACCTTTAGATAAGTTCTTAGTTTATGTATTGAGTGTATTTTTGATATCAGACCTGCCTCACTTGCTGCTTAGCTCTTACTAGGTAAAACGTGTATTTTTGAACGTAGTTTTTACTAATTGTACAGTCTGAGGATGGGAGTATATACTCCCAAAACGTTATACTGCAATAAACATGGATTTTATGCTTGGGGTCATCCTTTTTATCGCTAAACTTTGGTTCCGTAAGGACGTCCCTATTATCCAAGGTATATACGTAATTATATATCTATCTGCATCGCTTGTGAAAGTGTGTTCCTTAGATCCTTGCTTGGACTTGAGCGTGGGTCGTATTGAAACCATACTCTTTCCTGTCATATTTTTACCTCGTGGGTCATCCTCATTTCAGGGTTGCACCAACTCTCCAGGGATTTATTTCCTATGTCCACCAGGTTCGGAATGGCCTCATTGCTTATATTAATTCCTCCACCCAGCACCGACTTCTCCGCAACTCCGACGATGCAGACACAACCTTTCAGCTGTTTGAGGTGGCTGTGGGAAATGGCAAGATCCGGGTCTGCAATGTGTACTGCGCCCCTGGTAAGTTGAATGTGGCTGCACTTCCTCTTCCAACAGGCCAAGAAAGTATCTACATGGGGGACTTCAACGCTCGGCATCCTGACTTAGGCGACCTGTCGACGTGGAATCGGAGCGGGCATCGCCTTCTGCAATACATTCAACGCAACCATCTCACTCGCTGGGACACTGGCGGTGCTACTCACAGTCGCGGTGAGACCCTGGATCACATCATCACGTATGGTCTGGTGGCAGCCCATGTCACGTGTTCCTCCGTCAATTCCCTCTTCTCTGATCATGTAGCTCTCAGCTTCCGGTATCTACTCCCAGAAAGTCGCACCCCCACTCATCACCGCCTTCACATCTCGATTCCTCCCAAATATACTGTCTTAATCATATTGCCTACATGTCCTCCCTTCTCCCCACGTTTGACTTTCAGTCACCCGAGGCCCTGTATTCCTCTTTGATGGATTCAACGAACAATTTCTACTCGCATTATATTTCCAGGCCACACATGCGACGGCGGGCGGCTGCATACTCCTGGACCCTTCTTGACGAGCGCATTTTTCAGGTCAATAGGACAGCTAGGGACGCTGGTCTTTTTTTTCAAATGGACCCAACTCCTGTTCACCTTCACCGATACCAGGCTTCAAGGGCCGACTTGGTAAACTTACAGTCCTGCGTGATGACAGAGTCGTGGCATACATTCAGGGACAACATCAATCAGCAGACGAGTGTTGGGACACCTCATCAGGAAGGTGACGAGGAAGAAACCCGCCAACGCCCTCCATCACAGTCCTGGTGAGTACGCCCAAAACCTTGTCGATGACTGGGCCAGACAGTCGCGGGTAGGCAGCCTTTCCGAGCACGTTCAGGCGGCACTGTCTGCCGGAGCAGGTCATCGCGCTCTACGGCTGATGGCAGCGTTGCTCGAGGAGGATGACGATGGACCCACTCGCATTACTGAGGATGAACTGCGACGGGCTCTGGCTCGAGGCAGGTCGACCGCTCCGGTTGACGACGGTATCACCTATTCTGTCCTCCGTCAGCTACACAACGTCCCAGGTAACCCTCTGCTACAGCTTTGCAACCTTTACTACAGGCTGGGGTATCTGCCCGCCGCCTGGACCCGCAACACAATTGTCCCCATTCCAAAACCCGGGACGGACAAGTTTAGGCCAGTATCCCTCACATCCTGCTTCAGCAAGGTGATGGAGCGCGTATTGCTCAAACGTCTTCTTTTCAGGCTGGAGGGGGTGCTGTCATCCCGACTTTTTGGTTTTCTTCCGCAGCGATGCACACATCATTGCCTCATGGACCTCTACACACGCCTTTCCCCAAACAGTGTGGTTGCGTTCATCGATCTCAAGAGCGCATTCGATGTTGCCAACAGGGACGTCATCCTAGACCAGTTAGTGGACTTCGGTGTCAGAGGACGGCTACTGAAATGGATTAGAGAATACCTCAGCAATAGGACTTCTCGCGTCCTCTACAAAGGAGCATGCAGGACACCTAAAGGCTTCGAATTAGGAACTCCGCAGGGAGGTGTTCTCAGTCCGTTTCTGTTAATGTTCTAGTCCACCAATTGCTTTCAAACCTGTCTGACGTCCCTGACACCACGGTAACGTGCTATACTGACGATATCTGCATACACTACACCTCGCCATACCATTTTCAGCAGTTACTATATTAATTTTCTATGTCTGCCGCTGACTGTGGTCTAATTATCTCCCCAGATAAAACCCGAGTCTTCACACTCCGGAACCCGAGACTGCTACCAGACTTCTACTTTGGAGAGTGTGTCGTTCCCATGTGCAGACAGTATATCTCCCTCGGTGCACCAGTCTCCATTCCCCGCGTCACTCGGGCACAACGCATACATCCCTTCGTGCAAGGTCTTTTGAAACGGCTACAGAAGCGCTTCGTACAACTCAAATGGCTTGTTAACAACACTTCTGGATTCTCCATCCCTGTGGCCAGAATGATCTACGTAACCTTCATCCGTTCAGTCATCGACTATCTCTCTCCTGCTTTAATTCAGTTACCCCATACATCCCTGGACTCCCTTGAAAAATTTCAAAACAGGGTTATGAGAGTTATATTGAGCTGTCCTCTGTCTACTAAAGTGGTCAACATGTTAACAGAGCTTCACCTACCACCCATTTATGAGAGAATTTGCTCCATCGTTGCTCGTCTCACTGTCCAATGTCTGCATTACCCTCAGGTCGTCCCTCACTTCTCTCATACTATTAGGAGTGCTATGCAACCCCGCCCATGTATACCTCCTCTTCAGGCTGTCGGTCGCACCCTTATTAAAACTGTGTCTTCTTTACTTCAAAGGTTCGACATCAGTGTTCCAGAAGCTGAAACTGTACCTGGTCCTCCACCGTGGATGATTCCCACCGTAACGGTCCACTACACCTCAACCTCCAAGTCTGCTCTCCCTGCCCTAAAGAAGCAGCTGGCGTTGGAGACCAAAGCTTCAGTTTTATCCTCGTGCCCCACACTGAACCACGTCTACACCGATGGATCCTTGCAGCCAGATGGGACAGCGGGATGTGCTGTATTCTCCCCTGACGTCGATCCGCCGCCTGCCGGCTGGGTTGGCCGCAGACTCCCTGTTTCCGCCAGCTCCACGTTCTGCGAGTTGTATGGTATACTTGATGCAGTTAGTCTCCTCAGCCAACGTGGCCTCAATGGCTTAGTGATATGTGACTCTCAGTCTGCCCTTCAGGCCCTTTCCTCCCCTAAGACTAACAGCCACCTTGTATCACGTATTCTATCATTTTTGTCCCTAGTACGCCAACGCTCCTTGCAGATGATTTGTTTGTGGATTCCTTCCCACGTTGGCATTCTTCATAGTGACACTGTCGACAGAATTGCAAAAGCCGCATGTAGCCTGCCACTCCGTGATGCTGGTCCCTCACCCTCTCTATCCTGTTATTTGTTAAGGGTCAACGCTCACACTTACGCCTCCACTCTCCGTCACAGAGACAGACAGCGAGCCAACAGCGTCTCTATTCAGCATTACGACGCGTTCCGCCACCATCGTTACAAGTACCGTCGTCGGGGCCTAATGGTGCGGAGACACAACGTGGTAGCGGCCAGGTTACGCCTGGGCTACAGACCAGTGTGGCAGGTCGCGGGATTCGAGGACGCGCCGCACTTCTCCTCATGCCATCTGTGTGACCAACCCAACAGTAACTCGCTGGAGCATTACTGCCTGCACTGCCCGGAGGTCAGTGGCATGCTGCCTCGGGGACGACCACTGATGGACATCTGTCGACATCTGCTAGCTCAAGACAATTTAGATGAGGTTCTTGTCCGCTACCCACGTTTTGGTGGCTGCTAATTTTGGTGATGACCGTTTCATTAGTTTAGTTATTGGGTGGCCAGTTACTCCTGTTACTCCTGTGTTCTACTGTTTATTACCTCCGCCAACGAAGTTGGAGGGGTTATGTTTTCACCCCGATCTGTCTGTCTGTCTGTCTGTCTGTCTGTTTGTTAGTGTACAGGATTTCTCGAAAAGTTGCGAATAGATTTGGACCAAACTCGTATACAAGTCTTATTTGGTATAAGAAGAACTGATTTAATTTTGGATGAAATCTATTGACACTGTTTGCCATGGCAACCAATTGATGAATATATCGCGGAGGTATGCCTCATACTGATGCATATATATATATATATATATATATATTATATGATATATATATATATATATATATATATATATATATATATATATATATATATGCACTCGGCATATATATATATATATATATATATATATATATATATATATATATATATATATTATATATTATATATATATATATTATATATATATATACACATGCGTATATTTGATTAAATATTCGGGCGGAGGTATGCGCTCTACTGAGTGCCCCCCCCTAGTTTTCAATGTGTTAAGTTTATCGAGAAAGATTATTTTGTCTTCATGTGTCCTGGTCTGACGCCTTGGGCGTAATAAATTTATCAAAACAAAATCTCTCTCTCTCTCTCTCTCTCTCTCTCTCTCTCTCTCTCTCTCTCTCTCTCTCTCTCTCTCTGAGAGAGAGAGAGAGAGAGAGACTCGAGGAGGAAAGACGTGTTTGACATCGCTCCGTCTTTTCAGGTCAGTTACTGTGGTTCTGTGGCAATTACGACAGTGTGAACGTGCCCGTGCTAGTGCACTAGTGTCACAGAGTGTGTGAAGGTATATCCAATTCGCCAAGTGCCATCATTGTGCCGGAAATAAGGATTTTTTGGTTAAAGTGAAAGAAAGCCAAGAACTGCCTCGTCACGTGACTCGGCGCCACCACGTGACTCACCCTCCAGTGTTTCCCCCAAAAGTGTCTCTCTTCTTCCTACTCTCTCGTTCAGCATAACATAGTCGCACTACCACCCCATTAAGCATTCCTGAATACGTACAACTCTACAATCAACACACAAGATACATAAGGAACTGGTGATCAAGTTTTGAGTCAAAGGTAGTGAAAGTGAAATATGGACTTTGTGCAAATTAGACAATTAGTGCAAGACTACCTGGCCCTACCCCCCCTTGCAGTCTCTCACTCTAGTCGGCGCATGCGCAGAAGACCCCTGAAGCAGACGACGTCATCTTTAAAGTGTCTTATAGACTTTCCGACTTCGCCGCAAAAGAATTTTGTGCACCACATGAAATAACTGATATCAAGGACTGTGAACAACAAGCAAAGTGTCAACTCAAAACATGTCACACGGCAATGCTTCAACACCAGATGTGCAAGCGCAACATAAAATTGCGCAAGCGCACCACTGCCCACCACCAGGTACTGAACGACATCCAACTAGGGAATTTTAAAACAAATTCCACAAAGCAGACCTTCAAAAACGGTGTCGTGAGTTAGGGCTAACTAATATGTGGGTAAACAAGGACCTGCTCATCAACATGATACTCGAAGCACCTCAGACAGCCCATACACCCAACAGCCCAGGGCCTGCTCTCCCATTACCAGCTAACCAGATTCAAGCCCCCTCTATACCTGATGACCCAGTCCCAGCCCCCCTGCTACCTGGCTCACAGCAGCCGGCCCTCCCAGCATCTGACGAACAAGGGCCTACTCTCCTATCACCTGATGGACTAGGGCCTGCCCCCACACCACCTGATAGCCCAGGATCAGTCCCCATTACACCCAATAGATCAGGGCCAGCCATCCCGCTACCTGAAGCACAGCAGCTGCCCCCCACAACACTTGAAGACTCGGGGTCAGCTGTGCCAAATCTCCATCACTTGCCTATTCAGGTCCAGCCTCCCCATCTCTAGTCACCACGCGGGAAGCCCACTCACCCCTGGACAATACGCTTACATCCTCTCCACCCTCTGACTCTGCCTCCGAAACCTCAGACGTCAGTGGAGAGAACGATGTGGCAAGGGAAGAAGTGCGCAAAATGACAAAGAACATTGAAACAATAATGTCTAAACTGGAAACTAAAGACCTGGAAATCAAATTGCTGGGAACTGAAATCAACCGCTTACGTAACAATAGAACTCTTACAGCAACGAGTTAGCATACTGGAAACACAACAAAACAACAACAATAAAAATAAATCAGATGCAGACTCACCATCCACTACTAACCGTCTCCTACTGGGGGACGCCAACTTACGAGTTCTACGCTCTGATTTGGCTCAAGACTCCACAGTTAGAACTATCAGCGGGGCTAATCTAGACCTGCTCAGAAGCTGGGTGACAGAGGAGCTCACTCGTATCCCTTCTGCATGTGTGATCTACTGTGGTTTGAGTGATATTCTTGATGACGTTGCTCCAGAAACAATGTTAGATAACTTAGGCTTCTTAATTAGTGACCTCAATAACAAAAGTGATAACATGAAAATATACGTATGTCAGATTGTGACACTGCCGATGTCGAGTGCAATCCAAGCTAAATAGAGAACTATAATGAACTCCTAGAAAAATGGGGGGAAACAAACGGTGTGGCAATAGTGAAAACAACACCTACGTTCAGACTTGGCACCGGTGACTTAGATGATTTATGTTTTGACATGGAAGAGGAAAAGGAACTTTATACTATAAATAGACTAGGTTTTGATAAATTTATTACGCTCGAAGGCGACAAACCTAGTAACAAGCATGGCCATGGGATGAATTGATACAGAGCACTCGTGTCACGCAGGGTACGCCGAACACACACACACACACACACACACACACACAGGGACAAAATATATGTAGACAGGAAAGGGAGTCTGCAACGAGCGGGCTGCACAAAGGAAGCAGGGCTGCACAAAGGAAGCAGGGCTGCACAAAGGAAGCACCACCTGGTCACCGAACTCTGCCCCGAGGAGTACGACGACCAGGCGATGAGGCGGCGGCGGCGCGGGCAGAGGGTGAGGCGCGGGCAAAGGGTGTGGCGCGGGCACCACACGGGGGAGGCGCCCTGGGGCCAACGGTAGCAGGCAGGGTCTCGAAACGAGCGGCAAAGAGATCCATCTTCTCCGCGAAGGTGGCGACGGAAGCAATAATGACCTTCTGAGACCCAGCCAAGGTCTGCAGGGAAGTATCCAAAGTGGCGCGCTGTTCAACCAAACGATCCAGGTGAGCCTCGACTCCATCAATAACCGCTTCAAATGAAGCAATCCGGGACTGGAGAGCGGCAACAGTATCGCTGAGTGCAGTCACCTGCGGAGAGACCGAAGTGGTAGGTAAGGCAACGGAGATGAGGGGTACTGCGGGGAGGTGGTGGTGGAGGTGCGAGTTGAGGAATTGTCGTGGCAGCAGGAGCGGCGACAGTCTGGCGTCTTGCACAGCCGTGCCAGACGTTAACCCCGGCTTGGTGACAACGGGGACACTCCCAGAGAGAGGTGTCCGGTGGAGAGACCTGAGGAGGCGTCGAGGCTGAATCAGAAGCAGGGGGTGGAGGGGCGCGGTGAGGGCACGAGCGGGAGTCGTGGGGGCCGGAGCACCAAGCACACCACTCCGCCGTGAAACAATACCGAGAGATGTGACCGAAGCCCCAGCATCGAAAGCACCACGGCTGTTCATCCTTCATCCTGCGAAACTCACAGGATGGCAGGCTAGGAAGGAAGCTAAAGGCGACACTCGGGGGAGGTGGCTGAGGAAGGCTCCAAGTAACGACCAAACGGTTAATAGCCGAGCCCTTCTGGTAGAAGCGGCGAGCCGAGTAGACGCCCGGCAACTCCTTGGCCAGGGCTGGATCACTGCAGACAGGGTAACGGGTAAGGAGGTACGTAGGAAACTTACGGGGCCTGTCCGGCGAGTCTTGGATCTCGAGAGGAAGGGACAAGAACTCCCCTTTTGTTACGGTGGCGACAATGTCCGGGCGGTGGCGGGAGATGTAGACGAAACGAGATGTAATGGCAGCCATCTTGACCTCAGCCTGGTCACGGTCGAGATGAAAGGCCCCGTTGACCTCAGACAACCACCGAAGCTTGATGTCCACAGATGGGGTGTCCCGAAACAGAAGCTTAATATAGGCATCCCTGGGCGCGAACGCTGGGGGCGGTGGGGTGCGCAGCGACGGGGCCGCACGGGAGGAAGGGAAGAGCCGTGCAGGGGCGAGTACGCTCAGCTGAGGATCAGAAGAAACCTTACGCTTAGAGGACCTGGGGACGAAGGCTCACAGATACCGTCCGAGGAGTCGGACACGGCACGCTTGACAGAGGAAGGGGCCTGTTGGGCGTGGTGAAGCGTAGCGAGGGGCGGCACGGGGGAAGACAGCAACGGAGCCGCTTCGGCACCCGGGACCAGCGCATAATGGCGGCCATGGTGAGGTGACGACGGCCAGTCCTCCAGAGACATAACACCATCATCGTCGTTCAGTGCCAGGTCAGCATCAAGAAGGTCCACAAGAGAGACATGGCCCGAGGGCTCCATGGTGCGCACTCACAGGAAACAAGAATCGAGCCAGCGTGTCAGGAACCAAGCTGAGAGAACCAGGAGCTGGCCGGCGCACGTCTGCACCCAGCGGAAGCTCAGGGCCGAGTGAGGTATAGACTAGGTGTGATTAAATTATTGGGGACCATTGACAAACAGTGCCCAGGATTCCGACTCTGCTCGAACTGGAACAATGTTAAGAGACTGGCCACTAGTTTCCCCAATGCCAATCAAAATAAGTATATTAATACAAATAAAAAAATTAATATGAGACAATCACACCAAAGTACTTCCCACCTTTGGTCTCCCTCAACAACCGTCTATAGCGTTGCCCCCTTACCCCTCATACGCCAAGGCAGCTCACCGCCTCCCTCTCACTACAACTGCTCAGGGAGGAGACTCATTGACCCCATCAAGCGTGGTGCGTTCCCTGCCCTCTTCCACAGCACACACGGATGGCCGCCTCATACCCCCCAACCCCCAAACGCCTCACCTTGCCTCAACTACGCCCAGGCAGTGGGGCGCCTCGCACCCTCCTCCTGGGTGTGGCTCTATGCCCCGAGGTGATGCCTTGAGGCCTCGGGGCACCGAAGCAGCACGGTGGGAGTCAAGTCAGGGCGGTGGGAGAGGCGAAACCACCTTCCACACAGCTCGGAACGACCGGCATGAGTTCCGGGATATATCACAGAGAGACAACTACTTCAGAACGGTATCCAACACACACCATTACCAATACCCAAACACCCAAATAAGAAACAGAAGAGGTTGCTACAACTGCAGAGAACAAAACCATCACCAGACAACCTGCAGGTTCCACCATCAGCTTCGATGTTTTCATTGTCATCAATTAGGACATAAGCAAAAGCAGTGCAACAATAATAACCCATAGGAAGTAGGCGATGAAGGCAGGGCCCATGAAAACACCATTAACAAACGGAATTATCTACAAATCGACCACATTAATGCCCAAAGCCTTTTAGCCAATAAAGATGAAATAGATGTTTTAACTAAAGAAACAGTGATATATTGTGTGTGAGTGAAACATGGCTATGCTCTGACATGAATGACGAATATATCGCAATACCTGATTATGTTGTTTTTAGGTGTGACAAAGGAAGAGGTGGAGGTGTTTGTATTTATATAAAAGGTAAAGGTAAAGATGGGAGCATACGCTCAGCTGCGCGTGGCATTCGGTGCTCATCTCCGTGGCATTAGCCCTTAGAGCCTGTGGTGGGTGAAGACCCGTTACCCTGGGACACAGGGCTAGTGTGACTCCCGGGTTACCACAGTTACCTTCCCCAGGTTACCCCAGGTACCCATTTATCAACCCCGAAAGGAAGGAAGAACAGCTGGGTCACCGACTTGCCCTGACCCGGCCGGGATCGAACCAGGGCCCGCAGATTCGTAGCCAGGCACGCTAGCCACTGCACCACGGAGGCGACAAATATTTATATGTATATCAATTTATATAAAGATTTATATTATATATTTATGTAAAGATTTATATGAAGATGAAAACTAAGACAAAGAAAGATAAAAAAGAGAGTAAATTACCACGACCTCTTTTTACAACCTTTATCCCTTTCACCTCCAGTTCCTCTATACTATACGAAAGTGTGTTCCTTAGATCCTTGCCTGGACTTGGACGTGGACTGATAAAGTGTAAGGTGTTGTCTGTAGACATTGATTTGCTTATTTAGATATGTTGGAATTAACATTAAATCTTCCAACGTGAATTGCATTGAATTCCGTAGGAGGTCTATCGTTTTTTAATGAATTGAATGATCACGTTAAAACAGGTCCTATCGAGCTGTGTTTTCCACGGCGGGAAAGATTGACTCAGTAATGCTTGGAATGGGGTTTAGAAGGATCAACAGTACTTGCCGAGCTGTTCAAGGAGGAAACTCTTGCATGAAATAAGAAAATAAGGAAGCTACAATAGTCCGCGAGACCTACAAGTGGTAGTTCCTGTTACTTAACACTACCTACATCCACCTTTCATTCCCATCCATGAAATTATCTAGCCTCCTTTTAATGCTCCCTATTGACTCCGCACTAACCACCTGACGACTGAGTCCATTCCAACCATTTATCACCCTATTTGTAAACCAGTTTTCCCCTATTTCCTTTTTAAATCTATGCTGACATAGACCTGGCACCAAAGGTATCAATGACGTCACTGCCATCACTGAGAGACTAGTGATGCGATAGATGTTATGCGTAATTGTTGTCTGTGAATCAACGACATCAGGAGGTTAATAGATACAAGTAGCTAACCATCCAACAGTCTTTAATCATCTTCATGAATACTGATTACCGGACGTTCTATGTCGGTACGGGATTCCCTTGTTTCGTACCACTTTTGTGATGAACTGCTGAGTGTCAACTGTGTAGCGTTTGAAGAGATGATGAGATATAAAGTCTTAATTCCATGGACGTATATTTGTATCACCTTAACATCCTGGTTCTCACCTTCAGCCCCTCTACCATCCTCGCTCCTTCTCAGGGGATTCCTAAAGTACATTTTCTTTCACCCTGGGAGGCACATGGAAACAACCTAATGGATGTTTAAGAAAGTACACCAGAAATTGTTTTTGAAGAAATACTCAACAAGCATTTCAACAAAAGACACCATGTCCATCATTTTATATGTCTTTATCCCTGTTTGTTTGTGTCAGTATATGTTTTTTAGGCAATATAGTCTAGTTCAGGTAATACATATCATACGGTTTTGGGCTTGGGTCTTATCAATGATTAAATGTATATTATAGCTTTCCTATCATGTATATATAGTCCAATGACTATATATACATGATAGAAAGCTATAATATACATTTAACCCTAACTGGAACCTCAGAAGTTACCCATATTGCTGGGTAACGAATGTAGGTGGCGTTGGCGACGATCAAAGAGCGTCTTCAGCATGTAAACAAAGTAAAAGTTAAAGAAATAGTTTCGTCAAGGGCTCCTAGTGTTCCCCAAGGGATCATCGCAGCCCTAAAACAAGAACAAGAAGTTTCGTCATGAGCCCTCCCAAACTCCTCACGTGCTGTGATGTCCCTCTCTAACCCCTCGTGCTGTGATGTCCCTCTCTAACCCCTCATGTGCTGTTATGTCCCTCTCTAACCCCTCATATGCTGTGATGTCCCTCTCTAACCCCTCATGTACTGTGATGTCCCACTCTAACCCCTCATGTGCTGTTATGTCCCTCTCTAACCCCTCATGTGCTGTGATGTCCCTCTCTAACCCCTCACGTGCTGTGATGTCCCTCTCTAACCCCTCATGTGCTGTGATGTCCCTCTCTAACCCCTCATGTGCTGTGATGTCCCTCTCTAACCCCTCACGTGTTGTGATGTCCCTCTCTAACCCCTCACGTGCTGTGATGTCCCTCTCTAACCCCTCACGTGCTGTGATGTCCCTCTCTAACCCCTCACGTGCTGTGATGTCCCTGCATCTGTCATGCAATTTCGTCATTGGAAATCCTACTTAGTTACGTACTGCTAATTGAAAATATCTTGTGTTTAGCATGCTGTAAATTGCAATACATTGAATAAATATGTGCCAATCTTAGTTGGTTTCATTATTTATGATATATTACATCATTCAGGTATACTTGAAAGAGAACATATATCAGGAGAAAGTAAAGAATTATAATCAATACATGTAAAGGGGCTAAAACATAATTATAACCTTGTTAATAATCAACCAATTACAGGATGATGCACGATCAGAACAGGCAACAGTGATTAAGAAATATAACATCAGGAGGTGAAAACGCATGCATAATCTTGTCAAGTGGTAAATTATGGCCAAATATCAGTTACATATCCAATGCGTAGTTTATTGTGGGATTAATAGAAGGCTTTACTCCCATTATTGACCACATGTACTAGGAAAAATATGTTAGGAAAGGTAAGCATTGGTAATAAATAACATCAGGATGAGCGAAACAATATAGCTTGAACTGTCATGAGCGGGTACTTAAGATTTACAATAGATACCCATTAAAAAGATTTACAACAGATACCCATTAAAAGTTCCCTGTGTGAAATATAGTTATGCGCTACGACTATAGAGGGCGTGAGAGGCGACCAGGTGCCAACACGTATTTTGGTCTCCCAATTTTCTATTGGTCGCAGACTCACTTTCCTATCATGTGTATATAGTCATTGATATAGTCATTGGTCTTATGGCACCAACGGCTGCCAACAATCACTGGCAGTCCTATTCTATATATATATATACGGGGTTTCCTTAGCACACAGTTAATAACAGAGCAGCGGCATGGGCGGACTGGTGCACATCCTCGTGGTGGTGGTGGTGGTGGTTGCTCTAGGTGAGTCTTAGGAATGGTCAACAAGCCTTCTTTCTACCTCTAAATATCTGGTACCTGCAAGTATCCTGTCATGGTGAGCCTACTTGTGCAAAGATCTCTCTCTCTCTCTCTCTCTCTCTCTCTCTCTCTCTCTCTCTCTCTCTCTCTCTCTCTCTCTCTCTCTCTCTCTCTCTCTCTCTCTCTCTCTCTCTCTCTCTCGAACAATTCTCTCTCTCTCTCTCTCTCTCTCTCGAACAATTCTCTCTCTCTCTCTCTCTCTCTCGAACAATTCTCTCTCTCTCTCTCTCTCTCTCTCGAACAATTCTCTCTCTCTCTCTCTCCTCTCTCCTCGAACAATCTTCTCTCTCACTCTCTCTCTCTCTCTCTCTCGAACAATTCTCTCTCTCTCTCTCTCTCTCGAACAATTCTCTCTCTCTCTCGAACAATTCTCTCTCTCTCTCTCTCTCTCTCTCGACATCTCTCTCTCTCTCGAACAATTCTTCTCTCTCTCTCGAACAATTCTCTCTCTCTCTCTCTCTCTCTCTCTCTCTCTCGAACAATTCTCTCTCTCTCTCTCCTCTTCTCCTCTTTTTCTCTCTCTCGAACAATTCTCTCTCCTCTCTCTTCTCTCACTCTCTCTCTCTCTCTCTCGAACAATCTCTCTCTCTCTCTCGAACAATCTCCTCCTCTCGACATCTCTCTCTCTCTCTCTCCTCTCCTCTCTCGTACTCTCTCTCGAACAATTCTCTCTCTCTCTCTCTCTCTCTCTCTCTCTCTCTCTCTCTCTCGAAACATTCTCTCTCTCTCTCTCTCGAACAATTCTCTCTCTTCGCTCTTCTCTCGAACCAATTCTCTCTCTCTCTCTCTCTCTCGAACATTCTCTCTCCTCTCTCTCTCTTCTCTCTTCGAACAATTCTCTCTCTCTCGAACAATTCTCTCTCTCTCTCTCTCTCTCTCTCGAACAATTCTCTCTCTCTCTCTCTCGAACAATTCTCTCTCTCTCTCCTTCTCTCTCGAACAATTCTCTCTCTCTCTCTCTCTCTCTCTCTCTCGACACTTCTCTCTCTCTCTCTCTCTCTCTCGAACAATTCTCTCTCTCTCTCTCTCTCTCGAACAATTCTCTTCTCTCTCTTGACAATTCTCTCTCTCTCTCTCTCCTCGAACAATTCTCTCTCTCTCTCTCTCTCTCTCGAACAATTCTCTTCTCTCTCTCTCTCTCTCTCGAACAATTCTCTCTCTCTCTCTCTCTCTCTCGAACAATTCTCTCTCTCTCTCTCTCTCTCGAACAATTCTTCTCTCTCTCTCTCTCTCTCGAACAATTCTCTCTCTCTCTCTCTCTCTCGAACAATTCTCTCTCTCTCTCTCTCTCTCGAACAATTCTCTCTCTCCTCTCTCTCTCTCTCTCTCTCTCTCGAACAATTCTCTCTCTCTCGAACATTCTCTCTCTCTCTCTCTCTCTCTCTCTCGAACAATTCTCTCTCTCTCTCCTCTCTTCTCCTCTCTCCTCTTCTCTCGAACAATTCTCTCTCTCTCTCTCGCTCTCTCTCTCTCTCGAACAATTCTCTCTCTCTCTCTCGCTCTCTCTCTCTCTCGAACAATTCTCTCTCTCTCTCTCTCTCTCGAACAATTCTCTCTCTCTCTCTCTCTCTCTCGCTCTCTCTCTCTCTCGAACAATTCTCTCTCTCTCTCTCGAACAATTCTCTCTCTCTCTCGCTCTCTCTCTCTCTCGCTCTCTCTCTCTCTCGAACAATTCTCTCTCTCTCTCTCTCTCTCTCTCTCTCGAACAATTCTCTCTCTCTCTCGAACAATTCTCAAGATTGTCATTGAAGTATTGTTAACTAATTTCTCGTAATCTAGGTCAAAGGTCATTGATTAAATTTCCTTTTATTAATTTTCATTAATGTGTGAATAAGTAGTCTCGTATATGACTATTTCGGACCATCATCGTGAAAAGAATATAGAATGAGATACTGCAGGGACGAATCTTCTAACTATAATAATGATTTGCTTCGATCATTCCTACAATTTTTATTTAGGAAGATTGACTCACGTTTACTGGTATTTAACCTCTTGATACCCAGAACGTAATTTTCATTGTAATTTGGGTACCTTAGACGATTTTTAGTGAATATAAGCAAAGTTTTATAAATATAATCTATTCGAATATTACAGGCAATTTTTTATATAGCAAAGGAAAGATCTGGGTGTGAAGGGGTAAAGACGAGCCTGGTAAGCTTACCCTCACCGTAGTTCAGGAATCGCCTATCGTTACTCAATGGTGCTGCTTGGGATTATTGTGAAGGAAAAGACTGTGTGAAGGTATCAATGCTATCGGTACTTGATACTTATTCGTGACTCCTGTGTATAGTTATGGCGCCGGATAATCAGATTGACCGCTACCTCGTTTCCACTCGAGCTTCCTTGTCATTTCATGTTATTGATGAACCTTTTATAAGACTCAAAAGTGCAGGAAGATTCTGATGAGTCTAGTGTGGCGCACTTTTCAAATTGTCTTTTGTATCCCCAGCCACCCGCTCCTCCCTGCAGCAGTTCGAACTAGGGCTCGATGACTTGGCGCAGCGGTGTCGGGACTAGGTTGGGGAACAGGCAGCAGCGGAAGTCATCGTGAGTATATTATGTTTCCTTGTTTGTCTTCTTTTATGTAATCAATATCCTACATTTAATGCTCTCTTCCTTTACCTATATGAATCATTTAAAATGATTTTTTTTTTTTTTATGTGCTTGTTCTTGTGTGTGTCGTGTGTGCGCCCGCTCACCCGTGGTCTTGACGCGTTAGACTCGCGATCGCAAGCAGTTTCCTTCCCGGATAATATGAGCTTAGAGCTCATGGAGACATATCTTTGGGTGAATCTAGAGCCTCATACACCTCCATTTCCTTGCTCAAAGTAGACTATTTGCCAGCTTGTCAGTGCAAATCGCAAGCTTTGATGAGTATTG
>JACEEZ010022724.1:190926-196898 GCA_016584305.1 Chionoecetes opilio
CCTCTCCCCGGCGCACACAGCTTCTCTACACATTTATCGTGGCCGTATAGGTCGGGAACGGGTGATAAGCTCTCTGGAAAGGCACAGCTTTCTTGCTGCACCCATAAATGATGCAACTATAATATAGTTGCATCATTTATGGGTGCAGCAAGAAAGCTGACTTTCCAGAGAGCTTATCACCCGTTCCCGACCTATACGGCCACAATAAAAAAATTGCGATATGTCATATTATGCCGTATCGCAATTTTTTTTTTCAGAAACACCCAAAATTCTTAAAGTACTATATTTTTTTCTAAATTTACGTATATTTGTATTAAGAGCGGGGTTGGGAAGCCTCCTCATGTGACGTCACCGAGCCGTGGTGCGTAGTCTGCTTGTCGTGAGGAACGTTGTGGAAGCTCGGGGAATTTACAGATTTTGATTGCAGATTATTTAAAAACGGTTGAATGGATGCAAAAAGTGACAACATATTGTTTATATACTCGATAATCGCTATATTTTGACTGCATTAAATCAGGAAGGATGAATGTGACATAAAAAATCTGTTGTACAACCATAATCGACGTATTTGCCTTGCATAAAAGCATGATGAATGTGGCAGATCTTGTGCTTCTCCTGTACAGACAACATCACATTATCATATACAGAACTTATTTGTCCCTTGAAGTAATCAAGGTCACTGGATGAGCAGCTGTGAGTGCATATTGTGTCCAAGCTTCGTCTCTCATTCAAAAATTGGAATATATGATCCTATGGAACTCATTAGTAAATTAATTAATTCTTCGGCGTCACTGGACCAGGAGTGCAAGTGAGGGCTCTCTCTCTCTCTCTCTCTCTCTTCTCTCCTCTCTTCTCTTCTCTCCTCTCTCCTCTTCTCTCCTCTCTCTCTCTCTCTCTCTCTCTCCTCTCTCTCTCTCTCTCTCTCTCTCTCTCTCTCTCTCTCTCTCTCTCCGCTGAATACTGAAGAGCTTGAGTTTTTTCCACACCATTCTGCTGCATCGCTTGGGCATGTGTGGTAGTGTTATACATTATTGAAACAAAGCTACATTACTGTGTTATGTTTAAATACAGTTAAACAGTTACTTTCTTTTTCAGAAAGTTTGATGGATTACGGCAATGTGCAATTGCTACAAATGGAACGTGTAAGGACTCTCTTGTCTTTCGGCTGTTTAATGAGGCGGCCAAAGAGGCGTTGGGCGCCAGTATCTGTTCCCAGACTGGCACCGCCCCCAGACTGGCACCGCCCCCCAGACTGACACCGCCCCGCAGACTGCTGGCGGCGCTGTCCCGGAGCCCTTAGTCGTCCTCATCCTGGCTGCCAATGTGCTGTACAGCCTCCGTCTTTAGGGTCTGAACTCTTCTTCCTTGTAAGTTCCTTGTACTTTTCAGCAGACACTGAAGGACAGAGCCATCCATTTGACGGCACATGCCATACAGTCTTAGTTATTGTCAGGAGGATGAAATGCAACTAAGTGTATCATTATCATATACAAATTTTGATAAAGGTTAAAACCTTTATGTACCTACGTATTCCTTTCTATTCACGCTGTTTGTATGTCAGTAGTAATAAACCTATGATGTAAATCTGTTTGGTGTTCACAGTACCTATTTGCAGCCACCCAAGTGATGCCGGGTAAAGAATATAATACTTCCACTGAATGTTTGCTTAGTTTTTATCATTTCATCATAAACTCTTGTGGCCTCGCGGGAACCTCTGCATGTAAAAACCCGCGAGGCCAATCGGTGTTAAGGATGAGATCACCTGTCTTAGGGCTGCTGGTCAAGGGTATCTGGAACCTCTTATTTCAGGGGCAACAAAAGAAGCTCTTGTAGAAATATGATTTAATGCAGAAAAAAAATTGCAATGGTTCTTGATTCTTATGTAGAAAACTAACTCAATATGTCAAACCGTTTAAACTTTTAAGCTATCTATATAAGCATAAAGCCTAATAATTCCATATTGAAGCTGAAAAAAGGAAGAGCTGTAATATATCTTTATTCCACGGCCTTTTGTGAACCATTAAAGCGCCAAGGAAGATGACTCGCTCGTCTTGTCCCTCCTATAGTGGGCAGGGCGTTGTATAGCTTATTAGAAAATTGACTAACAAAACTCTACTTACACTACAACCAAGTCAAGCTTTACACACACACAGACACAGACACACGCACACACGCACACACACACACGCACACAGACACACAGACACACGCACACACGCACACACACACACACGCACACAGACATACGCACACAGACACACGCACACAGACACACGCACACAGGCACTCCGCACACAGCGCACGCCACCACCAGAGGCCACACAGAGCCATCGCACGCACACGCACCGCACGCGACACAGAGGCACACAGAGGTCGCACGCACACGCCCGCGCACGCACAGAGAACACCACACAACTCCATACACCCAGAGACACCACACCACGCACACACACAGAGCACACCACACAAGACACACACCACAGACACACACACAAGACACACACACAGAGACACCACACACACAGCACACACACACACACACCACACAGAGACACACACAGAGCACACACACAGCACAGCAGCAGCCACCCAACTAGCACACAACGAAACGAGAGGGGACACCAACGACACACAACAGAGCACACACACGCACGCACACGCACAGAGACACACACACACAGAGACACACACACACAGACACACACACACAGAGACACACACACACAGAGACACACACACACACAGACACACACACACACATACACACACACACAGAGACACACACAGAGACACACACACAGAGACAGACAGACAGACACACACACACACATAGTCATATACACAAAGATAACTGTTATTGGAGTGTGGGGGATTCGAACCCAAGTGTTTTGCATAGAAACGGCAACACTTGACCACTGAGCTATGGAGATACACACACCGCTTGCATGAGTCAGTGGTCTGATCCTCGCTCACTCGCGAGGATTTTTCATTGACATGCATTATTTTGAGACAGGTTTCTGAGGTCATGTTACATACAACACACTCTAAAGGCCCGTCCACATGGGCATACAGTGTCTGCAGACACAAGCGAAACATTGTTTGGTGAATGGACTCTCCGCCTCTGTCTGCAGACAAATCAGCAAAGTGTTCGAGACTTCGAGACTCAGTTTGAGCAAATACACGAGACACTGTTATAGACTGTCAGTGGCCAATGCAGTGATGGCGCTGCCAGACTCACGATTCTACATAATTAAGTATCTATATAGCCTCAAGCGAAGCGTCTGGTGTTATGCTAGCCCTCATATTTGTGTCCTGCTTGATAATATACGGTCTTATTTTGTAGAGGAGAGTATGGAAAGTATTGGGATCCATTCTCAGGTAATTGGTGAAGCTTGACTGGCTAGAGACCGCCGTGTGGACAACGTTAACAACTGTGTCTGCAGACTTTGTCTGTGACGAACAAAGTCTGCCAGACACTATGCTCGTGTGGACGGGGCTTTATATATGTAGTCGCTTTCCATCGCAAGAAATTCAAGGAATAAAGAAGAATAAGTCAAACTTTCAGAATAAGTCAAGAAAGTGGTAATTCTGATGTGTTAAGGACAAATTGTGTTTGTGTGTGTATCGCTTGATATGGTTATTTGGGTAGTTGTGACTGAGTTATTACTTATTGCGAGTTGAAGTTTTGTAACGACCATTATCGTTATCTCTGCTGTCATTATCAATGTTGTTATTTTTGTTAGTTGTGGTGGTGGTGGTGAGAGAGACGAGGTTTGGAACTGCATATTCTCTCTCTTTCTCTCTCTCTTTCGCAAGCACTCACGATTACCATGCGTTCTATAGGAAAAGAAAGGCTAAAAACAATGATGTTTGTGTTATACTTAAAACTGGAATACAACGTTAGTGACGTAGCGTGAATATACGTAGCAATTCCAACAAATGAGAAAGAGACAGACAGACAAAAAAAGGAAAGAGGATGAAGAATAGCAGTACCCTTCACGCCCAGATCTTTCCTTTGCTATAAAAAAAATCGTATGTTGTCCAGCCATAAAATTAAGAAAAGTAACAAAATAACAAATTAGTTAGTCGCAATGATATTAAACAGATCATATCTATAAAATATTGCTTATATTCACTAAACAATAGTCTAATGGTAGCCAAAATACAATGGAAATTATGTTATGAGTCTCAAAGGCTTCAGAGTATTGGATTGTCACCTCGTGTAGAAGGCAGAGTAAGATGAGCCCCAGCATTTGGTCCTCGTCCTCGTGCTCCATGTACAAGAACATAAGAACATAAGAAAATAAGGAAGCTATAAGAGGCCGTGAGACCTACACATGGTAGTTCCTGTTACTTAACACTACCTCCATCCACCTTTCATCCCTATCCATGAATTTATCCAGCCTCCTTTTAAAGCTCTCTATTGACTCCGCTCTAACTACCTGACAACGACGACGACGACGAATGACGACCATTCCAATCATTTACCACCCTATTTGTAAACCAGTTTTTCCCTATTTCCTTTTTAAATCTATGCTGACATAGACCTGGCACCATACGTATCAATGACGTCACTGCCATCACTGAGAGACTGGTGATGTTATGCGTAATTGTTGTCTGTGAATCAACGACATCTGGAGGTTAATAGATACAAGTAGCTAACCATCCAACAGTCTTTAATCATCTTCATGAATTCTGATTACCGGACGCTCGATCTCGGTACGGGATTCCCTTGTTTCGTACCACTTTTGTGATAAACTACTGAGTGTCAACTGTGTAGAGTTTGAAGAGATGATGAAATCTAAAGTCTTAATTCCATGGACGTATATTTGTATCGCCTTAACATCCTGGTTCTCACGCACTGACCACCTGACGACTAAGTCCATTCCATACTTAGTGGGTGAATGTTCAAAACTTAGGCCTACGATGCTTTTTTTGTGCATAAAGTGTACCATGAGACGTAAATGATCAATAAAGTCATTGAACAATGAGTGTTTGCGACATTATTATGGATGCTTCTTGTTCAACGTATTTTAGTTGCTTGTATTGAAGGGTCCGAAATGACATCCAGCAGGGAACTCTTTATAATGTATTTATATATATTGATCTCTTCACATTAATTGTTGGCAGTTGGCACGCCTGGAACTCCCATGTTGTGGATCCAAACCTTGTCCAGCAGCCCTAAGACAGGTGACCTTATCCTCAACACCGATTGGCCTCGCGGGTCTTTACCTGCAGAGGCCCTCGCGAGGCCACATAAGTTTATGATGAAAGTTTAATGATGATAAAAACTCAGCCAACATTCAGTGGAAGTATTATATTCTTTACCCAGCAACACTTGGGTGGCTGGAAATAGGCACTGTGAACACCAAACCCATTTACAGCATAGGTTTAGAATTACTGACATACAAACAGCGTGAATAGAAAGGTATACGTAGGTACAGTACAATATTCTTTGCCTCAAAACCTTTATCAACATTTGTATATGATAATGATACACTTCGTTGCATTTCATCCTCCTGACAATTACGAAGACTGTATGACATGTGCCGTCAAATGGATGGTTCTGTCCTTCAGAGTCTGCTGAAAAGTAAAAGGAAGCACAAGTTTTGCAATCAAGGAAATATCAAACCTCTCGTCAGCATTCTTGATTCATTTGTCAAAATTCTTGGTTCACCAGTGAAGATCCTTCAGATTTCAGACCCTAAAGACTGAGGCTGTACAGCACATTGACAGCCAGGATGAGGAGGACTAAAGGCTCCTGGACGCATATTCTCCAGGCGCTCTCCCTTTTCGGCAGACCGCTAAGTTATGATAGGTTAAAAAACGTTAGTTTACGTTAGGTTAGGTTAGGCTAGGTATAGGTTAACTGCTATTATGGTAACTTTGTGTGGGAATCACATGAGTTATTTATCGTGTAGTTTCGGAGCTACAGCCATGCGGAGGCAGCCATGCCGAAATGGCAAACACAT
>JACEEZ010022725.1:0-17742 GCA_016584305.1 Chionoecetes opilio
CACCCCAACCTTGATTTTCCTCGCCTCTCTGCCTTGTGTAGGGTCACAATAACTTTAATTTGCTCCTTTGTTAGGTCTTTCTTGTCACCCATTATGAAAATAATTATAGTTATACCAACGCGCGTCTGTTCAAATTACTCGCGGAGAGTGAAGCGATCCTTTTCAAAATGCTTCGTCTATAATTGACAAGTGGCATCTGAACATTCCTCAACGGTCTTGATGGACTGCCCGTGCTTAAAACAAGCTGCCATATGTAGGATATCTCTCTCGGAAGTTACTAGGCTGCTATAGAGTACATTTTCAGAATTCCCTTATGGGAGCGTCTGTTATGATGCGGCGAACAATACTTTGGCGCGCTGTGTATATACAAAAAGTTTATATATTCTCCGTATCTTTCGAATTTCCCTATATTTTGGTATATTTTCAATTTTCTTCCCTGTTCCCCTATAGTGACCTGAATTTCCCTTAAATAGGGAAATTTGCCTGCATTTGGCAGCACTGCGCCGGGCCGGGAGCTGCCGCCATGGCCTACCACTCACAGTTGCCAGAACACCCTCATAAAATATCCTTATTTGGAAATTAACACTCCTCTTTTTGACTCATATTTCCTGTCACACACGCACACGCACATATAAATATTTAACATTAACTCAATGGTTTCTTTTTTCCCCATTTATGCCTTTTTCTTTCCCTTTCGAAGCCAAAACAATTTCGTCAAACTGTAACTTTTGACTTGGCAACACTTTTATGGCCTGCACAGTGCACAGCCTAAAATAAACAGTTTTACGCGTATAATCTGTAAATAAAAATACTTTAGACATACATTAACTCTTATTTGTTTCTCATATAGTGAATAGTTCCTGCATAAATGAGTTAAGAGACGAAATATAACTTTCTGCGCCAAATTTCTTCCTTTGCGCCTGTATACCCGTTGCCCACAAAAGTAGTCACAAGAAGAAGAAGAAGAATTCCTGGAAACATTTTACAAGCCTATATGACACCTGATTTCGGCTGAAATAGGTGTCCAAGCGAGCGAAGCGAGCTTGGACAATAATGATAATAATAATAATAATATTGATAATGATCATAATAATAATAATATTGATAATGATCATAATGACAATAATAAAGATACTGATACTACCATCATACTACCTAGATGCACACACAGTACACACACACACACACACCCACACACACACACACTTTAATACAGCTTCCCGTATAGAAGCATAGAAGCCTGGAACAACCTTGATGCCAAAGTGATTAATGCAAGAAGTATTCAGAACTTCAAAGGCAAGCTGGATAATAGTAGATTTGGAGACGGGACAGTACGAGCATAGCTCTTTTCCTGTATATTACAACTAGGTAAATACAACTAGGTAAATACACAGTATACACACACACACACACACACACACAGACACCCACCCACCCACTACTATCTATGGTAGTATGATGATAACAATGATAGCAATTGTAATAATGAAATATTAGCATAGCAATACTTATAAGAAATTGTAATAATTACACTGGGGAACAATTTGAAGAAAAAAAAATTGTTGAGTTAGATTTTTGAGCTTATTTAGACTAAAATTGGCATGCTGATTCCAAATCTGTAGTCAGTTTTTTTCTAGCACGTCAAGTTTTTTCTCCACAGCTTACCCTCCAGATAAGCAAAATTCCACTTGTGAGCCTCATTCAGCCTCATTCAGCTGAAATTCCAGTGCCAGTTTCGAACAACTACCTCCTCTAGAAGATCGAGTGATGTTGAAGAACGCAGTGACAGCAATGATGCAGATTTGACATTCACGAGGATTCAGTTCGTAGGGGATTTGATCAGCACGAGTTGAATGATTTAGCACGTGGATTTGGGCCTATCCAAAAAAGCTTAAAGAAATACTAGCATCAAGACTGAACGAGAAAAAAACATACTTGAACAAGGAGTGAAGGTATCATACTTTCGAACCAGAGAAAGTACATTTCTGCAGTACTTTCGAAGTGCAAGCGGTTTGTGTTTTGCCTAACATTCCTGGTTTACTGAAGGAATTAGGGCTTTCAATCTACAACCAAATGAATGGCGATTGTTTATTGATAGCTCAAAGCGGAGCTTGAAGTGTGTCCTTCTACACAATGGCAATTTGTTTGGCGCAGTCCCTATTGGGCATTCGGTCTGTCTTCGTGAAGAATATGGAGATGTAAAGAGAGTCATTGAGTTATTGCAATATGACAAAACACAATGGATCATCTGTGTTGACCTTAAAATGGTGTCCTTCCTTCTGGTCAACAACGTGGATACACAAAGTATCCCTGCTTTCTCTGTATGTGGGATAGCAGAGCTCGAGAGAAGCATTGGGTTTAGACGAATTGGCCTCCGAGATCTGATCTTAAACCTGGAGATCCTAACATTGTACATGAGCCACTTGTTGGGCAGGAAAATAATAATATCCCACCTCTGCACATAAAACTAGGTCTCATGAAACAATTTGTAAAAGCATTGTCAACTGATGGCGACTGTTTGAAGTACATCATCTTGGCATTTCCTGGACTGTCAATTGAAAAAAATCAAGGCCGGTGTGTTTGATGGTCCACAAATTCGACAGCTCATCAAAGATGAACATTCAACGGTACTATGTCAGACCTTGAAAAGAATGCTTGGCTATCATTCAAAGACGTCGTCAAGAACTTTCTTGGAAATACAGTGCAAGTAATTACACAGAAATTGTTCAGAAAACTATTGGAGAGCTACAAAGGCTTGGTTGCAACATGAGTATTAAAGTACATTTTTTGCATAGCCATTGCCAACTTTTCCGGAAAATCTTGGTGCTGCTAGCGACGAGCAAGGTGAACGATTTCACCAAGATTTGAAGGTTATGGAAGAACGTTACCAGGGTAGATGGGATGTGCATATGATGGCTGACTATTGTTGGAGCATCAAACGCGATAGTCCTCAAGTTGAACACTCCAGACAAAGCTACAAACGTAAATTTTTACCTTAACCTGCACACAATTATAGCCTTATCCTTTCTAAAAACATGATAATGTTAAATAAACATTCTATTCATGCCTATTTCTTTCATTTTATGTTAACATTTGCAACTTTTATAAAATAAGCCCCTGTTACTGTTATGTACAGTATTTTCATATTTTTAAGAAAACGAAAATCCTACACTTCAAAAACTTGACGTGATAGAGAAAAACTGAGATCAGTTTTGGATTCAGCACCCAAAAATTACTTAATAACAAGTGTCAGACCTAACTCAACAAAAATTTGTTCCCCAGTGTTATCAATAAGATAATAAAAAGGAAAAAAAAACAATAATGATAATATATATATATATATATATATATATATATATATATATATATATATATATAATATGTCACGGTCGGTGACACAAGGTCGCCACCCCAGGCCATGCCCCAGGGACACGTGGGTCTAATTAAGTTAATTCAGGATATTCAAAACAAGATCAACATATGAAATCCTTATATAATTAACACGCTTAACTCCAATTCCTTGGTACAACAGATAAACACTTGAATGCACGGTCACAGAAGACTCGCAGATAGGGATACCACGCGCAACGCTACCAAAATCTCACTCACTCTCACTTTCCGTCTCTCTCTAACTTCCCGCCTCAACACACAAAAACACCTCAAGAGCACTTCTACTGAGCGTCTATACCATAACAACAAGAGTACTCCACTGAGTCTCTATACATAACACAACGCTTCTACTGAACGTTATCATCCCAATCACAAAAGAGCGCTTCTACTGAGCCTTATCACCTACTTCCCTCCTACTCTCACTTTCCGTAAATACAACCCACCCGACATCCGTGAACTAATAATAATTAAAACACTTCACAAGATACTCACAATACCCTCATATCAAGGGTTAGAAAGAAGGACTCACACAGCCTCCCACGTGGTACCCACGCCGTCACAGTGGCTCCTCACACAACACTATACGAGTGGAATGATTGGAGTGGGCCGAAGCAAGGTCACGACCTGTTTTATATGGGTGACCTATCTGGCGGCGGGTGGCAACCCTCTCGTCACCCATACTTCCTCCAAAGGGGCGGGGCTACACTCTGCTCCAGCCATCTTGACCATCACAACACATACGCGGGAAATATGAATTTCGTCACAATATATATATATATATATATATATATAATATATATATATATATATATATCATATATATAATATATATATATATATATATATATATATATATAATATATAATTATATAAGGTGTATTATATATAACAGTTTCAGTCGCCACTATTCCAACATTTCAACCCTACTATCCTTCGAGTCACACCCTCGATATCTTCTCCCTCCCTCCCCCCACCTATCCTCACCCATCACTGGAGCAAGGCGTGGTGGGGTGAGGGAAGGAACAAGGAGGGAAGGGGAGATAAGAATGGGTAAGTGTCATGTATGTTGGTGTGAGAAAACTTATAATACCAAGAAAGAAATACTGAAATGGATCTAATGTGTGGTTTTAACAGCAGATAACTCGAGAGAGAGACGCAGATCGAGTAAGGGGCGATCTGATAGAAGTTTTTAAGTGGTTAAAGGGATTTAATACAGGAGAGGTAGGAAAAGTTCTTACGGCTATTAACCAGGTTAGAACAAAAAGTAATGGATTCAAGCTGGAAGGGCGTAGATTTAGAAAGGAAATAGGGAAAAACTGGTTCACAAATAGGGTGGTGAATGATTGGAATGGACTCAGTAGACAGGTAGTTAGTGCAGAGTCATTGGAGAGCTCTACCCCCCTGTCTCGCGGCTCACACCAGCCCGTCGCCACCCCCCCTTTGCCCCACCCGATCCCCTCCCCCCCATTTCCCCCTATTCTTTGTGTGGAAAGCTATAATAGAATATGTAAAAATTTTGGGCCCGAAAATTTGTTTTTTGGTCATTTTGTAAGGCAAAAAAAATGTGTTAATTTATCATCTCACCTGCTTTTTAATTTTAATCTCATATCTTAAAAATGTCTGAAAAAAATTTTTACTAGGTTTCCTTGATTTGCGTTTCCTTGAAGTGTCCCTTCTCAGGCCTAAATTTCCTTAAAAAAAGGGAAAATTTTTCCTGCGAGGGAAACACTGGTTCACTGACACGGGTTTCCCAGATATTTGGGGGGTTTTTGGGCCAAAATTTAAACAGAAAAAAAAAAATATATAAAAAAAAAATATTGAAATTTTTATATTTAGTATATAAATACAATGTATAAAATACTTTTAAAAGTTTTTAATACTGATTTAAATACATAAAAAAACTAATGTTTTAAAAAATAGATTCAAAAACAAAATTTTTTAAATAAAATGTATTCAAATTGCCCAGCTCTGGCATATACCTATCTAAAAGTTTTTCCCAGGAATCTCGGAACTTTTTGAAAAAAAAAATTTTAAAAAGGAAATTTGAAAAAAAATTATTTTTTTTTTTCCCTTTATTAAGGTAACTTATACATACAATTTACGATACATAAAAAGAAATGGCCTACCACAAAAACTTTTTTTGGGGGGGTCATGCTGACGGTAGGGGTTTACAAAATTAAAAAAAAAAAAGATGGCCGACGCCAGGGGCGGATTTACGGTGTGGGGGGCCGTGGGCCCGGTGGGAGTGCGGGGCCCGAAGAAATGGGGGTAAAATTTAGAGTCCTTCCCCCCCCTTTTTAGGTTTTTTTTTTCTCCAGACCTGCAAAACCCCCCTTCAGATACCTCTAAAAAACGAAATTTAAAAAGGGGGGGGGGACCCCCCTCAACCCCCCCCCCCCCTACATTCCCCCCCGCCCTAAATTTTTACCAGGTTAGGTTAGTAATTATTTTTTTATTTTTTAATCTCCCCCCCATTTTATTTACGTTTTAGAGGTGGTATCTAAGGGTTTGTAAAGGTCGGATAAAAAAAATACAAATAAGAGCGGGAAAAGGGATTCTAGAATTTGACCAAATTTTGTTTCAGTTTTCATTTTAGTTTAATTAAAACTTTTTCCCCCCAAATTTTTTTACTTTATTTTGGGTACTTTTTTGTGGATTTATGGTCTGCATGAACGGGTTTTCGAGCAAATAAGAAATGCCAGCATTAAATTTTTCTTTGAAAAAAATTTTTTTTTCCTCGGGGGTGCGGGGCCCTTTTGCGGGAGCGGGGCCTAGGCCAGGGTCTACTCGGTCCCCCCTTAAAACCCGCCACTGGCCGACGCCACGGGAAACTTTATTTTAGGGGGCCGCTGTACGGTAGGGGTTTAAAAATTTGTAAAAAAAAGAAAGGCCGACGCTATGGGAAAACTTTATTTTAGGGGTGTCGATGCGTAGAGGTTAAAAATTTCGAGAAGGACAAGAAAAAAAACAGGGAAAAAATCAAATACCGATCCCGGTAATCCCGTATTTGGGCACGGTATCGGTTTACCGGTATCGTAACTGTTCCCGGTGTGAGGACGAAACCGGTTTTATTCCGTAAACCGGTACGGCAATCCCGGGTATTTTCTTGATACCGACAACCTACAGTAAAGCGTTTTAAAAAAAACCCAAAATATTTTTACACTTTTAAAACCTTGGCGTTTTAACCCGGGGGGCCCCCGCGCCTAAAACGTGAATCGTACAAACGAGGCGTTTCCAAACCGCGGCGGCCCCGCGGGTTTGTATGTGTGTGTGGCGTGGGGTGGGGCCCAAACAATGCACAGACAGTTCCAAACACGTTGGGATAAATTGCAGTTATTTCATAAATGAAGGTAAACTTGCAGGGCAGGAGGGAAAATGTTTTTTGGGTGACCTGTAAACAAGAAGAAAAGAAGAGAGGGAAGACAGGAAACTAGAGGAGAAGAAGGAAATTGCTGGGGGGGGGAAGAGTGGCGAAAGTTCGGTTAGGCTTGCCCTGCTCAGTATACGGGTTTGAGATGATGATGATATGATGATGATGTGTAAATGTTGTGAATGTAAAAAAAAAGGAGAAAATAAAGTGTTTTCCCGTTAACTTACCCATATTTTGTCTTTCGTTAATATCTCCGGAACTACGAAATAAAAAAACAATTTCTTCCCAACCTTTTTCTTTAAATTTCGCCCTTGTAATCAGAGGATTTTATACCCCCAAAGGGGGGCTTTTTTTCAATTTCATTGATGAAACATCAGTGTAAAGCCTTTCACCCTCCATGACCCCAGGTTTGACTAAAATGGGGACTACAATTCAACGTGGAGATCCCGGGGGTTTTCCATGGTAATGCACTTTCTCTCTCCTTTTGGGAAAGTCGCACCCAAATTGGAGCGCGCTGCCTTCAAACCGCAGTGGCTGCCGTCTGTGTAAAACAGCCATGGGCTTCAAGTATCTCGAACCGTCCGCCAACCCGAGCGTTTGCGAGGGTATGGCGGTACCGCCGCTTTTGGCAAAGGGGCCGCAGTACATGGAACGCCCCCATAGATCCTTAAATTTGCTACCGCGCGTTTGCTCCCGCGATTTGAAAAACGCCTCTTTTGTAACAGGCCTAGCCGTAGAATGTATCAGTACGAGGCGCGGAAAATGGGAAAAGCAATGTTTCCCTTTATTCAAAACCAGTTTTTTTTTTTAAAAACGTTATAAAATTTAAAAAAGTCACATTTCAACGGCTCCCTGGGGGAAAAGAATTAAAATTCCATAAAAGAGGCATTAAGCGTGTTTTTTGGGGCATTTTTTCCTGAAAAAAAATTCCAAAACCCAGGGGACGGAGTCATACTGCGTAAAACTCTTGCAAATAATAAATTTACTTTTTAATAGTCATACGTTCGAAAAATGCTCTCCATACGAAAAAAAAAAAGTTTGCCGGATAAAGATAGTGTATGGTGCGCTAATAAGTGCGGAAAGCAACATCACAAATTGCGCAAAATTAAGAAAATGTTAATCTCAAGATCTTATAAGAAAAAAAAGAACGGATATTTGTTTTTAGGGTAGATCTCTTTTGCCCTAAAAAAAAAGATTTCAAGGCAATTTGGTCTGGGTTTTAATAGTTCATAGTTAAAAAGGGGAAAAACCAATAAAGGGTTTTTTGACCTTAAAAAGCGCCTAAAATTGGTGGGGGCCCCCCTTGCCGGAGGCCCTGGGGAACGTGGCCCTCCCCTAGGGCCAAATTGCCCCCTTTACATAATTGTGTCGTCCCCTTTTTCTCCGTAGATAACATTTAAGTCGCCAGGAAATTTTTTTTTTCGAGTACAACGTGTGGTGACGTTAATTAATTTTAACACCATGTTTCAGGAAATTTTAGAAGGGGCTATCGGGGAAATCGGTGCATTTTGTGCCTTCATCTGTCTCATAGTAGGGCTATAAAAACAATTAAAAAATTAAAACGGAGGGGGCGACGCGAAACGGGCTCAAAAAGGGTGCCATCTAGTGTTATTTTCTGAGTGTCCTCCGCCGCCCCTTTTGTCCCCGAAAAAAAAAATAATAGGAAATCTAAAAAACCGATATACTTGCAAATAAAAAGCATAAAAAAAACACTAAAACAGGGTAGAAACAGTCAGATATAAACTATGTGTTCATTTCATGGACATACCAGCAGTACTGAGCAAAATTTTAAATATATGGCGGTGGCGACTTTAGTGCTTTTGGCGCTAAAGTGTTATCTAGGGTCCCTGGGGAACGTGACCTCCCCCTTTCCCTATACATTGAAAGTCACTTTTACATTTTACATTACAGAAAAGCCACTACCTACAATACGAACTTTTCACTGACGAGAATTTTTAGAGCGCAAAAAACTCTATCGGGATTTTGGTTTCGAAATTGCATTTACACCCAAAAATTTAAACCGCCAGACGCCGGAAGCCGTGGTTAAATTTTACTACCTTCACCCTTGATGGGCGCTTTTGGGAAGAGAGACCCGCCCACCCGTGTATTTGAAGCAGTATCAGCAGATTTACACAGATCACGTGGCCGGGGCCGCATTCTGTATATGTTGATCGGGATTGGTTTGGGCCCCGGTATTTCTTGTGCCGACGGCCTCTTCAGCCCCGCAATTTACACTTACGTAAAAATATTTGCGATACTGGTGTCCCCACAGTGTTTAGGACGACTAATGGGGTGTACGAGTTTCCGGCTCAATGGGGGGAAAACACTCTCCTCTCCCCACTACCCCCCAAGGGAAACGGCCCCCAGAAACTGCGTGAAGGTTTTGAAAAGGTGACCGGACCACCACGATTGCGATCCTTTCATAGCTGTCCCCACCCCTTTCCGTCATTCGAGGAGGGGGCAGAAAAAGCGAAGAGTCCCCGCAAAAACGGAAAACTTCGTTTAAAAAGATAAAACACGGGATGATGTGTCCCCTCGCTCACACTTACCTTGAAAATCGGGGAAACAGGGAATGTAGACCAGCATCAAATCGGTGGGAAACGCCCCGGTTGTGATCGGCATTTGGATTTCTGCGTGATACCTAGGGCCATTGCAAGAAAAATTTTTTTTGACCCCTTTTCATGCGGGGCGGGAAGCAAGAATCAACAGAGGACACGCAACGGTGGAGATTTTAGTCGCTGTGCGTTCACCAGACATCCCCCCTGCATCCGCTCTCCCTTATTCCTCCCATTTTTCCCAGACAACAGGGATTTTCAACAAACCGAGAGTGACATTTACACTGTGAATGCACCGTTCATAATAAGTAACGGGGGCCTTAATTGCTTGATAAGTGGTGACGAGGGGGGAGCGGTGGGGGTGGATTTGGTCCACCATATTGCTTGTGGGGGACTGTAGGGGGCGTTCAAATGTACACACAAGATCATCAGGCCCATTTTTTTTTTATCAACGCCCAAAAGTGGCGAACACTAACCAAAATATTATTTTAATGGTAAAAATGATAAAAATTTGGCTAGTAAAAAAAAATTAGATGGTGTAAAACAGTAAAATACTATGCCGCTTTGGGCTCGCTTGTGTTGGTTTGGGACGCCTGCCCAAATTTTACTGGCCGGGCATTTGAAACAATTCTTGTATTCCCACCGGTTGAATACGACGGTCGGGAATCTCCACCCGCCGGGATTTGCGAGCATTCTTGCATTTAGCCCCCAGTGAGGTGGGAACGGCCGCATTTGGTGGTGAAATCGCAGGTTTCTCCAAACCCCCCTCGTCCTTCCTCACGGGTGCTGATGCTTGTGGGATCGATCGCCCTCAAGTCGCCCCAAACCAAAAAAGCCTCCTCCCTCATCGCGCGTTCCTCTGAAAAACCCGAGACGACCAGCCCGCACCCCTGCGCCGTAGGGACGAAGCGGGGAACCCAGCAAATTTCTTACGATGGGGTTTTTAAAACTTCAAAGGGAACGATGGGGATTCAGGTTTTGGCTGATTGATTTGGCTGATGTTTTGGGTTTATTTATTTCACTCCCTCTGGGAGATTTTGAGTGAACTTGTCAGAAGAATCTTTGTCCGGGTTTTGGGAAAGCACTTGGGGGAGTAAAAAAACACTGCTCCCTTCTGCTCACAGCAACCTTTCTCCACCCCCACGAAGTTTCCAACCACAGCTTGATGCTATTGCTAAAAATAACTCAGACTTGGTTTTTGAAAACTAGGACACGATTGACAGGGCATATACATGCAAAAACGGTTCTCAGCAGGAGAAATGGCTCCCCCCGGAGAAATTCAAAACTAAGGGGAGAAATTGTAGCGAGGAAAGGATTTAATTTGAAGAAAATTTTTTTTTCCAAAAAAGGGAAGGAAATCTTGACACTGGTACAAAAAAAAAATGAAAAGCCAATACTACAACTAACCTATTTATTTTTGACCCGGCGAAGGCATAAGCTAAGATATTTGTAAACCCAAATGAACTTTATTTGTTATGTTTACAAATGCTTATTTTTTTTTTGCTCATTTTTATGTTTTAGATTAATTGTGAATAACGAAAATTTTTTTTAAAAACCCCTAACAAATTATAAAAAACTGAAGTCCAAGTTAGAAAAATAAAATTTCCCTTTAAAGACAAGTATAATTGTGCATGTAAAATTTAAGAGAACTTAACCCTACGGTGTTTTTGAAAATTTCAAAAAGTCCCTCTTTTGTTCCCTCCTATTTTTTTCTATTTCATCTTCAAAACAAAGCTGGTCGTTGTGTACATGAGCAACAACATCATTTTCTCTCGGCCCACGGGCTTGAAACTTCAAATTTCTGCCATCTGACTTCGACTTCAAGTCACTCCTTACAAATGTATCTTGTTTTTAACTCACCAACTCCTCAGACTATTTAAAAACTTTGCCTATTTTTCATCCAAAGTGGGGCATATCTTATCTCTTTTACTTTTTTTTTAAGAAATTTTCCCTTCTTGGGGGTTTTAATGTGTACCCCCAGCTTTGGTTTCCTCTTTTACGAGTTTTCCGGTGAAACAAGCCTCCGAACTTTGCTACCTTCATGACCTAGAACAAGGCACAACACCCAAACCCCAATTTCCGACCGCCTTGGAGAGCTCCAAAAATTCTTAACCTTTTTAAAGCTTTTATAAATGTTATCACTTCGGTATTCTGTTAGAATTTTCTCGTTGGGTCCTCATCCAATAAATTTTCCCTAAAAATAGTATCCTATACTCCTGTTTCCGTTCGGGAACCCCCCTAAAAGAGGTCTTCTGCCATTCACCTCGCTAGGTTTTTAAAGACCTGCTTTGTAGGTCTGTTGGTGGTACTACTCTGAATTTTTCCCCGGGAGATTTTTGCTTTCTTGTCAGAGACCCTCTTTGTACAGAGCGTATGTACATAACCAGTGGCGGCTCGTGATAAATAAAATAGAGGGACTGCAAGCTTAACACAAAAGTAGGGTTAAAAAATTTTACTACCCAGGTATGAGTTTTAGTTTTTGTTCCGGATTTCGGCGGACCATGAAGGTTTTAAGGAGGGGCAGCATGCGCCATTCCCTGTTATCGGGGCCCCTCGCCCCGCCCCCAAAGCGGGGAGATTTACTCAAAACATTGCGAATTTTGCGTCGACTTTTTGGCTTTCTATCTAAAGATAAAAAAAAAAATTTTAAAAAAAAAAAAGACTGCCTAGGGATAGTTAGGGGTAATGGGGGGGTTTCCCTAGAGGCAACTGCCCCCTCCTCCCATTAACCTTCTGTTCCACACGGGAGGGCTGAGCAGGATATAGCTGCCCCGATGCAGCTATTTTTTTACAAAATGGACGGCGGCGGCGCAGACATGAATCGTACAGCAAATATGAAAGTAACTAAATTTTGGTCTGGTTTTTTAAAGAAAATTCATTAGTAACGCATTTAAAATAAAAATAACATACTATAAGACTTTGTATCATGATATATTTGTTTGAGTTATCAATTCTGCTGTGTCTAAAGGAATATACACCGGCAGTGAGTGTCTGGGGGGGGCGCAGCCCTTGCCCCGACCGCCATGTACATAAACGGATGCCATTTTCTTACATAAAAGGGAACAAACCACAACTTTCTTTAATCCTAAACCCCCTAAACCTTGGTTTAAATCAGCTTGTGCTTTTGCTGCCCGAAAAAGAGGGCTGCTCATAGACGGTCGTAGCCCTCAAAACCCTGAAACTAATAAATTTTATTTTTGCCCGCAATATGACAATCACTCTTCAACTTTCCCCAAATAGCCCTCATCAATAAAAAAATGTCAAAATATTTTTAGTTCCAACTTTTCCGGACCTCTGGCAGAAAGCTAAAACCATCTCTTAGAATTTAACACTTCACTTTTTCCCTGCATGGTTTCCCACCAGAAGGTTTTACGGCTGCCCAAGTGTTTCTAAAGCTGCAGTCTTTTCTCAAATTACTGCGATTTCCTTTTTGCCCCTTTTTAAAAGTAGAAAAAATGGAAAAATTAAATGTTTTTTTTTTCTTTCTATGTTTATTTCCAAACATCTAATAGGGGACTGCTTTCATAGCACGTTTAGTTGTGATAAAAAACAAATACAAAATGATTTAGAGTCAAAACAAAAGTTGCAAGTCACTTTTTTTCACATATTTACCAATCTTTAGGCATGCCCCAAGTAAAACTGTATATTTCCCCGACAAACAAAAAATGAACTATCGTCGAGACTATTTCAAAATTTTTTGTAGGATACGGAACTGTCAGGCGGGGGAAAAAAACGGCCATGCGACGGACAGGTGGGAGCCTTCAAAAACAAAGTAAAACATATCTTTAATTTTTCCGACAGTAATGGAGCTGGGCGGACGTTTTGGGCTGACACTTTATGATGATGGGTAGCCCCCCAAAAGGGTTCAATCAATATTGGGGGCATACGCCGGGGGGCGCGTCCCCTCGCCCCCTACGACGCCCTCCCGGGGGTCCCACGGCGGAGTTCCGCAGGTCCCTTTCCCATACCAAGCACTCTCGCAAAGAAACATCAACTTTTCCCCCGCCACGAGCCTGTGGGGCCCCCTTGGCCCCCTACGCCGGATTGTCGCTTACAGATCAACCCCCCATGGAAGGATCGGTTAGGGTACGTGCCACTGCCCCTATGCCGAAGTTGGCGCTGACGGACTATGCAGGTAATAGGCCTCGATTCAGTCTCACGGTGCAATCGCTGATTTGACACGTAATCATCCCAGCGATACCCCATGATTCTGTGAAGACACTTATTACCAAAGGCATTGATTCGTCTCTTCAAGTCACTATTTAGTGTCCATTTCTCACAACCATAGAGTAAGACAGGGATCACAAGCGACTTGAAGATCCGGATCTTTGTCCTCCTGCACAGGTACCGACAACGCCAAATACTCCCGCTGAGCGAGTCCATAACACCGTGGGCTATGCCAATCCGCCGTAAGACTTCTTGACGTGACCCGCCGTCATTATGGACTGCGCTACCAAGGTATGTAAAACTTTCCAAGATCTCAATGTCCTCGCCACACGCATGAACAGACTGTACTGCTTCATCTAGTAAGTCTCCAAACACCTGGACCTTGGTCTTGAGCCAGGAGACCTCAAGTCCCAAAGGCTTTGCCTCCTCGTGCAGCGCCTCGAGAGCCATCACCAGGACCTCCAGCGACTCAGCAAAGATTACTGCATCATCGGCAAAAACAAGATCAGTGATCTTGGTGTTGCCGACGGATGCTCCACAATCACTTTGATCTACAACCTTGTCCAATACCCAGTCCATACAAGCGTTGAAAAGTGATGGGCAAGGACGCACCCTTGCCTCACTCCTGTATTCACAGGGAAGAAGCTGGATACACCTGCCCCACACTTCACAGCACTCTCAGTCCCAGAATACAGACCAGTTATCAAACCAATAGTCCTTGCAGGAATCCCTCGAAGTCGCAGAAAATCCCAGAGTGACTCACGATGCACTGAGTCAAACGCCTTCTTGAGATCAACATAGGCTGCAAGCATCCCCTGTCGAAACTCACGTCGGCGTTCCACCAGGACACGAAGCGCTAGGATACGGTCCGTTGTTGACTTACCAGGCGTGAACCCAGACTGCTGAGGTCTCTGATGCTTCACCAGATGACTGCGAATTCGTGTCAGGAATAGATGAGCAAGCACCTTGCCTGGTACGCTGAGCAGTGTAATACCGCGGTAATTGTTGCAGTCCTGACGGTCCCCTTTCCCTTTCCAGATAGGGACGACCAGCCCCCTTTTCCAGTCAGGAGGAATGGTACCTGATTGCCACACGGCAGTCAGGACAGCATGCAACCCGCGGATCATGGCCTCACCCCCAGCTTTGAGGAGCTCCGCACTGATATTACAAACACCAGCTGCCTTTCCACCCTTCAACTTTGCTACAGCCTCTCTGACTTCGTCAAGAGAGGGTGTGGTTTCGTCAATGGGAGGATCGGCATCCAATGCCTGTAACCCAGTGGTGTGAAGCTGCTCAGTTGGAGGGTCCACCTTGAACAACTGCCCAAAGTACTCAGCCCAACGAGCCATCTGCCCATCCATGTCCGACACGAGGCGCCCATCTGCTGTTCGAATAGCACTCGCCCGAGAAGGAGACTTGGAACGGAGCTTCTTCAGGGCTCGGTAGGCGGGTCGGAGGTCATTAGCGTTCAAATGACCCTCGACATCCTCAGCGAGACTCCTGACATACCTCTCCTTGTCTTAAGAGAGATTGTCTTGTAAGAGATTACTAGACCTTTAATTAAGAGGTGGATTCGGCTAGAAAGTTGTGCTGGCACATGACCTCAGCTAATTTATAATGTGAATTTTGTATGTTAGAAATAATAATGAAATATACACATAGCTGACATGATAATATAATTAAATCCCCTGTGCGTCACTCCGTCGGGGCCGTGTGTTGCATAACCACATACTATAGCAGTTACTCACACGTAAGGTAGACTAATGTCTTGCATATATAATGTAAGCTGCTTTGGCATATAGCTTCTCTTTTATTTCTGCCTAAGAAAATGCGGCACAAAACTAGAAAAACAAGAAAAAACACGTAATATAATCAGAGAGCTTCACAGAGAGGTGTCACTCGGGCCGCGCCATTTTGGATTTTGAACAGGTGGCGCCGCTATGGGGATGGTGCATTCCGTCAAAAGTGTCACAATGCTTATATCATTACTGTGCACGGTGTTGTGCCTTTTCAATACCCCAAGAGGCAAATATATGTAGTATTAAGTTAAAATAATGAACTGAAGTGGTTAAAGGTTTCCCAGAATTGGGAGTTCCCCTAAATTTGGGGGGGGGCTCACAAGTGTCAAAATGCTTATATCATTACTGTGCACGGTGTTGTGCCTTTTCAAATACGTCTGCAAATATATGTAGTATTAAGTTAAAATAATGAACTGAAGTGGTATTGATGGATGTATTTTTTTTTTATTACACCTTTTGTTCCTTTTGTAGATCATACCAAAGCCCCGTCATTCCAATAAATTGTCTCCAATCTCAATACCCTCTCCCCCCCACACACATTTTGTTTTGGCTTAAGTCAAAATGGGTGGGTGGTGATGGGTAATGAGTGAGTGAATGGGTGGGGGTGATGGGTAATGAGTGTGGGGTGATGGGTGAGGGAATGGGTGTGGGGTGATGGGTAGTGGGGGAATGGGTGAGGGTTGATGGGTAATGGGTGAGTGAATGGTAATGGGTGAGGGAATAGGTGGGGGTGATGGGTAATGGGTAAGTGAATGGGTTGGGGGTGATGGGTAATGGGTGAGTGAATGGGTTGGGGGTGATGGGTAATGGTGAGTGAATGGGTAATGGGTGTGGGGTGATGAGTGAGTGAATGGGTTGGGGGGGATGGGTGATGGGTGAGGGAATAGGTGGGGGTGATGGTAATGGTTGAGGGAATGGGTGTGGGGTGATGGGTAATGGGTAGTGAATGGGTGTGGGGTGATGGGTAATGGGTGAGTGAATGGGTGGGGGGTGAGTGAATGGGTTGGGGGTGAGGGAATAGGTGGGGGGTGATGGGTAATGGGTGAGTGAATGGGTTGGGGTGATGGGTAATGGGTGAGTGAATGGGTTGGGGGTGATGGGTAATGGGTGAGTGAATGGGTAATGGGTGTGGGGTGATGAGTGAGTGAATGGGTTGGGGGGGATGGGTGATGGGTGAGGGAATAGGTGGGGGTGATGGGTAATGGTGTGAGGGAATGGGTGTGGGGTGATGGTAATGGGTAAGTGAATGGGTGTGGGGTGATGGGTAATGGGTGAGTGACATGGGTGGGGGGTGAGTGAATGGGTTGGGGGTGATGGAAATGGGTGATTGATTGATTTAATGCCATAAGGTGAATGTGCCAGACAAGGGAAATGGGTGTGGGGTGATGGGTAATGGGTGAGTGAATGGGTGGGGGGTGATGGGTAATGGGTGAGGGAATGGGTGTGTGGTGATGGGTAATGGGTGAGTGGAGGAATTCCCTCCCTTCTTTGATTCCTTATTTCTTTCCTCGTCAGTTCCTCTTCTGACTCTCTTCATCCCTCCAATTTCTTCCTTACTCCTTATTCCTCCTTTCCTTCTCTCATATCTCCTTCCTTCCCTCACTCCCACCTTCCATTATCACCCCATTATCACAAAAAAGGAGCGATTCCCCTTCTATCTGCACGGGCGACTGTCAGTGCGTGCCCCAACCGCTAGGATCGCTGTCGTCCATGAAATCAAAATGGCGCGCCATGTTATATCGCCCGAGTGACACCTCTCGGTGAAGCTCTCTGATATAATACCACATTGCGAAATATATTGATTGTTTGACCTCTATCATCTTTCAGCAACTGCTTAGGGTCAGGATAAAACATATGACTTATGTTATTTCTGTGTTTACTACGCAGGTTCAATATCCCATCCGGAAATGGAGTAACCGAGGAATGTTCCTCCCGGGATGACACCTGCCGGGGACTGCAGCGGGAGGACATGACTGGGCCTAGAGGACTGCAAGGCTCTCACACGGCTGTTGAAAGATTTGCAGTGTGGACTCTGGCCGTCCTGGTGAACCAAAGTTAATATGACTTTTAAGTTTGTTGCAATTGTAATGGTCTTTTTGACCATCTATCCTAATGTTACCATTATGTAGTGCCCACCTTGGGAGTGTACTCTACAGTCCTGGTTACTCCGCTGCCACCACCCACATTAAGTGGGAAAAAAATATATGATTGAACAAAAATAAAAGATTTAAGAAAATATGTAAGGACTGGTTGGAAACAGAATGATAACGCGTTAATATATATTTATAATTATAATATATTAAACTCTTTACTGTCTCCATTATGTAGTTATTATACATTCACAAGTTATCTTAATATTAAGTCTTCCTTCGCACGCGAAATGCTCAAGTCGTTATCCTAATATAATTTACTATCTTTGGTAACTTCAGTCGCAGTTACCCCTAACTAACGCACATGTTTT
>JACEEZ010022726.1:0-10095 GCA_016584305.1 Chionoecetes opilio
TGGGCTTTCTCGTCCCCCAGATGAGGGGCCAACAACATAAGCGTGCGGTTCCTATTACAAAAAGAAAAGGGGATACCAAATGGTTCAAAGCCCAAGTAGGAATTCCCAATTTGGCGCCGAATTCTTGGGGCCGCGCCTTTTTTGTTGGTGAGAACATGCAATAAGTTTGAGGTATTGGATCCCTTCTTAAAATTTCCCCATGCTTGAGGGAGGCAGGGGGGGAAGTGCCGCTCCCTCGACGTTTGGGAGGGGGAAAAGGGGCTAACGTCAGGGAAAGCGGACGGAGATTGTACTCACGAGGGATTCCTCAATACATATTTCGTCAATTATGGGTTTTAAACTTTTTAAAACGAACTCCCAAAAAGCCCAAATGTCTCTCTCTCCTCACGACACCACTAATTTTCCCCCCATGAAACGATTGTTTAAACGATTTTACTGGACATTGCTCATCACTCCCTTTAAAGGTGAGTCTGCCTGTGTAAATATACTCGCGAAAAAGGTTAATCCAGAAAAACCTATCCTTGAAAATGAAATTTTTTTTTACAAGTTTATCCTCAATTTAGTTTCCCTGTGGGCGTATTAGCAAATTTCTATAATAAAAATCTTGTGATTATTTAATCATGTCCTTGGATGATTTTTGTCATCCATTATACATGTTTCGGGCCTGTTTTAAAACCCATAAATACTTTACTGATAAACTACAAAAACTTCGGGAATCTTTTTTGGCCCCCAAAACAGCACATTATGTTCATATAACCCATGGGCCACAAACCATCCAAGGGTTTTCTCTCTTCCTTTGGGATTTTAAAATGCCTTGTTTTTTAAATCAAGACAAAAAATTCTTTCCCCCCCCAAATTAGGGAAAATATTTTCTATTGGGGAGTGGATAAAAATTTTTAGGGTATGCTAATTTAAATTACCCAAAATCAAAAACAAGCCGTATTTTCCATCCTTTTTTTTCCACCAGCCTAAGGTATGAAGGCTGATCAGAAGGCCTGAAATTCCTGCCTTTCCATACTTTTTTTTTAATTGTTATTCTCTCATAAAAGCAATTGGTATGGGAAATTTTGGCTTTCCTTTTTTGGTTGGACTGAACGAATGGTATGAAAAAAAAAAGATGTGATCTTGGTGGTCATCATCAATCGCAAAACCGATGGTATATTTTTAAATGTTTTAGGGGTTTTGTTTCCATCATACGTCAGGATACATTTTTTTTATATTTTAAAAAGGCCCTTTCCCTCTTCTGCCTCCTTTCCTTTTTATGTATTGACCTATATGATATTGTCTGGAAAATTTTTTTTTCTTTCTAATGGCTGAAAAATTTATTATGTTTTTCCTGGCTTCAATTAAATTTCCCTCATTTAAGAAATTTATGTTTTTAAAACAACCTTGATTTTTTTTACATTGTCCTTTAAAGCTGCACTATGTACAAATCCGGGCAACATGTGTGTTCCAGTGTTTCCTTTTGCCTTTTGACTCAAATATACTGTGTTTTTTTCGACAATTTTGTTTCAAAGGTCCCATACCTCACTTTGTTTTTCCTTCCCCAACACTGTTGCTTGACTACTGAGCTTTTTAAATTGAAAGCTATCGCCCAAACCCATTTCCACTGTTTTAAACTTCCTCATCTTTATCTATTTGAAGTGCATATTCCTCGGTAACTCGCTACTTTAATTTTTTCTCCTTCCAAAAAAATTATAAGATTAAGGGTTTTGGTGTGTAATTAACATTAACTTCCTCAAAAAGCCCCCAACCCAATATCACTGTGGGGCAACGCTTTTTCTTCATTAATCATAATTCATGTGTAAAAGATTTTCTTTTCCGATCATTAGATTCGCTTACTCTTTCTTTCCAAAGTTAACTGCACCCCACTGGCATTGCGAAAAATGCTCTTAGTTGGGTAATTTTTTTTTTTTCCCCTATTTTATTTTTATGGCTTCACGTGATATTATAATAGTGGGATTCCTATGGGACTTTCACCGTGCAAGATTTCGCAATGTGGCCAAACTTATGACATCTAAAATATTAAATGGCCCGCTTTTTTTGAGTTGTATGGTTTGAAGCCACATCTTTGACACTAAACTGGGTTTTTGGGCCCAGCTAGAGGTCGAAATTGAGGATTCCTGTGAAGTGACTGTATTGACAGGGACTGATTACGTTAAAAGTTTACGGATAACCCTATTTTATCTCCTTATTGAAACGTCAGTGAACTGAAGGATGGATTTGAAGCTGCATTTTAAGGGTTTTTTTGTATAAAAAGAGATGCCCTGAGCGCCTATTTTCTGATCTTTCTATTTTTCTTTGGGGAAAAGAAAACCCTTGTTTTGTTCAATGCCTCAAAAACCCAATTTTTTTCACCTATCTACTCGAAAAAACCTCCAGATAACTCCCCCTCTTTTTCAATGACACTCAATTTCCCCTCTTCTTCTAAAATGAACATTTGGACATCCTTTACAAAAAATCTAAACTGAAATCTCACATCCATCTCTTCCAAAAACAGCTTCTGAAGTTAGGTGTCTGGGCGTCTGCGTTTTTTTTTTCTCCCCCCCAAATTTGCTTGCTCTCTGGGGGCCTTTATCCCCCAGTTGGGAGGTCCACATGTTTGGGAGGATCCCTCATACGCCCCCCTCCCTAAACAGGGTTGGTCAAAACCCTTTCCCCTCAACCCCTTTCCCCTCTGACTGCTGTCTTCAATCTTTAAATCCCGCCGCAATGTTGCTTCTTTTGCTCTTTCTCCCGTTTTTTTCATGCTCCTGCTCTTCTGAACTTGCTAACTGCATGCCTCCCCCACTCTCGGGGCCCCTCGCTGCACAAACTTTCACTCATTCCCCCCCTATTCTGTCCTTTTCCCTAATGAAAGAGTTAATCATATTTTTACGCTTTCATCCCTTTCACTGGTAAATTTGGGAACCTCTTTTCCCTGTTTCTTTTTTTTCCACTTTCCTTATTTTAAAATTCTTTTTCAAAAGAAAGTAAAAACCCCCCCGAACTAATTGGCCTACCCCTTTGTTTTTTTTATTCTCTTACTGTCTTTTTTTTTATGGGGACTGGAAAACTAACGGGTTTGGGGTGTTACCCTTTTTTTGTTTGCCCTTGGCCATTTCCCCTGTGATGTAAAAAAAAAAAAAAATAAATAAAAAAATATATAATTCAAAGGTTTTATTTCATGTCTTCCTTGAAAAAAATTTACGCAAAATTTTTTGGGCAGTGCTGTTAATTTTGAGACAAATATATCTTATATACCTCTCTGCTTGCTCTTCAGGGCCTCTAATTTTTTCTACTTTGTTTTTTTATTAGAATTGGAGGCATTGTAAAAACGGGTTGGGTTTAACGTAGGACCCCGACTATTTCTAGGCATTTTATTTTTTGGGAATTTTTGTGCTATTTTTTCATTCTATAATTTTTATACTATTTTTTCTACTTTCAGATTCTGTTTTCATTAAAATTCATTTTTAGATTATCGATAACTTAAAAATTTCAATAACTCATGGTTCACCCCTAATAATCATACTGTCATTTTCACTCCCAAAATTGCTCCAATCTTTTCTCAATAGAATTTACAATAATCATTAATTAATTACTTCAAAATTTTTTTTCCAGTGTGACTGACTTCCAGTCCAGTGCAACTCTTGCAACTATGAATCCTATCCTTCGATAAACCAATACAACTATCATATTTTCACCAACACATCACTCTCCTAGAAATAACAATCACTCTCTTTTGCGTTCACTATCCTTGCAACAATCATAAAAACTCTAGGCTGCCACCAGTGTCGGGGTTTTTGTAATGTTGCTGTTGCCCTTTTTTTCCCTGTCTAAGTCAAGGGTTCGGGGGGCAAAAAAGGGAACATGATTGATTTTTTTTTTGGTTTACTGTTTAATTAAAAAATTTTCTCCCTTATTCAATATTAACACTCAATAATATTCATACATATTAATAAATCCCATAACATCCCCAAAACATTTTCACTCCCTATAATATTCAATACATATTCTTATAACTTCAATAATTCCTAAACATATGATACTTTTAAAGGGTGCATTACCCTGATCATTTCCACTTAACGCATTTCAACAAAATTCACTTACTGTTTCTTAAAACCGCCCTGTCTAAGTAAAATTTCTGAACATTCTCTCAGACTTTCGGGAAATAATGTTTCCTTCTCCTTGTAATTTACTTATATATAATATAATATATATATAATATATATAAATATATATATATTATATTTATAATATATTTTTTTATATTTACCTATAATAGTAATAATTTTTATATTTATTAAATATATTAATTATTATATTTTTAATATATGTAATAATTATATCTCTTTATATTTAATATTATTTTAATTTAAAATTTATCTGTATATATATCCTTTGAATGCTGATATTTCCCGGGAAAGCCCAAACAAATGTATGATCGCGCCCTTGCATTGAATTTCCCCGGAATTATCTCAGAAAACTTTCGCAAATAGGCTACTTGCTCGCCCTTTAAAACCCGAATGTTTGGGCCAATTTGATATTTTTTTTCCGCCAAAAATTTTCACCCCTCGGTCCGAATTTCCCAAGAAATCTTGGAGCCCTTCCCCTCGCGACAGTCACCAAACCTCAGGTGGTACAACAATGTAAAATTTTCAAACCAAATCAAGCACATTGAGTAAATACCTTGAGTTGAGAGCCTCTAGCTTTAAAAAAATTTAACAATTGAATTACCCCCTGCATCACTTTCTGTAACTCATGTACAACTTATGGAAAAGGTTTTCAGGGTGGAGTTGCATGAAAAAATCACTACACACGGATTATCTTGCTTAATAGCGCGTTTTTTGCGACGTTTCCGGGCCTCTAGACGGTCAAAAGGCGGGCCTAAGCTGCCTGGGGGGAGATCAAAATTTGCCTTAGGAAAGGCAAAAAGAGCCCTACCCGTCTTCAGGCGCTTTTGTAAGGGCCCCTGGCAAAGGGCACCGGGCTCAGGCCTAGTACGACGAAAATTAAAGCCCCCCTGTTCCTTCCCTTTACACCTCCAACGCCCCAAAGGGGTGGGCGTGGGCCAAATCCTACGAGCCAATCACGTTGCCTGTCTGAGCGCTGCTTAGGCGCCTGACAATCACAAAGGGTTGAAAAACTTTTCACTGCAACATAATTTTTTTTTGCTTTTCTCCCTCACATCTGCACTAGGCGAAGTGCAACGCTCGCCCCCCCCCCAAAAGCTGTTTCGTCACAAGTTGACATTCATCGCAGGTTTTAAACCACCTATAAATTTTTGCTTTGGGACGTGCCACATACAATCGGAAAACTGTGCTGATTCCGAGACTGTGAGTGAAAATTTAATGAAAGCAAAATTACAGGAATAAGAAGGAGTTGGAAAAAAAAAAAGGTGAAAGAATACACGATTTTCTTTTTGCTCTTCATTATTTTAAATTATAGGTATAGTTTACTGTATTTTTATGCATTCATGATATGCACTAATGTCTCGTGAAGATGAGGGGTATGTTCAGTTTTTCCTAAATATCATTTTGGTAGTATGATAATACCGTGTAATAGTACAACTTTTTTAGTGCGGGCAGAGCACCCTCTATGACACTTGTCTCGGCACACCCAAGCAGTCGCTCCCCCGCCGCCCACCCAACCAAACCTTGCAACACACAACATTTCTATCGCCAACATTTAACACCCTAGTGGCCACATTTAGTCTTCCACGATCGATTCATACACATGGTTATTACACACCTTGCAACACAAATTTTTTACGTAAACCACCAATAGTTACGTTGTAGAAAACTGTAACAAGGCTGTATTTGCCTTCTAAACAGAAGATGAATGTCTGTCAAAGGCCAACAGCACTCAATAAGGCATGGTCGGGACCATGCCTTAGTTCAGCGCCTTAAGCGTGCCATAAGGCGGCTTTCTCGACTGAGCATAGGCGGTAGAGCAGTTTGCCTAAATCACAGGCAACCCCAGCAGGGCCGGATTTAGACCTGGGGGGGGCCCCTGGGCAGCCTCTGTGTGGAGGCCCCTTTCATTAAAAAATTTTTTACAAAGTATGAATGCCGAGCAGCGGGGGGGTCCGGGGATTTTATTTTTTATTTTAGCCTTTTTAGGAGCATTTTGAAAAATCAGCATAGCTAAATTGAGAAAGTATATTAACTTTAGCAATGTATACAATAGAGAAGGGATTGATTACACTGGTCGACACCAAAAATGGTTCTGAGTTCATTGTGTGTGGGTTGGAAAGCATTTTCGCTGCTGATTTCAAAAATGGCATTGCTTTTTTCTAGCATGTATAGTTTTTTGAAATATCGGCTTTTTAAAATTTTTAATAGCTATTATAATTATATACGTATATATAATTATATAATTAATCGAAAAAATCCCTCTTTTTTAAATTTATATATTACTCGTAATTAAATTCTGGTGGTGCCTGTGGCTTTATTAGGACCAAAATGTACATATCTGGCAAAAAATATACTTAAATTATGTTCCAAATATATCCGAAAATGTGCCCCCATCTTGGAAATATCCGAAATATGCCAAATCACAGTAAATTTTTGACTTTATATTATATATATAATATATATATATATATATATATAATATATATATATATATATATATATATATATATATATATATATTTTGGAACACAATTTCGAGATTTTTTTTGAGAAAAGATGCGCTAGTTCGAAGAACAGTCAGATCTAGACTGTTCTTCAGAAGAACAGCCCAAGATCTAAAATTGGTATTAAATATACATATGATCAAAAACTATACCTAACACCCCAAAAGAAACTCACCCTGCTCCATAGTACATCAAAGTGTTTCTGTAGTCTGCTCTTTCGTTTGTGGGAGCAGCTACTTTCACGTTGTAGCGTTCCAGCAATAGTCCTCTATCATGTTGGGACTGAATCGTCCTTGGTACCCGGGTTCCATGGTGGCAATGTCCTGGTGGAAACTTTCCCCCCTGCTCATCACTGACCGCGCCAAGATTCGTTGGGAAAAAATCAAGATGTGATGGAAAAAAGTGGTTTTTGGGAGTGACATCCGAGCCCCAGCGCAGGGGTAACTCTTCAACATGTCATTTACAATTCCTCTAATTCGATGCTCGAACATTCCTAGGTAGTTCTTTTAAAACACCCAAAAAAGCTCTTCCAAGCAGTTTTTTTCCGGGGCATTTTAGGCTCTTTACAAAGTCATCATAAATTGAGTAGTTGACGAATTTGAGGGCCATTGAAATACCGGGCCTTTACTTTGGCTTCAGATCAAGTGCGTTCAACTTTGCTACCAAATACTGAAAAGCCAGCACCATTTTGATCCATGGCCTTCACAAAATGTTTCTTTTAACCCAAGTTTCAGATGCAATGGAGGTAAGTAACACCTTTTCACTGTCAACAAGAGGTTTGAAACATACAGTTGAACCTGCCAGGTGAGTCTTTCGTCGTGCTGGGCATTCCTTTTGTTTGTAATGTTTGCTGTCCGCTCTAGAGTCCCACAAAAAAGAAAACACAGGTGCTTAGTGTAACCTAACTGGAGCCCCTAGAAGCAAGGAGATTATCTTCAGGTCCCCACACCGATTTTCCCCTGATGTTCTTCATATTTAAAAAGCAGATAACAGTTCTTCATAGTTTTTATAAGTTTCACTCATTTCATGGCCCTGCGCAATTGGAACACTCGGAAGCTTATTTCCTTTATGCAGAAGAACGGCCTTTAGCGTGTTTTTTCCTGAATCTATGAACAGCCGCCACTCACTCTTATCATAAGTGTGAGACTCCAAAGTTGTTCCATGAGTGTGTCAACTCAAAGCAATAACAGAGCTTTTGTTCCATCTTGAAGAGCTTGAAAGTTCTTTTTTTGTCTACGACGAAAAAGTGGTGATGAAGAACTCCTTCTTGTAGCAAATTCCATTCCTTGAGATCCAAGGACTTCACTTTTCTCCTTGGGTAGATCTAGGTCCCTAGCAAGGTCATGTAGCATTTCCTTTACAGATGAATTTGGGCTCTCTGTTGTCTGGCCATTTTTTTGAAAGTCTGTATCCTGGGATTATCCTCCTCGTCGAATCTGATTCACTTATAGCACTTTTCAATTTGGAACATTTGGAACTGGGAGATCAGGACCATGTGGCACAGGCCCGATGGCAGAAGGTACGTCAGGATACCCGATTTTAGCTCGCGTTTTTTTTCTGAAAATCCTTTGATGTTTAGGAGGCAGAAGTAGCAGTCAGTACTGTGATCCTTTTGTTCACGCCAAACCATTGGGATGCCGAATGCCATGCCTGATGGCCGTTTGCCACGCATCCATTCATTCAAGTGGTTCCCCACAGGGGTTGCATGCTACGTGAGGGGCCCACTTCTTATCTTTATCACCTATACGGCACTTGAAGTAATGCAGATAAGCTGCTTTAACATTCTTTTTAAGAGGTTTCTTCAGACTGTCAGGGGTAAAAATTCCACATATGTAACAAAAAACTGTCCGATGCATTCCCCACAGTTACGGGCCTCTATCACCCGCCCGGTACAAGGTACTATATAGGTAAACCAACTAAAATTAGGACTCCACTAAATCAAAAACATCATATCTTTCAAAGAAAAATAAAATGTTTAAACATATGTCAATAGCTGTACGATCAGTAGGTAAAAATGTACTACACAGCCTGCTAACCCCCTCGCCAATACGCAGTGCGCACACCCTCCCCTGCTCAAATGCACAAACCACACTGACTCAAAAACACTGCACTGGGCCCCAAATAGGCTTGAGAAAGAAAAGATTAAGAGTTTAAATGAAAACATTGGTGAAACCTATTTCTGCTGATTCTAAAACCCTATTTTTTCATGAATTGCGTCTGTTCTCAAAAAAAACTGGACGTGATAGAGTTAATTGAACATCAGATTCGAGGGTTTAGCAGGGGTTTATTACCTATAATCAGCTTCATTTAGTCCAGAACATATCTTCGAATTTTTTTTGCGACCAGTGTTGCGTCATATTTATAAGCAAAATAAGCAATAGCTACTATTTACAACACTAGTCTGATATCTATGTGCATATCTACAATTTTCCAAAATTCGTGCAAATGAAACAAATAATTTTACAAACCAGTAGCTACCTTTAATTCGAACTGGCAGTGGCACTTTACGAGATCTAGCCCTTCAAAGTTTTTTTTATCAAATCATGGAAGTCAGTTTCTCTGAGGATGTCATATTCAATGCTCTCAAAGCTAGGTGGCTAAGCCTGTCATGACACATTGTAGTACGAAGTCTGTTTTTTGATAAATTTCATTTTACTGAAAGAACGGGGGCTCCCAAACAATTTGTAACCATGAGCACCAAGTACATCCGCAACATTATTTCAACATTTGGAAATGTATCTACAACATTCTTGTATATCAAACAGCTTGTAAAGGAAATGTGCCCTCCCTTTCTCTACATCTTCGTCTTGAGAAATTGAGTAAAGAAGGCTGCAAAACTGCACTAGTTCAACTCCAGTGTTTGATTTCCCGATCATTCTTGTACTCAGCAACCAATTTCACTGCAGCTGCTTCCAATTTCATCACAATTCAATGATTGCAGTTTATCCAAGAATCCAAAAAGTGAACAGACTTCTTCATAGGCCTTCAAAACCGTTGATCCAGTGGAACTCAGGAACTGATCATTGCTGGAAGGAATTCTGTATGCGAAATGCTTCTGACTGTGAGAGTGATGCTTCTTCAGATCGTCCATAATCCAATGGATTGAGTAGGACATTACGTTGGCGCTTACGTGTCTGTAAATATTCCTCGGTTCCTGACAAATTTTTTCCCCTTCTCCTCATAAACATGGAAGCGATCTCGTTTTTCACGTAAAACATTCCAAGGACTTCAACATTGCGACTGCTGTGTTCAACTCAAGTTTTGGATCTTTTTAATGCGTGGGGTTGTGGCATCAACTCTACCAAGAATGTCATGCCAAAAAACAGATAAATGGCTGTCTCTAGCTTGGCCCATCTTTTCAAGGAGACCACTTTGGCTTCATAACGAGTTTTTCTCATCTCATTCTCATCACTAGTTATTTTAGCAAGTGCTTCCCGGATTTGGACAATCCTTGGACATTGCTTTCACTGCAACAG
>JACEEZ010022729.1:16254-56254 GCA_016584305.1 Chionoecetes opilio
TCTTGCAGCTGTTCCCATTGGATGGAGAAATGAACACAGTGGGGAAGGGTGTGTGTTGTCCTTAGCTAATCTCAATTTGAGGATAGAGGCTAAATTTTAGTAATGGTAGATCTTTTTTGAATTGACTAGTGTGAAAACTTTGGGTTTCCCAAGCTGATTTTTCTCTCAAAACATATTGGAGTGGCATTGCAATAGTTTGGGGGCCCCCTTTAAAAAAGGTTTTTTCGACATATGTAATTTTTATTATCACATGGTGCTGCTCATTTGATTCCTAAAAGGTCCTGTACTTCAGTTTAAATACAGGGAAACAAACTGCTTTAAAAAGATATTTGGCCGAGAAAGCATAAATTAGAAAAAATCCCCAAAATGAGTATAGCAAATTTGCAATGAAAAATATTGTGCGGATGCATTAGGTGGTGGAGATCTTATTACATTTTTTCCATAGCGTTTGTGATAAAGCCTTTTTGGTCCCCAAGGAGCAGCACCAGGGAAAAAAAGAATATGGCTTCAGCCAAGCCCCCGAGGCGACAGATGAGGATATCAGCAGCCAGTATGCAAGAAGTGGAATTTTTTCTAGTTTAAAAAAATTAAGTTCAATCTAAATTAGGCCAATAAGGCAAGCAATATTTTTGGTGTATAGGGAGATAGTAAAAAAAAAAAAAAGTATCACAAAGTTTTTTTATCAGTAAAAGATATTTGTTTGATTTTTGTTTTGCAGTCATTTGGAGATGACAGCATAGTACCCTGCCAAAAACCCATTTTTGGTATAGCCATGCGCATTTTCTTATCAACAATTAGCCCAAGACTTTGTTATGTAAAAATTAAATAATATTAAAAGTAGTAATCTTTCAATAATGTATGCTCACCCAGCAAAATTTTCCCCCTTATACTTGATTTCTTTGAGTACACAGGAGAAAAACTGAAAGGAAACAAGTGATAGATGCTTCTTAATTTAACTAGGTTTTTGTTACCAGAAATATGAACCCCAAAGAAGTCAGGATAGCCATGCCATGAATGTGATTTACCCAATTTATGATGTACCAGGGGACCCCCACTAAGCTTAAGTTGTAGTAGTTTTGAAGAATTTTACGATCTTTTTAAAAATCCTTTTTTCATCTTTTTATAGAGTACTGTCCGCATTTTTCATAGTGTAGTAAGACCAAACATAATCCAGGCTAAACAATCTCTTAAAGACAGCTACGGGCTGAGAAAGACAAATAAATTTATCGTACAAAGATATTTTCGTGCGATTGCTTACAAAAGGGAAAATTTTACCCTGTGTTTTCCACGCTACCTGTGATCAAGGATAGTAAACTGTTACTTTGGGGGTGGGTTGTGTGGTGTGGGGGGTGATGCAAGAATTGCGTTTTAAGCGGGAGTATCAACTCAAAATTTTCCCGAGGGCCCCCAATTCTTATTTTAGTTGAGTCTCGACGCCAAAAAAGTAAAAAACATATTTGCAGGACGAAGGTACAGCCTACACGAGACTTAACTGGCACATCGGATATTTATTTTATTTGATTAAAATTTTTCGTAAAAAACAGTGACACAAAAATTTCAAAAAATCATACATTTAAATTTATTATTTTTCCTCATAACTGTGTAATTTTTACGGGGTGAAAAAATTTACCATCCTTCTGCGGGCCCTTATGACCATCGAAGGCCACATTTTGCCCGCGGCCCAGAGTTTAACCCAGGGTTTGAGCTATGCATATAATTTTTGCCTGTGACATTTTAAGTTTTGGCCTTTATTAAAAAGATGACAATGAATATGGATTTGAATCATAGAAAAAAAGAAAGGAAAAAAAAAAATTTTTTATTTGGCTTTTTATTTTTCCCAATCCAAATCGGAAAACCCGGTCCAATGACGCCTACCCCAGCCAAGGGCATTGTTTAGCATGAAGAACTTTACAAAACTCATCTCCCGGGATTACTGTTCTCCACAAGTCCGGAAAAAATACCCCAAAGGGTTGCAGAATTTTTAAAATTTACAAAATCACACAGGAGTAATCAGGTTCTAACGTTTGGGTTTGAAATAGAATACATAGAGTGTCCCTGATACTTTTCCATCCATTCTCTTCACATTCCCACCACTCCCAGATAACTTTATTTCCCCTGCTTTATCTAGACCTATGCAAGACCCTGTACCTGGACTGCGCACGGAGTATCGGCCTGTTTCACGGGCCTGAATTGCCCCGATGTCGGAGGGCCCTCGGATCATATATATATATATATATAATATATATATATAATATATAATTATATATAATATATATATAATATATATATATATATTATATATAAATAATATTATATATATATATATATATATATAAATAATATATATATATATAATTTAAATAATATAATAAATATAAAAAAAATATTAAATTTTTTTTTTTTTTTTTGTTAATTTTTTTTAAACTTTTTAGCCTGTGATGCCCCAAATATTTTTTTGGCGAAAAAGTTGCGCAAAACAACCCAAAAATGAAGTTCTTTTTCACCCTGAAATGTAAAGTATTACCTAAGAATACAAATAAGAATCTTCCTGCAGCCCCGGGAGGGCAGGTATACACAATCGTCACGGAGGTTTCACTCTCACCTGCCCCAGGTTAGCATGATATCCTGGTATTTTATTTATCCCCAAAAATAAATTCCCCAAAAAAGCCCCCTTTTTTGATGCCCCAAAAAGTAGGTTGGGAATGCTTCTTTTTCCCCCTACCGTAAAATAGAGAAACTGATTACAAAGTATAAAAATTAACAGTATTAATTTTTGAAACCGTAAAAATTGGAATAATCCCCAAATTCCTCAATTTTTAAATTAATAAACCCAGCTTTAAAAATACTCTACATATAAAATCATTTTAATTCAAATACTAAAATTAGAATTAAAAAAGGAAAAAAAAGGATACTTAAAATCACACAGAGGACTTTATCAAACTAAATTGATCGAAAAAAAACCCTTTTCATGGGTTGATTTAATTGCTTTTAAAGATTAGTACGTATTAATGATCTAAATTCAAAAAAGTAAGCGTCATAGGAAAAAACTGTGCTCTTAGGCTTCCTCTGGAAAAACTCTTTCCCAAAGAGGATAAAGTCGTAATTAATTTTTTTAAACCCTTCGTTAACTCCTGCTGGGGAAAAAATTTACTTGCACTCGGGGTTTCCCTTTTGCCCCACCAAAAAATTTTAAAATTAACTACGTCAATCCTACTTTACATTTGAGAAACTTTTAATACACTTAAAAAAGCTAAAAAACACTTATTACGGGTTGGGATAAATTGTTCAAGGATCTCTAATATGCCATTTATCATATCGCGAATTTAAGAATTCAAACATTCATTTCCCAAACTCCCCAAATTTAGTTTGATGTCCTAAATGACCTTAAATTTATGATACTATCCCAATCCCAGACCCGATAAAGGGCGCGGTACAGTATTTTAGATAAAACGGGGATATTTACAAAACTAATCCCCTTGGGGGATAAAAAATAAATTTAAAGTCCCCGCTGACAAAACTTTTTTTCATCACTAAAATGGAGGAAGCCTATCCGTCCCTTGAAAATTAAATTAAAAATTTTTTAAGATGTTTTTCCCTTATATATTTCCCAGTGGCTCTTCTCCGGCGTCCCCTATGGATTACCAAAAACACATAAATAGGTAACCCTTACGTCATATTTTAATATAGGCACCTTTAACTATAACCTAGTAAATACTTTGTCCCGTAATTGACCCCCTAAATAGTAATGAACACACAATTTAAAAAACTCTTTTGGGAAATTTTCATAATTAAAAAAAATTAAAGAAAAAACCGGAAGGCTAGTTTTGACTCCCTCACTATTTACAAATATTTATTAATGAGACTATTGAAATAAAAATGATAATTTTTTTTTATAAAGTACATTTTCTTAAACAAAAAAAAAAATTCTTGGTTTATTAACTTTAGCTATAAAAAATCCCCATTTTTTTTTTAACAAAAAACTTTATGTCCAAAATGATGGGGTTTCCAGGGGTCGTGCCCCAGGGCCCTTTATTTTTTAAGCCTTTTTGTCACCAAAGAAATGGGTTGTCTAACTGTCCTAACTTTTTAAACCTTTTTTTTTTAAACGATAGTGACGACACTTTTTTTTTTAAAAATACCGACCATCCCTTAAAATTTTTTAACTACCTTTAAATTCAGACCCAAAAAATTAAGTCAATATAAGTTGAAACCAATTTATCATACCATTTTTGGATACCTAGTTTCCGAAAAATAATTTTCCTACCACCCAGTCATAGAAAAAACCACTTTCCTGGCTTGGGGGAATCAATATGTTTTATTAAACCCTAAACCTTTTTTAAAACAATACTATTTAAAACCTTACTAACGATGCTATGTTTCTCTTCAAATTTGGGTTTCCCTTTTATAAGAAAAAAATTCTTACTAATTTTTTCCAAAATAAGGGACCCCTCAAATTTAATGAAGCAACCATCCCCAGGTTTTAAAGAAAAGTTTACCCAAGTCGAACGAACCCGAACCCCCTATTTGACCACACTTGTAAACTTCCCTTTTACGGCCCTCTCAGTTACACCATTTGAAAAATAATCAAAAGTCTACTGCAGTTCTCTTCCCCCAACTAAAATTTTTATTTATTTTTTCTAAATTTATTTACCTTAAAAAACACTTTTAGATAAAAGATCTTACCTTTAAACCCCCCATTTCTAACATAATTTACGAATTCAAAGTTTAGCTGTAACGTAGATAGTCGGCGAGACAACAAGGAAAACTAACCCCCCAGCTTTTGAGATAAGGTGTTTCTGCCGTATTGGTTGCCCTTTTTTTTACCCTTTGAAATCTGCAATCCCCTCACTTCACATGATTTTATCCCCCCTTTTTATGAAGCTTTTTGTATCCTATCCCAAAGGGAAACCCTAGTGCACTAAAAATTTTTAGAACCATAACCCCTCAAAATTTTTCCCCTGCTAAAACCAAACACTTCACACCAAATAATTACTCAAATGATTTTCACACTGTTTTGTTGCCGATCTGTTTTCGATCGCCACACACGAGCCCAAATGTTACCCGCAACTATTGTTTATTCGCCTTGCCCCAAATCAACAGCAACAACCAAGGTCCGTCAAGTATAAATTTATTTATTTATTATTTATTATTTTTTGAAATATAGGATTATTTTATTTTTTAAAAAAATTATTTTAGTGTTCGCTTTTTTTCAGTATGTATATTAAATTTTTTAAAAATTTTTTGCCTGAGTGCCAAGGCTTTGGGGAAACGTTGCGATAAACAACCCCAAAAATGACTGTGTTTTCGTCACCAAAAAGTCAAAATATATTTATATATATATATAAATATAATAAATTATATTATATAATGATATATATTAAAATATATATATATATATATATTATATTATATATTATATATATATATATATATATATATATATATATTATATACGGATCATATAGACTGGTTTATCAGTATATATGATGTACTATAATCTTCGTAAATGTTTGTTCTATAATATTATCAAATTATCAAATAAAAAACAGTAGAACACGGTAAAGAAATGCCATTACGAGACCCTGAAGAAATATGCATGAACTTAATATTCACTTCAACTCTTCGCCATTTAAAACTTTGCAGGTCAACTTTTATCATGAATGGTAACAATATAAGCGCATTTTTATTAGTTTTCCATTGCTATATTTTGTTATCTGATAAATTAGTTAGAACCATGCATAAATTAGCGTTAACTAAATATATAAAATCATCAATCGGGTAATTTTCCATATTGATGAGGTTATTTATTTAGTCAACGCTAATTTATACATGGTGCTAATTCATTTATCAGAAAACGAAATATATAAGTAAATAAATAACATCAACAATCGGGAAAATTACCCGATTGATGATTTTATTTATTTATTTAACGCTAATTTATGCATGGTTCTAATTAATTGATCAGATGACGAAATACAGCAATGGAAAGCTAATACAATTGCGCTTCTATTGATATCCTTCATGTTAAAGTTGACTCTCAAAGTTTTAAATGGCGAAGAGTTAAGTGAATATTAAGTTCATGCATATTTCTTCATAGTTTCGTAATGGCATTTCTTTAGCGTGTTTTACTGTTTTATATTTTATAATATTATAGAACAAACATTTACGAAGATTACAGTATATCATATATACTGATAAACCAGTCTATATGATAGTCCATAGACCACTTTATATCTTTGTCGGGCGGGCCGCATGCCCCTATGCAGCCCCGCAATTCAAAACATTGTCGCGTGAACAGTCCAGGTATACAGTGGTCTATGATCTATGGTAATTATTCCACGTCCAAGTCTCACTTGTATATGTCACTGTAGGAAGTAATGTTGTCCCTTAATACCTTTTTTCACTTCCTTACTCACCGTCCTCTCATCATGCAACACAAATATCCCATTGCATGCTGTCCATGTTGTGGTGTCTCTATTTTTACTGCCATGCTCCATGCTGGATTATTCACACTCAATAATTCGTCAAAATATTCTATTCACCTTTTGACATCCTCATTTTATCTCAGCATCTCTTCACCATAATTCCATCTAGTTCCTCTTTCTTTTTGTAATGTACTTCCTCCAAATATTCTCTCTAAAATATTCTCTGTCATTTCATTCGCTCTAAAAATCTCACTCAGATTCCTTCCAAAATTTTCATCCACTTTCAATTTTTCTGTGATAACCCATTTCACTCCTTTTGCATGTGCTCTGTTTTCCTGCTTTCCCTTACATGCTCAGGCACATTTCTCTGTTGGGTTTTGAGATATGCATCCCTCCTGATCTATTACTTGCTTGACTTCATCTGTCCACCGGCATGCCATTTGTTTCCTTATTTTTACCTCTGTGCCCACCCAAAGACTACTGTATACAGTAGTCTTTGGCCCACCAATTGTTCCTTAACCCTTAGTATTCATTCTTTGAAGTACCTAAACACATTTTGAACCTCTTCTTTTTTTATATCTCTGATATACCACTCAATTCATACGCGAATATCTGCCTGTAATCCCCCCAAATTTCTTCATTATCAATCTTTTCAAGACTCCTCTCCTCTTATCCCTGGAATGTTTTCAGAAAATCTCTGTCATGCACTTTAATTTTCATTAATACTGCTAGGTGATTCATGCTTTCGATATTGTCTCAAACCACTTTTGCATCAGTTATCTCTCCTTTCAGTCTCCCATATGTGGCTATATAATGTATCAGGCCTTTCTGCTCATTCTGTGAATTCTCTCTTCTCCCTGTCTATCTATGTATCATCCTAAGTTTAAAATAGGTGTTTGCTAAAGCCTAAAACAACTCTTGTCGTGCAGATCACCAAATTATCAATATATTCTCATACCTCCCCATTACACCCTACTTACCAACAATTTTCTTCTTTTTTAAATCTTATTTATTATGGCATGCATGGCAGAAAATGCCAATGACCTTGTACACTGGTTCTCACTTTTTCATCTTGCATGAAACGTTTGAATCTGTCCTTGCCTTCCATAATGAAATACAACACCAGTTGTGACCATTGCACACGTTAAAACCCCAAAGATGCAGTGCTATTATTATCTGCATTATTGTTTGATATGTTAAAGTATCCATCTATGTGCCTGGCATCTGTAGTAATTTGATATCATTTAGTGTAAAGTAGCTGTTATTTGTTATTTTATATTTCCAATATCGTGCAGAAAACATAAATGGTAGTGTTGACTGTTGCCTTAATTAGAAGAAAAATATATATATATATATATATATATATATATATATATATATATATATATATATATATATATATATATGTATGTGTGTGTGTGTGTGATTGTTTGTTCTATTTGGTATAGTCATATACTGACTTTGGTATAGCTAATACTGTTTTACAATTATTACAGTATCTGTTTTGGTTTTTGCATTGTGTAGGTGATTCTAACAGAAGTCATTCATACTGCAATACCATTATTATCTGCCTATTGGTAATATGTCCATGATTATGATTTCAGGCCCAATATTTTTCTGGTATTCAATATTGCAACAGTCCTACATGTACTGGATGTCAAGTCTAGCTGCTTGAAATCCTTAATAAAATGAAATTGATCACTATGTTCTTCTATTTACCTTTTAATGAATTATATATATAGTCAAAATATAAGGTGAATAAAGTAATAGGAAGGGAATAAACGAAAAGGCAGGGTATGGGATGCTTAAATATAAATACTTAAGACACTCCTAAAAATCTGCTGTGTTTCGATTCATCTCCTGAAGATGGCGCAGCGTCCGTCCTCCAAACTTTAACACACAGCCCCCTATCCTCTTTATACTATCCTTGGTAGCTCCTGAGGGAGGGAGAGAAGCGGGACCTTGAAACGTCAGGAGTGTGGCAGCAGATCTCGAGGGAGGTAGTGAATTACTGCACCGGCTTTCCGTCTCTCTGGAGTGCCGCAGGAGCAGGAGGAGGAGGAGAAGGAGGAGGAGTAGGAGGAGGAGGAGGAGGAGGAGGAGGAGGAGGAGAGGAGGAGGAGGAGTATGAGGAGGAGGAGGAGGAGGGACAGATAGAGAAGGAAGGAAAATGGTCAGAAAAAAGAGAGAAATAAAGATGGATTGGTGTGAGTGTGGGGGGGGTGAGTAGAGAGAGAGAGAGAGAGAGAGAGAGAGAGAGAGAGAGAGAGAGAGAGAGAGAGAGAGAGAGAGAGAGAGAGAGAGAGGAGAGAGAGAGAGGAGAGAGGAGAGAGAGACGAGAGATACCGAGAGAATGAGAGAGAGAGAACAGAGAGAGAGAGAGAGGAGAGAGAGAGAAGCACATATATAATACACGCACCCAACCATAAAGTAATACTAATGAGAATATATGCACTTTGAGCTTTCGTATGAATATGCATCTTTGTATCTACATGAACATAATGAATAAAAGTCAAGGAAATAATACTCATCATGTAAAAATAAATGCATAATGGAATGTATGTGTGAATGAATGACCATGGAAAGATAATGAATGAAAAAGTCGATGAATGTCAAGAAAATGAGTGATATGAATAAATGAAAGTACTCTTGTCAATTGATTGATTGATTTAATGCCAAAAAAGGGGAATGTGCCAGATATCAGAGGTCATATGGCACTATGGCAAAGCATATAAAGGGGAGGGGTTAAAGAATAATAGTGAAACGATGAGGGAAGAGGAAATAACGGAATGTTACAGCAGGATGGTTAGATCAGATGTAGGATGTAGATTTGTTGGAGGAAGGAGGTTACATTTTCCAGGGAGAAGGAGGAAGATTCCGGGAGAATATCCGCAAGACAGGGAGGTCGGAAATACATTCACTCATATGAATGTAACAAGTAAAACAAGTAGGAATACAAGCAAGGAACAGCCCACAGGCAGAGCCAAATTTTACTGTCCCTAATTCACAAGGACGAGGTTCTGTTCCATTCAAGTATTTGTTAAAGAAATCCAGGTCTGGTACTTGTATTGTAAAGTGTAGAAATAAAACATCAGTTGATTGCTATACAGAGTGCAAGTCAGAGTGCATTTGGCGTGCAATTAGTGATGGTTCGTTAGCTCAAGCAGGATTGAACGCCATCATATCAAAGGATCGAGTTTCAACACACAATAATAAGCATTGTCATTATAAACAGTAAATGATGTAAATGAACTAAAACTTTATCCTTTCAGTAAAACAAGAAAACAAGCTCAGTTCCTCCTACATAGAGATAAGCAATCATTCACATCCATCATACTTATATATCTAACTACTTTTTTCTTAACTTTTTTATCAGTTTAAAAATTTCTTTTATTTGGTTTAAAATTTTTGTCTTTTTTTCATTTTATCATTTTCGCCATGAGGTGTGATGGGCAGGTGTGCGGGGCCTCTCAGCGGGGTGGGGCAGCTGGGCACAGGCGGGAAGGCTGGGATGCCCTGCCCCGGGGGCCCCCCTGACCCTGACCCTTGACCCCGCGGCGGGGGGAGGGTGAAGGGCCGGGGTGGGGGGACAGGCTTGGGTGGGGGTGAAGGTATGGGTGTGGAGGGGGAGGAGGAGGAGGAAGTGCTTGGTGAAGAGGAGGAGGGGCAGAATTAGTTGGGAGGGAGCGGCACATAGAGGGGCTAGGCGTCGGCGACCTTGGTGGTGGTGAGAGACAGGTCGATGTGGTTGGGAAAGTCCCGCAGGATGTCCCGCATGGTGCTGACGGCCTTCAGGTCGGTATCCTGGCCCATGTGCTTCCTGAAGGAGGCCACGACCAGCCACGAGTCCTTCTCCCTGAGCCACGTCACTTAATCCAGGAAGGTGAGGGCGTGGTTGGCACAGCTCCTGAAGCCCCGCCGCTGGAAGTCTGCCTGCACCATCGTCACCTACCGCTCGCCGATGTGGTGGCGGTGGCAGAAGGCGGCGAAGGGCGGGAAGGGCGTGGTGGAGCGGGGGTCGAAGTAGAGGTAGCGGCCGTCGCCACTGCGGAACAGCGACACCACGTGGTGGTAGACGCTGACCTTGACGGCGCACAGCAGGCCCCTGCCGCGGCCCAGGGCCCCGTGCCCGGCCCACTGCTCGGCGTCCATCATCACCTCCACGCAGCGGCCCAGCGGGCGCGGCGTGTCCCTGATGATGGCGGTCACGTCGGTGCTCTTCAGCATCCGCACGTCCTCCACCAGGCGGCGGGTGCGCTCGTCTGCCCCTAGACTGCCCGGTGCTGGCGGTGCTGTCTTGTTGGTCATGGCGCTCATGCCTGTAGGGGGGGTGTGAGTGTGTGCTGGGAAGGCTGGAGGGGCGCTTCGATGCAAGTTGGTCCTGAAGGTTCCTGGCACAACAGGGTAGCAGGATTTGGGATATACAGCTTGGAGTTAATGGATTGATCAACATGACCAAATAAGGGACAGCCATCAGAGGTCACGTGACACACATTGGAGTTAAGGTGAAGAGGCAGTCTTCCTAGATCCAAGCAGGCGCCGCTGTGGGTTCCAAGCACTGAGGTCTAGATGAACATAGAGAGAGCTCAGTGGTTCCAAGCGGCAAGGACATGTGGTGCCCTTGGCGGGACGCGGGACTCACGCCCCTACAGGCCCCTGCCATAAGGGCGAAGGTGGTGCCCCTAGCGTGACGCGGGACTCACGACCCTACAGGCCCCTGCCATAAGGGCGAAGGTGGTGCCCTTGGCGGGACGCGAGACTCACGCCCCTACAGGCCCCTGCCATAAGGGCGAAGGTGGTGCCCCTAGCGTGACGCGGGACTCACGCCCCTACAGGCCCCTGCCATAAGGGCGAAGGTGGTGCCCCTAGCGTGACGCGGGACTCACGCCCCTACAGGCCCCTGCCATAAGGGCGAAGGTGGTGCCCCTAGCGTGACGCGGGACTCACGCCCTACAGGCCCCTGCTATAAGGGCGAAGGTGATGCCCCTAGCGTGACGCGGGACTCACGCCCCTACAGGCCTCTGCCATAAGGGTGAAGGTGGTGCCCTTGGCGTGACGCGGGACTCGCGCCACTACAGACCCCTGCCATAAGGGCGAAGGTAGTGCCCCTAGCGTGACGCGGGACTCAAGCCCCTACATGCCCCTGCCATAAGGGCGAAGGTGGTGCCCCTAGCATGACGCGGGACTCACGCTCCTACAGGCCCCTGCCATAAGGGCGAAGGTGGTGCCCTTGGCGTGACGCGGGACTCATGCCCCTACAGGCCCCTGCCATAAGGGCGAAGGTTGTGCCCCTAGCGTGACGGGGACTCACGCCCCTACAGGCCCCTGCCATTAGGGCGAAGGTGGTGCCCTTGGTGTGACGCGGGACTCACGCCCCTACAGGCCCCTGCCATAAGGGCGTAGGTGGTGCCCCTAGCGTGACGCCGGACTCACGCCCCTACAGGCCCCTGCCATAAGGGCGAAGGTGGTACCCCTAGCGTGACGCGGGAGTCACGCCCCTACAGGCCCCTGCCATAAGGGCGAAGGTGGTGCCCTTGGCGGGACGCGGGACTCACGCCCCTACAGACCCCTGCCATAAGGGTGAAGGTGGTGCCCCTAGCGTGACGCGGGACTCACGCCCCTACAGGCCCCTGTCATAAGGGCGAAGATGGTGCCCCTACTCTCTCTCTCTCTCTCTCTGTCTCTCTCTCTCTCTCTCTCTCTCTCTCTCTCTCTCTCTCCTCTCTCCTCTCTCTCTCTCTCTCTCTCTCTCTCCTTTCTCTCTCTCTATCTCTCTCTCTCTCTCTCTCTCTCTCTCTCTCTCTCTCTCTCTCTCTCTCTCTCTCTCTCTCTCTCTCTCTCTCTCTCTCTCTCTCTCTCTCTCTCTCTCTCTCTCTCTCTCTCTCTCTCTCTCTCTCTCTCTCTCTCTCTCTCTCCCTGTTCTATAGCTTCGTTGAATTCTCTCTTCCCTTCCTTCTTCAGTGTGGGATGGATAAATAGAAAGAGAATGGGGAAGGGAGTGAAGGTGGTAAGAAGTAAGGGAACAAAAGGGATCCGGGAAGGGAAGGATGGGAGAGGGAGGGAAAAGGCCGGCAAAAAATTGCCGAGGTTGGAAAAAAATTTTAAAAAGAAATTTTACATGAAAGGGGTTTTTTTGGAGGTATTTCTAACCACACAAAAAATCCACTTCGAATCCACCCAGGGCAAAACTCGTTTTCACTGAAAACCTAGAGCCCGCCGCCGGGGAAAAAGGTAAAAAAAATTGAAATAGAAATAACTTTCTAAAAATAAACATAGAAACCACAATAAAGGTCTAATCCTTTTAATTTTGAGGTGCTTTTCTTTTAAATTTAAATTTGAAGAGTTTGGGGAGGCTGTGTTCATATTAAAAAATCCTCAAAATTAAATTTTGGCCTTTTAAACCCCTAAAATAGAAAAATTTAAATTGTCTGAAAAACCGGTAAATCTTTTACAATGATTATTGTATTGTTATATTGTTATGGATATATGTATAAAAATATGTATATGTTAATTTCCAAGTAACTTTCAAACACTTTAAATTTATTTATAGTCCCGTTTCAGCATCATCTTTTTTTCCCCCTCTTTTCCTTAAATCCACAGGTGGCCCGTTCAAAAGGTAATCCTTGCATTGACCACAACGGAGTGCAAGGGGCCCCTTTTTTGCGGCATGTACTTTTCTTGTTAAATTTTCCCACCAAATTGATCGCATTTTTTAAAGTAGCCGATCAGGTCCGACGGCTGAGACATTTTGACGAGATAAAAAGCCAGAAGGAAAGTCGTCCGCCCCATTCTTCTGCGGGAAGATCATACACACCATGCCTAACCGATGGTATGCGCGATGATAGGAAAAATCTGCATCAGTTTTGGGCGGAAGCTTCTCTGGCGACACTTACTGCGGGGCCCGTACCCATTTTCTGCTGAAACTTGTCCACTTTGCCGAGTCAAGGTCAGAATGTTGTGCACATAGATGATCAACATGGCATCTTCCAGATTTTTCTTTTTCTGCTTTAGATGAAATGGAGAAGAATATTGAACTAAACCCGCTTAGTTCTGCATTTTTCTTGAAACTGACACTCTGAAAATCCCAAAAAGGCTAAAAGTATTTTCACACCCCTGAAGCTGCAGTAAGAGCAGGGCTCCAAGAGTAAGGGGTCAAGTTCTTTGCCAAATTGTGACCCCCCTGTTGTTTGGATGTCACCATGAAAAAGTCTTTTGCCCAGCAATTTTGGGCATGATGCTTTAGCAGCTGGAACACATCAGAACCCCCCTGCACAACACTTTTGGCTTTCTTTGGCATAAGACATCGACATAAATATCTTGTAGTCACACCCCCTTTGGGGCATTTTCAACGGCGATATCCGTTTTGGTCATTTGTCGAAGTGATTGATAATCCTCTTGTTGGGAAAGGTTTTGGCAAGAAAGCTCTTCCTGGTCTGGTTACGCATTTCGGGGGAAAACCAACACTGTAGCACCTATAAAATTTTCCCCATCCTGCGACGATGTGCTTCATCCTTTGTGCTAAAACCAGATCCCCACAAACACAACCAAAGCTGACAGTATGTTTGTTTTATTTTCGGGGACGTACATTTCACAGATCTCCGATAGCTGGCATTTTTAGGCCTGAAAATTTATAAAGCGGCTACCACCATCAATGATGTACTGCATACTCATTAAAGGGACGTTGCACTCTGCTCCTGGAAAAAAGCTTGGGGAAGGGAAAAATGTTTTTCCTTTTTACCCCCCATCCTCATCACACTGGTTGTCAAATAAAATGGTGGGAAAGGCACATCTCATACGGAAAGAGATCGGGAAGTGGTATTCCCCATTAAAAACCTGTAAGAAGAAGACGCTGATAGAGACCTGTAACCCTTTCCCCCAATTTTGGGGCCCAAAAAGTTTTTCACAGATAGCTATGCCAGGGTCTTAACTTTTTCTTCTGAAAAACTTTTATCTGCGAAAATTTGTCCGACCATGGAATCAAGGTCTTTTTTCCCAACATTTTGGGCCTCAATCATTTCACAGAATCATTTGCCACCAAGCCATTGATAACTTTTACAATTTTCTTTGATGGTTTTTTTGAATACCACGCTAAAGGAACATTGGAGAATCTTCGAAAAATCACTATGTCACGACGTACCCTGGCTGCTGCTAATTCACGATTCCATCAGGTGTACCATAAAAAAACCACTACGCAAAAATGGCGGGCTTATTTTTTGACATACACAGGTCTTGAGAGCAGGAAGAGAACCGAGTGCGTCACTGAACCCAAACCCCCTTTTGGGTTTTAAGCCCCCATTTTGTTTGATGCTGGCCATCAGAACTTGCTCTATGAAGGGGTCGTAAAATTCCTAAAAAACCACGCACCGCCCCTTTTCTTTGACTGGAAAGAGGCATTCATAAATGCCCTATTTACATCTGGAGGGGTTTGTCCAGGTCAATCATTTTTGGAATGAAGAAACCCAAAGACTTCGTATAGTTTTGTGCCCGGCAGCAAAAAAAAAAAAAAAAAGGGGCATTTTCCCGCAAGACTGCAAATAAAAGGGGCCCAGAAACCTAACAACAGAACAAATTTAAACCTAAAATGGAGCCTTTTTTTTTGGTATTGTATCCACAACTTGCAGGCCATACTTTGCAGTGACACCCCAATCTTCAAGAGCAGTGTGGATGTTCCCAAAGCAGCTCTGTATGCATCACCCAAGTCATGCTTCCGTCTTGAATGCTTTAAAAGCTGAAGATATAAAAGCTTTATCAGCTTGAGGATGGTCTCCACCCCATGACTGTGGGGGGAGATTCCAGCAGGACATGTCACCAGCCTGAGGGGAAAAGAACCCTGTTGGTTGAATCAAACGTTTAAAAAGATCTTGCCTGGGGTTTTTTGACGGTGGTTTTTGGGGGTTTTGGGTTGGGGTGCTAGAATCGGGCAAGTTTCCATTTTGTCCGGCTATCTGTGTTTGAGGGGTTCCAGGGTAGTAGATTTATGGGATTTCTCTTTTCGGGGGGGGCTGCGGGGGTGTTTGGAGTTGAAGGCTGGTTTTTCGCGCTTGCTCGAGCGGGGGTTCGACGTAGAGGATCCGTACCTTTAAAAAACCCGGGAAGAGGCGGGGTGAAGGGCTTCTGATGTATTTTATTTATTCAGAGACTGTCAAGAGAGAGACCTCGCACTGCCCTGGCCACGGGCCTTTCCACTCAAATCTTTCAACGAACCCTGGGCAAGACCTGTGCCAGCTTTTCCCTTCAAACCAGAACCTCCCATGATAACTCCAATGGCCAAGATTCAGTCTTGTGGAACCCCGCCAAGTAACAGGACAATCTTTCGAAAAAAAACGCTTGAGGGGGGGTTTTATCCTCGAAAAAACCATCAAGCTATCCAGTATAATTGTAAAAAAAAAGGGGTATGATGGGATAAAATTCTTTTTTCAGCTAAGCGCTCATTATTTCCAGCGTTGCCCGAACACATTTGGGGGCTACTTGGTGACATGTAAAATCATTGGTAAGAAGAGTTTTTTACTCTTCCCTGGGTTGGCCATTTGCGTATGCAGGGATGCAGTATCCAGACCACAAAGGCCAAAGGGTTGAGAGAGAACCCTCGACCCCCTGCCCATTAGTCTACTTGAGGCTCTGCATGTCCGGGTATATGGGCGAATATTTTTCATACTTGATACTTTAAATGCTAATTTTTTGGTCTCTTTGAAATACGATTATGTTTCCCAACATTTTTTTTGTCATCGAATGGCACCTGGTTCCGGGGAAATTGGTCTGGAATTTAAACACCGGTGTGTTTGCTCCCATCTGACCCATCATGTGAATGACATTTTCACCACCAATGTCTTTGCATTGTGATCAACTTTGTGGCAATGAAGGCAGCAAGGCATCAGTAGTGAGATTTTTAAGTTTACCCCTTGGGTGGAGCAGCGTTTTTTTTTTGTAAGGGTGATCAGAATATGAAGACAAAACCAAAGCTGAAGATAAGTCTATAAAAGTCACGAGCCCTATTTCGGGTCCAAAGTTACACACAGACCAATTGCAGAGGACAGAGGAATTTTTTGGACAAGTGGAGCTCATTATTGTTTTCCCAATAGATGCACATCGAAGGTCTGCTCTTTTGCTCTTGAGATTGTCTGAAACAGTAGAGACAGGGAGGGGTCAAAGTGGAGAGATTGTGTTCGAGCGTTTTTTATATCAGGGGTTTTGGGATATCATCGTTTTTTTTTTTTTTTTCGGCATTCTTTTTATTCCTGATTAGTTCCCAATTTATCAACGAATCCATGTCATGGGGGTTGTCCTTCCTTTTTGAGTGCGCATCCTGAATAAACTGCTTCAAAATTAAATGGGGTTTGTGAAAATCATGTTGGGTTTTTTTTCTTTTGAAGTTATCGATACTCTGTTCCCTAATGTGCATAGATTTGCCTTTGAAAAATTTTTTTGGAAAAAACCCCTCACCCTGGTTTGCAGGGTTTCCATGATTTCCATAGATTTCATCTAGAGGGACATTTTCATCATCATTGTTTTTCCGATTTTCAATAACGTGCATAAAACGATCTCTTCATTTCATCGTGGTCCAAAAGGGACGCCCTCTTTTTCCGAGGTGGGCTCCATCCTTGTTTGTAGGTAACATGTAAAGTGAAGTTTCGAGGGACATGAAATATTGGAAACTCTGCAGTGGTAAATCCCCCTCCTTGCGGGTAAATCTTAATACTGCAAGTCGATGGCAACTGCATCAGCCCAAAGTCGGGATGAGTTTCGGCGACGTTCATTGCCTTTGAAAGATTGTCTCTGACACAGGGGGAGCATAACAGGGGCTAAATTTCATATTAAAACTTTGGGTGGGATACTTTTTTTGGCCTTCTCCTATCAACATGCATCCCCCAGAGATAGCAGTCAGTGTGAAATGAAAATCTTTTAGCACTCGCAGTTTTGTGAGGTAAAACCAGTTTCATCAAAATTTTTGGCGTTTACCCGATCTGCTCTATCGTCTGCTTTTTTTTGTGACTTTTGCGACATGATGTGTGGACATTTGTTTCCTTTTTTCATCAAATTTATTTTTTATTGGGAGGGGTTTTCGTTGGTATATTTCCCATTGTGTCTATGGGTAAATTTAAAATGGAAGTGGGGCCCTTTGCGCCCCAACGGGGAATTTCACGTTCTTAAAAATAGTGCTCTAAAATTTAAAAACACGCCGCATCTGTCTTGGGGGATGCCAACAACTCAGATCTGGAAAATAAAAAAAAAGAGTATTACAAAAGCGTTCATAACGTATCTACATTTCTCAATCGTATTGGTGAAATGGGCGCACAGATGTGTTAGAGGATATATAATTTCACTTTTTTCCTTTCAATTTTAAATACCAAAAATGACGTAGTTTTTTGACGTTTGAATGAATGCCCCCTTAATGACCTTGAAAATATTTCCAAAGTGAAAGAGCACCTCAAAATTTAAAAAACCATTTTATTTGTGTTTCAAATTTTTGATTTCGCAAAGTTTGCTATTTCAATATTTTTACCTTTTTGCGGGCGGCGGGCATCTAGGGATTTTCATAAAAACGGTTTTTTTGCCATGGGTGGATTCGAGTGGACTTTTTGTGGTTTAAGATACCTCCAAAGAACCCATTTCGGTGAAATTGCTTTGTTAAACTTTTTTTCTCCAACCCTCGGCATTTTTTTTGGTGCTTTTTTTCCTGGCCTAGGGGGGAAGGAGAAGAGATCTATCTATTTGTCTCTGTCACTGTTTTTTTTGTGGTAAACTTAATTGTTTTGTTTTGGGTGTGTGGTTTTTGTGTGGGGTTTTTGTTTTGGTGTGTGGTGTGTGTGTGTGTGTGGGGGTGTGTGTGTGTGTGTGTGTGTGTGTTCATCTAGTTGTATTCTCGTTTATTTTACGGGCCAGAGAAAACGCTCGTTGCCCGTCTCCTATAAACTTTATTTTTCCCTCATTCATCCTAGGTTGGGCCCGAAACCAACACCCCGGGGGGGGCTCACAACCCCCGGGCTAACACCCGGTCCCCCTTTCACGCTGGGTGGACCAGGGGCTGGGTTTTTAAGAAGACCACCCGTCTTTCTTCGTTTCCGCCCGTGGATAAAACCCGGGGCTTCTAGTTGTGAGCCAGCGGCTAACCCCTTAACTACGGATTTCCCCCCTTGTTGTGTGTTCTGTGTTTTTGTGTATTTGTGTAAGTAAGTAAGTAAGTAGTAATAGTAAGTAAGTAAATATTTATTGCTATAAAAATTACAAAGCACAAATTTTAATAATAGCATAATGCAATGTTGTCGACCGAAGCCCCCCGACAGGCAATATCATTTAATATAGGTGCATTCAACATGCCTAAGCCCCAGCCTATACAAAAAACCTTGACAGTACTATTTATGAATAGTAAAAAAATAAAATTAGTGTGTGAAATTTTGTTTTTACTAACTTTTCAAAAGCAATAATAATAAAAAAAATAAAAAAAAAATAAATAAATAAAATAAATGTTGTTTTTTCAAAGGGTTTTAAATACTTGTCGAAATACCCCCGCTAAATTTTTAATATGAAATTTTTTTATTTCCCTTCTGAATGCAAAAAAAATTTTTTTGTTTTAACTGAAGCTTTTTAAATTTTGGTAAGCTGTTAAATAACTTGGGGGCCCGAACTAAAATACTGTTTTTATATAAAGCTGTTCTAAAATGTGGCCAAAACAAATCTCATTTTTGCTTCTAGTCTGATGAAGAGTCAATAAATTTTTAAAATTTATTCCCGTAAACTTTTCAATAGACTTTTATAAATCAATAAAAAAGAAATGTATTTGTTTTGATCGAAGCAAAAGTTAACATTTTTTTGAAGAAATCATTTCAGTGACAGAGCAAATTTTCCTAAAAAAAGAATACATCTGACAACTTTTTTTTTGACTATTTTTTTCCTTTATAAGAATGTTGGCCATTGGGTGGCCCAATGGAAACCACAGTATCTAATGGGGTAAACAAGGTATATAAATACTAAAAATCATCTACAGTAAGGGGAACGTAGGTTTTTTTTACATTATTCCACAAAATTTTTTAGACTTTCATACAAACCTCTTCTATGTGCAATTTCCCTTTTAATTTTCATCTATCAAAAACCTAGGAATTTTGTGTGATTTACTCGATTTAAAAGTATCGCCTTCTAAATGTAATGGGGGAAGAATATTGTTATGGATCTATTCGAATAAAAAATAATTTGTTTTAGAAACTTAAATTTTTATTTATTACTTTTTTATCCATTGAGAAAACTAAATTCAAGTCTGTATTTATGTTTAAATGTAGGGGAAATTTTGTCTTTTTCAGTAGAGGGGGTAGTATGTCGCATATATAATATTTGAATTTTTAAGCTACATTAAATTTTTTTTTTTTATATTATGAGAAAAAGAAATTGGGCCTATGATTTACCCTGTGGGACACCTCTGGGGTTGATATAAAAAGTGATGTATCATTTTTACAAAAAAAATGATTTGATCTGTTACGAGGTACTGGGGAAAAATTTTTTAACGGTAAAAAAAAACCCCCCTTTTCCCGACGTTTTAATTTTTTCTAAAAAATTACAATGTTAATGATTCAAATGCTTTGGATAAATCAATGAAAATCCAAAACCCCATAAAGCCCTTTCCTTTTAAAAAAGGGATACATATTATTACAAGTTTAAAATAGTGGTTATGTTGAGTGATTTGTCTAAAGCCGTGTGATATTTTGTTTTAAAAGGTTATTTTTTCAAGGTACTGTTAAACTGTCGCAATAATTTTTTTTCAATCTCTACTGAAAGCAAGGGAAAATTGAAAATTTGGGCCCGTAATTGTTGTGTTTCACTATTACCGATTGAACATAAGAAGACTTTGGGTTTTTTTTTAAAAGATCAGAAAATGCCTCTTTTTTAAAGTTGTTTAAAAATATAATTTAAAGGGATGGGCCCAAAGATTCACATGGGAAAAAATTTTTAATTTTTAGGAGAAATTCATCAAACCTGGACAATTAGATTTTGGGCCTTTAAATTATTGATTACTTCGGCGGGATTTGTGGGGTCCTGTACTAGAGAAGGCGGGGGGGGGTGCTTAAATACCTCATATAATCGTCGTCAGAGAAGTTTATTCTAAATTCCATGATTAAAAAAAAGTTCATTAAAAAACAGTTGAGATGTTTTGTGCAAAGGGGGATCTAATGAATTGTATTATTGGCTTTATTGGGTTTTGCCTAGAAGGGAGTTTATGGGTTTTTTCCCAAAGGGATTTGGGGTTTCCTTGATTATCTTTTTTTGTTGTTTTTTTTTAAAATTCATTTTTGGCTAATTTTAATGTTTAGTTAAGTTGTTTCTATATTGCCTGTTATGTTTCTTTTTATGTTAGAGGCCACTTTTTGCTAGTCTTTCCAAACCCCTTTTTTTTTAGTAAAAAAGCAAAAACCTTTTTTTGAGCAAGAGTGAAATTGGGGTAAGACGTTATTTCTTACAGTAATTTTCTTAAATTTGGAAAGTGTCTCTGAAATATATATTGAAAATTTAAAAATAAAACTAAAGGATTCGGTGGGGCAATTACATTGAAAACGTTATTCCCAATTTTTAAACCCTTTTTTAAATCATAACAAAGTTTTTTGAGGGCAAGTCATTATACACTCTTTTGAGAATTGGGGGGTCACTACTGCATGTTTGAAAATTTTGATATTATGGAAAAAAGGGCTGAAATATCTGAATTAATTATTAGTTTTCCCCAATTTTCCTCTGCTTGTGTTGACCATATGTGGTAAAAATTGTGGCGGGTTTTCTGTACTCGTGTAGGTTCTGTGTCCATGGAAATAAAGAAAATGAAAAAATTTGATTACAAAAATTCCCGAACATTAATTTCATTCATTTTAAAAAAATCTAAAATTTAAATCACCAAAAGCAAAAATGCCTTGCAATTTTTTTTTCATACGCTAAATATAAAATATCCGTAACAGCATTTAAAAATGTATCTATGTTCCACTTTGGTGATCTAAAATAACTAATAAAATGTTTTTTCTTATCTAATTGTCGTTTGAAAAAACCAATACTTTTTATAAATGTTTACTTTTTAAAATTCACTAAGAGTAGGAAAACATAAAAATCAGAAAAAGTACAAGGCTACACCCCACCATTGTTTTCCTACAAAATTTTGAACATTTTTGTCCCCGGCAACGGGGATAAGGAAACAGGGAGGGGGCTCAGCCCGATTTCTGTAAGACCAAGGATTTAATTTAATTTTTTATATTACATAGCACAGTAAAAGATAAGGGATTGCAAAATTTTTAGGAATTTTTACCCCATATTCCCCGAGTTAGGATGGTAAATTCATTGTTGCTAGGTAATGAACATTTTCAAGATGAATGTATTTTGTCTAGGAAAATTTTTGTGGGAAATTTGTGTAAAATTATTAACATTCAAGTTGCCCTTTTATTTATCCTCAGCCTTAAAAAAATTAAAGGGCTTTATTTTGTATTTGGAAGTCATTGTGAGACGAAAAAAAATATAATAATAAAAAAAGATTAAAAATTGCCTAGTAGTACTAGTAGTATAGTCGGGAGTATCAGTATTTTGCATTAAAATAAAAAATATCAGTATAAACAATAGTATTGTGGTAGGTAGCATAGCTGAAGTTAAACTAGTAGTGGGCAGAGTGGTAGTAAACATTGTGTAGCCGTATTAAAATAATAGAGTAGTAGAATAGTAGCAGTAGCAGAAAGTAGTAGTAGTAGTAGTTTAAACAGTATGGTAGTAGAAAAAGTGGTAGTTTTTTAGGAAGCAATAGCGATTGTAGTAGAAAACAATAGTAGTAAAAAAGAGCAGCATCAAAAAAATATTATGTATTTGCAGTGGCCGTAGATTTGTAAAGAAGCACAGTATAGTAACGAAAAGCAGTAGCAGTAATGAAATAGTAGTATTGTTCGTGGGGAGTAGAAACATAGTTATAGGAGTAAAAATTTGTAGCAGACAAAATAGTAGGGGGTTTAGGTTGTGGTAATAGTAGTCGAGATATTTTATATTATAGATAGAGCAGTAGTAGAAATATAGTAGTAAGGGGATTAGTACTAGTTATAACATTAACAGTAAAAATAAAGTAGCAAGAAAGTATGAATGAAGTGATAGCAAAAGTAAAGTAAAGTAAAATGAGACAATAGTATAATAATTTTGGCGGTAGTGTGGTAAAGGGGAAATAATAACAAAAATATTAAATGGCCATAGGTAAAAATTTTAAAATAATTTCCATTAGAAATGAACTTATCTATTTTTTTTTATGCGGGGGCCCGAAGCCTTCTGATAACGACCTGTAGGTCACCCGAAAGGGTTTTCCCTGGCTCACTGGTCCCGCTCGAAAAAACCTTTTTCACCCCCTTATGGCTTACCTACGATCACTGCAGCAAAACCCGCTCCCGACTCCCCCGCGAAAAGGGGACCGTCAGCCAAGGGGACCCTCGCCGTGGCAAAAACTCTTTCCCCCTGACGTCCGCACCACCGTACAAAAGGGAAAAAAGAAAAACAAACAGCCAGACCGATAGGTTTTAAAAACTGTTTTCTTTAAAACTACACTACACTAACTAGTAATAAGGAAAAAGGATAGAAAATAAAGGCTCCCCCCCACCACCCCTCCTCCAGCCAAGCTGGCCAAAAAGTGTCCATGAATATAGAAAAACTGCCCTGGAATTTTTGAAAAGTTTTAAAACTGTAATCTAGGCTACTACTACTGTTTGTGGGGGTATTTAGGCTTGATAGAAGGTCATTTTGTGTGTTTTTTAATGGGGTAAAAACAGTTGGGGGTTCAAAGGGGGGTGCGGGGAGCCTTGCCTGGCGCTTTCTTGGAGGCAGCAAAGGGAAACAGGCCCCAGCTCCGTTCAATCCACTGCGGATTGTGTACTTTCCTGTAGGACCCCCGTACACTTCAATGCCTCCGCAGCAGTGACCCCTGGTACCTTTAAAAACCCGATGGTGGGGACTAACTTCAGGAAAACCTAACGAACCAAAAGCTCGTCGCAGGCGAGAGTAGTTGGAACCGTTTAACTCGGGCTATCTGTGTGTGTTAGAGGTCTAATGTAGTGTTGGGTGTGGCTCAGGTGGAAGTTCAGGGGTGGTGCGGGGAGCCTTGCCTGGCGGTTTTCTTGGGAGGGAGCAGTCAAACAGGCCCACTCCGTATCATCCACTGCGGTGTGCATTTTCCAATGGACGCCGTGCACTTTAAAGCCCCCTGCGCATACCCCCCGGTATTAAAACCCCATGGTGGTCCTAACTGACAGGGCCCTTACGAACCACAGCCCCACAGGTCAAAGTGTAAGTGACCCTTTTCTCGGGGGTGTCTGAGACGTGTGGGAGGGTTGTGTAGACGCGACTCGCATTTTTAGCATGAGAGTAAGTTCGAGGCCCCGCGAGTAAATTTATTATTCGAATAAACAGTGACAACCGGGGATTTGATATGAATATTTATCGGGGGGCGATTTTTAAAAAGATTTATTGTATTTTAGTTTACTACTCTGCGGCAGCCCCTTCCATACTTTTTCAACAGGTTTTTGAAGAAGACTTTTCTTCGTTTGTTCAAAAACCTTTCCTCTTATTTTTAAATCCGTTGTTTCTAGTTGAGCTTGACCGGTCTAGCGTGAAAAAAATTTCTGGGGACTAAAGTTTGTAAAACCTTTAAATTTTAAAGACTTCGATGAGGTCACCTCCTATCCTTTGTTTCGTTAGTGGGAAAAGTTTTGTTTTTTGAGCCGATTTTCGTACGATTTATTTCGCAATCTAGGTATCATTTTTTGGTTTTCTCTGCGCTGTATTTTTTCTAGTTTTCTAGTCCTTTTTATAAAAGGTACCAAACTGCACACAGTATTTTAGATGGGGGGGAAAAGGAGTTTGAAAAGAGTGCGTATAAATTTTTCAGATTTTTAAACTGAAAGTTCTCCAAAAAAGCCAACCAATTTTTTTGCAGTTTTTTCTACCTCTATAATTTGGTTATTCGGGTTTTTGATCTTTCGAATTTATAAAAAGCCTAAATCTTTTTTTTTATCAAAACTTTTTAGTTTGGGAAAACGTCAAAACACGAACTTTTTTGAGGGGGGTTATTACCGTATGTAGTACATGACATTTGTCCAGGTTGAAATTTTTTTTGCCATGTTTTGACCATTCTGTTGGGGTTTTTAAATCGTTTTTTTATGATTGGCGCTGAGTTCTTAGAGGGTAGTTTGTGATTTCATGGACCAATAGGTCCCCTGGTGTCTGTTATCCTATGTAATCCTACGTAATCATCCTCCTCCTCCTCCTCCTCCTCCTCCCTCCTCCTCCTCCTCCTCCTCCTCCTCCTCCTCTCCTCCTCCTCCCTCCTCCTCCTCCTCCTCCTCCTCCTCCTCCTCCCAACCTACTCGAATATTTTAATGTCATTTATTCAAACTGGGACGCTAAAATTCCCTCGGATGTAATATACCTTGATTTTCAGAAAGCCTTCGATACAGTTCCCCATAAGCGACTTTTGACATAGCTAAGAGAACATGGCTTAGGAGAGCAATTATGTTCATGGATTGGCGACTGGCTTTCAAATCGTAAACAACGGGTAGTAATAAATGGCGAGGCATCTGATTGGTTAGATGTTACTAGTGGGGTGCCTTAGGGCTCGGTATTGGGTCCTACTCTTTTTCTGATATATATCAATGATCTGGACTGCGGACTTGTATCTAAAATATCGAAATTTGCAGATGACACCAAATTAGGCGGTAAAGCATATACTAGAGAAAACAGCGAACTCATACAACGTGATCTCGACAAACTATCAGATTGGAGTGATAAATGGCTACTAAAATTCAATTCCGATAAATGTAAAGTAATGCATATAGGCAACGATAACCTCGAATATAACTATCAAATGCAGAATAAATCGCTAACTGAAGTACAGCAGGAAAAAGATTTAGGTGTCATCATTTATTTAGGAGATTTAGGTGTCTGAAAATTTAAAATTTTCAGATAATGGGTCTACCTTTTCTTTAGCATCAATCACGAAATTTCAAACTTTGCCACAATGGGAAGATGATCTGAGCCAGTTAAATAATTCATGACAACAGCCTCAGAAACCGTGACATCCTGGCAATTTTGACCAATTACATGGTCAAACCATTTACAATATGTATTACCAAAAGATACAAAGGTATCTTAGAAAAAGTGGTAGTAGTAGTAGTAGTAGTAGTAGTAGTAGTAGTAGAAGTAGTAGTAGTAGTAGTAGTAGTAGTAGTAGTAGCAGCACTAGTAGTAGTAGTAGAGTAGAAGTAGTAGTAGTAGAAGTAGTAGTAGTAGTAATAGTAGTTGTTGTTGCAGAAATAGTAGCAGTAGTGGATAGTAGCCAAGTGGATATGTAAAGTGAAAAATCTTATATTATTAAGTCATTCTCCTTCTGACTGACAAAAAGAAGCTAACTTTTCTCACTACCTTAACCACCACCACCTCCACAACGACCACCGCCACCGCCACCCCCGCCACCACCTCCACAACGACCACCACCATCGCCACCCCCACCCCTTCCGCCACCACCACCACCACCACCACCACCACCACCATGAGCGTGGAATGAGCAACCGTAATAATTCAGTTTTATATCACTTGCCCTTGGCAAACATAGCTCTCTACTCCACAATCGAGCACAGTGGACTGCAAGCAAGTGTGAAGCCACTCGTAGGACTTTATATTAGAAAAAAGGCAATTTTTAAAAGGTTGAAAATATAGGGTTTGGGGAAAGTGATAAAAATGGGTTTTAACCAAAATTCCAATTGGGAAAAAATTGTAAAGGGAAAATCATTTTAGGAAGTTTTCCCCTTTCAAATAAAAAAAAAGAATAAATTTCCTAATTTAAACCCACCAAAAAAAAAGGGGCCCACCAAAGGAAAGGGGGCCCAAAAAAGAAAACCCAATAAGGGGCCCAATTTTTTCCGAAAACCCCCCCAAACCAAAGGGGGGGGAACAAGGGAAAAGGAGGAACCAAAGTTAAATTTTTTTTATAAAACGCCCCCTTTGGAAAACCTGCCCCAATCCTTTGGAAGAAAACCAAAACGGGGAAACCCAAACCCTTAAATGTTTCCAAAAAAAAAAAAGGGGGTATTTGGAAAAAGGTGGAAGAAGTAAGGGGGTGGGGGGAAAGGGCGAGGTAGTATTTAAAAGAAAATTATAGAAAAATTAGGTTTTAGTGCCCCCCAAACCTGGTGTTTGAGGAAAAAAAAGAAGAAAGAGAAGAAGATAAGATAGAGAAAGAGTTGGGAAAGAAATGAAGAGGGGAAAAATAGAAGAAAGGGGAAAAGGAAAGGAAAAACAAAAATTTTAAGAAAACCCCGAAAAAACAAAAAAAGGAAGAAATTTTTATCAAAAAATAAAGAAAAGGAAGGAAAAAAAACCCCCAATGGCCCCCCACCCCTTGCCCCCAAAACCCAAAAATAGGGGGGGAAATGAGCAAGAAAAAGAAACCCCCGGAAAAACCCAAGACAAAAAGATGAGGGAGAAGAAGGCAAAACCCACCCGTAGGAGTTTTGAAAAAGACTAGAAAAAGAAAAGGGGGTTTAAAAGGGGGGGAAGGGAAGGTAAAGAAGGGAAGGAATGGGGGGGAAGAAACGGGTTAAGCCCAAAAAAAAAAAAACTCGGGGAAAAAAGGAACCCCTTTTCCAAACGGGCCCGCCCGAAAAAAATGGAAGAGGAGAAAGGAGAGCGAGAGCCCCGGGAGAGGGGAAAAGGAAAAAGGAAGGGGGGAGAGAGGAGAGAGATAAAGAGGAGGGGGGGGTGGGGGGCCCCCGGGGGTTTTGTGGAAGGGGGTTGGGAGGCGGGGGGGGAGAGGGGGGGGAGGGGGAGGGGGAGAGGGGGGAGGGGTCGGGGGAGGGGACGGGGTCGAGGGGGGGGGGCGGGGAAAGGGGGAGTGGTTTTTTTTTTTGTTTGGGAAAAAAAGGCCTTTGGTGTGGGGTTTGGGTAAAAGTAGGTGGGGGGGCTGGCGGTGGGTGGGGGTTTGGTGGGGGTGGGGGTGGGGGGGGAGGGGGGGTTTGGGTGGGGGGTTTGGGGTGGGGTTTGGGAAGGTGGGGGGGTTTGGGTGGGGTGGGTGGGTGGGTGGGTGGGTTTTTGGGTGGGGGGGTTTTGGGTGGGTTTGGGTTTTTTTGGGTGGGTTGGTTTTTTTGTTTGTGGGTGTGGTGTTGGGGTGTTGTGTGTGGTGGGGTGGTTTTGTGTGTGTGGGGTGGTTGTTTTTTGGGGTTTTTTGGTGTTGCTGGGGGAAATTAAAAAATGTAACAAGAACATCACATCACCCTTCCTCGCCCTCCTCCCTTCCTTTTTCTCCTTTTTCCCCTTAGTATTTTTTTTTTTTTTTGAGGTTAAAAATTTGAAAACCACCCCGCGGGGATTTATATATATATTTTTTTTTAAAGAGCACAACTTAACCCCTTTTTGGCATGGTGGGAAAATAAAAAGGGGCCCCCTTTGAAATGGGTGGGGAGGGAGGGAAAAAAAGCGGGAAAAGGAAAAAGAAAGGGGAGAGGAGAAAAGAGAGAGAACGGGGAAAAAACGGGGGAAAGAGCGAGAGACGGAGAGAAGAGAAAAAGAGAGAGAAAAACCGAGAGGAAGGAAGAGAAAAAAGAGAGAGGGGGAAAAAAAGAGGAGGGGGAGAGGGGGGGAGGGGAGGAGAGGGGAGGGGGAAAAGAAAAGAGAGGGGAAGGAGAAAAGAGAGAGAGAGGGGAGAGCAGAGAGAAGGGAAAGGAGAAAAGAAAGAGAGAGAGAAAAGAGGAGGGAAGAGGGGAAGAGAGGGGGGAGACAAAGGAGAGGAGAGGGGGAAGGGGAGGGGGAGAGGGGGAGAAAAAAACATAAAGTGGGTACAAGTGGGCCAATTCCCCTCCGTTAATTTCAGTCACAGGGAAAACAAGCGGGTTTGAAGAAAAATTTTTTATTAAAACCAGATTAACACACAGGCACACACCACAAAAACACACCACAAAACCACAAAAACCCCACACAAAACACAAAATTAAAACCAAAAACACACACACCACCGCACCCCCCACCCCACCCAAAAATACACACACGGAGAAAAGAAAAACCCAGTTCCTAAAAAATTATATTAAAAACCCTTTAATACACACGGCCACCCAAAAAACGCCCACTAAACGATGCAGGTTTGGGGCCCAGAAAATTTAAAGTTTTTTAAGTATTCGAGTACCCTTCCTATCCTTTGAATCCCTTGAAATATACACACACATCCCACACAATTACAAATATTTAAAAACCCTGGAAAAATATTTAAAAATTTTTTAAAAAGGGTATCCCCCCCAAATACCGGGAAAAACACTTAAAAACATATTTTAAAACAGCAACAAAAAGGGGGGTATGAATGACTTTTCAGTATTTATACCCCCGGGTCATAGTGTTTAAAATGTCACAAACCCCTGCAAAATTTGAATCCCGTTTTTTAGGGAAAATTTTAGGGGTTTAAATTTCCTTTGCTGAAAAATTTTAATTTGGCCCGGGCATATTGCATATTTTTTGCGCGTTAAAACTGGGGAAAATTTTAAAAGTAGATATTAAGTTAGAACCCCTTTAAAAGTCCTCCCCAATTTTTGGGGTTTGAGGGAAAACCCCCCCGGAAAAAAATACCGATTTTGAGGGTTATTGGGGTTTTTTTTAATACCCAAAAAATACACTCCTCCCTCCTTCTTTTCCTTTCCCCTCGGTGGTTAAAAAAAAAAACCCCCCCTACTATTCTTCCTTCCGTCCCGGGGATAAGGGGAAAGGAAAAAAGCATCAGGGAGCGCCGGGAAACAGAGTTCGATTTAAAGCAGATTTATTTCCGGAAAGGGCGGGCAGCGAGGGCTTGGGGCTCAGGGAGGGAGGGTGGGCAAGGAGGAGGAGGAGGAAGAGGAGGAGAAGGAGGGGGAAAGGAAAAATTTAGCATTAAAAGGGGAAATTTAACAGAAAACCAGGAAAACCTATTGGTCCATGACGAGGGTATCTGCTAAACTACTTTTACTATAACTTTTCAAACACTTGAAAAGGAAAAACAGGGGGAAAAATTTATACCATGTCCCTAAAGGGGAATAGGAACAGGGAAAAATTTTCGTATTTGCGGGAATGATAATGGGGAAAATTTACTAATTTACAACTCCCCATACCATTTAAAAACTAATCGATACGGGGGACTAGAAAAAGGAAAGAATTGCCCCTATCAATACCCATTTACTTTCCCACGGCCCCGGTTCAAGTCTTTTTTTTAAATGGGGGGAATTTGCGGGGCTCCCGAAAAAAATTTGCGGGTTAAACTTGTTCCACTTTTTTGCCCAAACGATTTAAAAGGAAATAATTTTTTACGGGGGACCCCCCGGGGATGCAACTTTGGGACGTTTATTTTTAAACTATATTTTTTTTGCACTTGAGTTGAAAGCTCGAATGGTTCCCCTTGATTAATGACATAAAAACCCTTTAAAGGTCTTAAAGGTTTCTATAAAAGCCCCCACGGATTTTTACGATCCTTAAGGAAAACATATTAAGTTTCCCCCAGTTCTCTTTCTTTAAGATAAATTTTCCCCAGGGATGGAATTTGGTTTTGGTTGCCCCTTTTTTGCAACTGTTTTCCAACTTGGCTTGATTTTACGAAACGGGGGCCAAAGAATTGAAGGGCATTTTCCAAGTGCGGCCTAAACCAAGGGCGGTATAATTGTGTCATTACTTTGGGGGAAATTTTTATGTTCAAAGTTCCCGTTTTAATAAACCCCAAACCCATATATTTTGCCTTTTTTGGAAGGGAATGGGCAATGCGCGAGGGGTTTTCAGTTTATTACTGAGGATAAAACCTAAACCCTTTTTCCCCCGACTTAAATTTAAAAAGTTTTATTTTGCTTTTGGGATAGTTAAAATTTGGGGTTTAAATCGTTGCCAATGGCTTTACTTTAAAATTTTCGGAATTAAAATTTTTAAAAAAAAATTTAATTTAAAAAAACCCTTTTCACCCCAAATTTCTGATAGTTTTTTCGAGATCATTTTTGTATAAAGGCGCGGGGTTTTCTCAAAAGTATAGCTTTAAGGGCCTAATTTGGTTTTTTTCATCTGCCAAATTCCATTTTTAGGATCCCAAGGGTTCCGAAAGTTCGGGATGGGTTGAATATAATCAGAAAAAAGAGTGGGCCCAAAAAAACCAAAGCCCTAAAGGCAACCCCACTAGAAAACATCTAACCCAATAAAGATGTTTTCGCCTTTTATTACTACCCGTTGTTTTCCCGATTTGAAACCCCAAATCCCCAAACCCAAATTAAACCCTAAATTGCCCTCCTAACCCCGGGTGCCCAAAAAAGCCGGGGCAACATTTGGGGTTTGGGGAAAACTTTTTATCGAAGGCTTTCTAAATAAAGGGGTATATTACATCCGAGGAAATTTTTAGCGTCCCAGTTTGAAGAAATAAAATTTAAAAAAAATCCGGGAGTTTTTTAAGCAGGTCTTCTTATTCGAAATCCATGCTGGGAGTTTGGATTGGGGTTATTTTTTTTTTCGAGAAAAGACACTTTTTTTATCCCGGGAATTAAATTTTTTCAAATAGTTTAAACAAAACACGGACGTTAGACTAAATTTGGGGGATATTTACCCTTTCGAGGGGTCTTTTCTCTCTTTTTGAATATTCCCCCCCGGGGGTGTAACATTAGTAATTTCCACATACTAGGAAAAATCTTTGTCCCCTTTGCGAATTTACTAAATATAATTTTAATGGGAGCGAAAGTTGACCTGTTTTACATTCGCCCAAAAATAGTCGCGGGGGGAGATTTCGTTTCCCCCAACCCATGGAATTTTTCTGGGGCAAGGGCAGCAAATTTAAAAATTTGATATTTGTTTTTACTGTTTTTTTCCTATTACCAGTCTATCCCTTTCGGTCCCCATAAATGGTTTTTCTGGTTTGGTAAAAGGAGTTTTTTTCCCTTTATTAATAAAACCGCATTAAAGTATTAATTTAGGGACGAAAGGCCCCTATTTATTAACATTTACCCAAGATATTTTTATTTTTCTGGGCAGGGCCCCAAACTTTTTTTGACGTTTTTTTTTTACTTTGAAAGGTATTGAAAGAACCTTTTCCCAGGTTTTTTTATTTGGAAAATTTTTTTGCAATTTTTTTTTTCATACTCCCGCTTTTAGAATTTAAATTTGTCCTTTGCCAGCGACGTTTTACGTCATTGTATTCTCAAAATCCGGAAGGGCTGCATTTTTACGTTTGTAAAATTTTATACGCTCGGCGCCTTTCGCCAAGATTTGTTGGAACTCATTATTCCCTCCAACTGGGGTTTTTGGGTTTGTTTTTGAAACGTTTTTCTTACCATGGGAAAAATGTTTTCCACCCCGTTGGAGTTTTATTTGTGAACAAAACAAAGGTTTTTGGCGTTTTAACCCTTTTGAGGTCAATCCATTTTAACTTCGCCCCTTTACCCTGCGATCTTCGGAAATTTGCTTTATTTTTAATTTGGGGGCAGTAACCCATTTTCTGTGATGGGGTTTCTTGCAATTTATGCCGCATCTGAATAGCCCCCGTGATCATGTTTTTCCCCCAAAGTTCACCTATATCCAGTAATCCCAAACAGATCCCTTTTCCGGGTATAGTGAAAAATTTTAAAACTAGGGAAAAAATAAATCCCTTGGGCTCACGGAAACCCCCCCCTTTTATTTTAAATAATTTCGTTTTACCATATCAAGTAATTCCCATACCCTTCTCGTAGAGCCGAGAATTATTTTTTCCCGTTTTAATCCAGGGTAAGGTTAAAAATCTCCCCAAAAAAAGTTTTTACGTTATTATTTTTTCACAAACTGAATTTTTTCTCGTTTTATACAGGGGAAAAATTGCTTTTGCCCTTTGATTTGGGGGTTTTAGGACGATATATTGTTTTCCCCCTAGTTAGGGAAAATTTTTCCGTTTAGCTTAATCTTTTGCGTTTTGACTGAGTCATAAGGAAACTTTTTTTACTCTATTTGATTTTTGAATTTCTTGGGAAATTTTTTTTAATGTAAAAAAATGGGCACCCTCCACCCCCCGCTTTAATTACCTCTTGTCGGGGGGGTTTTGCGACCCAATTTTGGGGAAAAAGGGCGTTTTTGGGCCCCGGGAAAGGCTATTTCAGCTAATAAATGTTTTCTTTTTTTTTGGTTGAAAAACCCAATCTTTAGTTAAAACTGGAAAGGGATCTGGGTTTCGGCAAAAAAAAAAATAGGGGAATAAAATTTTGGGTTTCGCTTTTAAAAAAAATTTCTTTGGCATTTGTGTAGAGTAATTTTAAATTCCTTGAAGGGTTTTGGTAAAAAATTTCGTTTAGGGTTTTTCCGGCAGGGAGTTTTACCCGGGCCACTGTTTTAAAGGGGGGCCTTTTACTAAGTTTTCTTTTATTAGTTATTTGCGGAAAAACCCGGGAAACGGGGCCCCAAGGAGGAGAGAGGTGTGGGAAGGAGGGGGAGGAGGGGAGGTGGAAGGGGGGGGAGGAAAAGGGAAAGGAAAAAGGGGAAAAAAAGGGAAAAAAGGGAAATCGGAATATGGGAAATGGAGGGAAAAAAGGAAAAGGGGAAAAAAAAGGGAAAAGGAAGAAGGAGGCCGAAGTTGAGAAACGGGTGGAAGGGGCAGAAGAAATTTGTGCCGGCCCTGAATGGAAAAAATTTTTTACCCAGAAAAAAAGGAAAAGGGTGAACGGAGGGGCGGGAAAATCTTTTAAAAAATTTTGTTTTGGGAAAACTGAATCATTCTTCCAAAATATGAAGCGGCCCTAATCGTAAGGAAAACTGGATATATAAAAAAAAGGTAAGGAAGAAGGACAAGGTAGAAGAGAAGAGGAGGAAATGGAATGCAATTAATAGGGGAAAAAACGAAGGAAAGAAAACGCCCAAAAACGGTGACAACTCGCCCTTTTCACGTCCAAATAAAGGCGAGGGGGAGGGGGAAAAGAGGAACCCGCAGTTTTTGGGGAGGGGGTAGGGGGAAGGGTTAGCGTTCCGACGGCGTTCTCGGTGACCCAAGCCCCGATCCCCGAAGAAAACCCAAAACCTTCTGACCTCGAGTGGCCTAAGAAACACCCACGGCCCTGTCCATCAACTCTACCCCGAGCGAGTGCACGGAGGACTCAGGGGGGGGCATGACCCTTAATCACGGGGTTTCATTTAAAAAATCCTTTGCCCGCCACCACGGGCGGGGGACACCATAACACCCCAAGTGTTTCTCCAAAGGGGACTACCATTCCGCCCCCTGGACACCACTGCTAAGGCGCTATATGCACAAATGTAAAAAAAAAAAAAAAAAAAAAAGTGCCGGCAAACTGCGTGCCAAAAAAAGTGTTGCAAAACGTCTCGCGTCCCCAAAAGGGAAAAAAGATGAGACGCCGAGAACGAGACAGAAAAAACTTCGAATGATTTACAACTTTTGAAACAATGATGCGGAAGGAAGAGTGTCATTCAGAAACATAAAGAGAAAGACCCGTGTAAGAGAAAGGTGTGGAAAAAAAATCGGAAATGGTAAAAAAATAAGAAGTGAGAGTTGGAGCAGAAGGAAATGAAGGAATAGACAGGGAGGGAAAGGGAGGAAAGAAGGAAAGGGAAGGATATATTTGCATTAGAGAATACAACGATCTGTAGATGGTTAGGAATGCATGGGATGGAATTTCATCAGGCGAGAAACGAAATGCGGCAGACAGGATTTTAAGATTGTCTCCTTCAAACCCCCTTTCAACCCTTCATTTCCGTACCTCTCTTTCCCTTTCCTATTCCCTCCACCTTCCTTCCTCATCCCAGCCTTCCTCGTCTTTAACTTTCATCCTTTAATGCTCAATCCTTTCCTCTTTCCCTTCCCGCCACCGTGACTCCTTTATTCCTTTCCCTCCCACGTCCAAGCCCATTCACCATTTTTTCTCTCTTTTAACCATTTTCTCTGTCAAACATTCCAATTTTCCCCCTTTTGACACCTTTATCCCCTCTGGTGTCCCCTCACCTCACGCCCCTTCGCCATGACCGCTCGCAGGCAAATCCCTCGGGCTCAGGAGTCGGACAAACATATGGCTTGTGTGTTTCTCAGACTGGTGACCTTCTGGGTAATATTTATGGCCTTCGAAGAGCCTCTGTTCTGCTCAACGCCGTTCAGGAAATGTAGAGGAGACGTATAAGACGCGTGTGTGTGTGTGTCTATTGGTAGTTAGAGTATAAGAGATGGGGAAGGAATAGTTGTGTGTTACGTGCATGATGGAACTTTCTATTCAATTTCCTGCGTTGTGAGGGCAAAGGGTGTTGGTGATTCCCTCGCAACGACAGACCCGCGCCCAGGAGACTTGAGGGACGGTCGTATTTTCGCCCTTACTTTCACCCGTTTCTATTATCTTTTGTTTGTTTCGGATTCATAGAGAGTGTGCCGTGTGGATTTTTTATACGTAAGTTGTGGTGAAGTAAAATAAGTGTGTTCTCGATGATTCCTGTACCAATTATTTTTAGGATTGTCCACTTTCTCTCTCTGTCTCTGTCTCTGTCTCTGTTTTTGTTTTGTTCTTTTTCTCTCTCTCTCTCTCTCTCTCTCTCTCTCTCTCTCTCTCTCTCTCTCTCTCTCTCTCTCTCTCTCTCTCTCTCTCTCTCTATCCCCCTCTCTCTCTCTCTCTCTCTTCCTCTCTCTCTCTCTCTCTCTCTCTCTCTCTCTCTCTCCTCTTCCCCTTCTCTCTCTCTCTCTCCTCTCTCTCTTCCTCTCTCTCTCTCTCTCTCTTTTCTCTCCTCTCTCTCGTCTCTCTCTCTCTCTCTCTCTCTCTCTCTCTCTCCTCTCTCTGTCTGTCTGTCTGTCTGTCTGTCTGTCTGTCTGTCTGTATGTCTGTCTGTCTGTTTGTCTGTCTATCTGTTTGTCTGTCTGTCTGTCTCTCTGTCCCTCTGTCTGTCTGTCTGTCTGTCTCTCATTCTCTTTCTCTCTCTCTCTCATTAATGTTTTTAACGTAAGAGCTCCATTACTACAGTTTTGGATATATTGCAGCTTCGTATTCTACATGTAATTCCCTGTTGCTCTTACTTTGCCGACAAATTTCCCGGGGATTAACATTATGAATTGTAAAAAAAAACAAAAAAAGTAACGAGTTTCACTTCTTTACCCGATGGTATGTTTTGTTTGTGGGGTTCACACACTTTTTTTGTGTGTCAAAATTTCAAGAATTCTCCTAATATGATTCACTAAATGTTAGCATTAAAAAAAATGGAAAAAATGTGCTAATGAAAAATCAAAATGACTTTGCTCATTTTAGAATTTAGTCATTTTCTTTTTGCATCATTTTCTGCGTTGACGCTGTTTTCATCTGCTTCAATCCAGTCATGTGGAAAGGAGGATTTCTAGGAGAGTCAATTTGTTACAGATGAAAACAAAAAAAATCATATATACATAGGCTACTATCGATGTATCCATTTATCTAGAAGCATCTGTATCCATCTACGTGTAGCCTTTACCCAATCTATCTGTCCCAGATACATAAGGGCTGTGACGCGAGTAAAGGTGGCCTCACTGCCCTCATTGACATATCAATAAAGATGAAGCACAGACGCGTTTCAGAAGGGGATCACGGGAAACCCACCCGGCCCCTGCCCTGTGTGCCCTGGACGTCACACACAACGCCTCCGCGGCGCCTGAACGGACCCGGGACCAAACAGGACGCAACATGACGCCACAAAGACATAAGAAAAACCTGCAGAAGAAAAAAAGGGCTGATGAGGATTAAGGGAGTTGTGATGAAGAGATATCGTGAGTTTGACGGGAAAAATATTAGGAAGCAAAGCGAGGGGAAAGGGGAAAAAGGGGGAAACGTACATGGGTGGAACAGAAAAGCAGACTGGTGGATGCTATTCAGGTGGCGGCCATGGGGAGAATAACAAGGGAGAGGAGAGTGGCATTGCAGGGTCGCCAACGCCTGCAGGGGCGCGGCACTGCGTAAGATGGGAAAGATGAGATACTGGATCCTAACTATCTAGATAATTTGCATTCTTATTATAAAAAGGTTTAAGTTCTAAAAGGTTACTATTCTTTACTGTCATTTTATTTTATAGGAAATCATTCTTTTACGTCTTCATATAGGGATTGGCTACTAAGCGGGCATTTTAGTACTTTTATTTTTTGCCCATGACCAGTTCTTTGTGATGTAAAAAAAAAAAAAATCGCACGTACTAACAGCGAGGTATTGACCACACGAATTGTCACCACGCCAGAATGGACTCAAGCAGCCGTGGTGAGGCAAAGGTGAGGTGGGTTTCGAGGAGCAGCCTGGGCGAAAAATACACGAGGAAATAAAGAAGGAACTTTTTCTCCTTTAGTATACGTGGCTACGCGATGAAAGGGAGAAACGTTAATCTGATACCTTAGATCAACAATATAATTCCCTTAAAAACCTGGTACTGGTGTCCTGGTAGTTTTAGGCCATCTAAATCGAGGTTGTGGGGAGGAGTATCTAGTACCCCTGAGACTAGGAGGGCAGACCTGAGCAGGGAGAAGGAAGAGACGGCACCTCATCCAGGCTCACGCCACTCAGTGGCTCCTTGGCTGGTGCTTCTTTTCGCCATTACATCGGTAGTCTTGAATAGAAGCACTTGGCCTTTGGGGGCCCCTCCCCCCTGACGTAGTGAAAACCAGGGGTGTGAAGCTGCGTGGTCGACATTCCCGGATCCCATCTCCATAACTCCTGATTTTTTTCCCCTCATTCTTTGGTGAGCAGCTTCCAGTGGGATACTCTGGTAGCAGGCGGCCATTGGATCGAAGATTCTGATGTCCCTGAACGCTCTCTGTCCTCATGGTCCAGAAACCACGAGCACTTACGTCCACTCGGGCCTCGTTTGTGGTGTTGGCCGTCTGTACTGCACGTGTTTCGCCATTCAGGGGGAGGAGAGTTGGTTCGGTGGTGACGTCGCGGCATACCTCCCTGAGCATGCTGGCCGTCAAATCTCTCACCTCATCGTGTCTGATGCACACGAATCCCCCCTTTTTACATGTCATTGTATGGTCGACGCTGTTTGGATCTCCACATACACAGGTTTTGGGTAGCCCCTCCACTGGCCAGCCATACCTCAGAGCAACGGCATCTACGAATTCTTGTTTGTTGAGGCTGAAGCCTTTAGCTCTGATAGGCAAGCATGTTAGCCAGCTGGACGCTCCCGTTTCCTGTGCAATGTGAATTTTCTTCACGGTTTCGATTGGCATGACGTTTTTTAGGTGTTGCAATCTATCCACTTGTGCATTCTGTCTGTTTCTAGACATGGTTTTCTTTAGCTCCAAGACCGCATTCTGGTTAGTTTCTCCCTTTGCGTCTTGAGCTATGATTTTTTCGGTGAGGGACCTGGTGAGGTGGATGGAGTCTCGGTTTTCTTTCTCAGCCATTTTTTCAGGGGACGTGATCCCCATCCCACCCAGTCTTGGTGGAAGTGACAGCAGCTCCCTCACGTCATTTCCTATGACGAAATTAGTTTTTAACAGTGCTGGTAGGAAGGTTTTCCTGATGGATTCTTCCAACGGTCTGAGGAGATGGCTGATGCCTGGGATGGTGCACTTGACGAAGCTCCATCGATATTGTAGGCCATGTGTGAATGCTGAGTAAGCTGCGTGTGGTTCTGTCTTGGCTATGTCGGACAAGACGCCCACCTCTTTCACCCACTCTGATACTTTCTCCTCTACATATTTCTGCTTGAATTCCGGTGTTCCAATCACAGCTCCCAAATGCCGCTGCCCGTCCTTTGTCACAGTGACTCCGCTGTCCTGAAAAGTCGCATTCCAATTCATAATGTCAGGTTTACGATGAGGATGGACTTGGTGGCGTTGGGTGTGTATCCTATAGTAGGGCCGTTCTTCTTCACAAGATCCCACCACTTCCTTAGTTCTGAGATTTTCCCGGCCCCTGTTAGGTCGTCCGCATATGCCACTTGCTTCACCTGTGTCTTTTCATATGAAATCTCCTCTTGAAGCACTGATAGGCCAATGGCGTACATTGCCATGGCTACTGGGTCACCTTGTGTTGTTCCCTCCCTTGAATTCAAAATTTTAGCAATGCTATTTTTTCTATTATCTCTTATGAACATGTCTGAGGGTTCTCTGTATGTGTTTTCCACATATGTCGCGAGTGGGGGACACTTTATTCGAATGTTGTGGAGCATTGTCGTTTTGGTTATTGTATTGAAGGCATTTTTTGCGTCCACTAATAATACCGTTTCAACATCTTCCTGACCAAGATCGTCCTCATGGCGTGGATGGCCGCTTCCCACCTGCCTGCTGTCCAGCACACACCTGTAGGTTTCCTGCCGCTCTTCTTACATCCTCCTTCACCACCGCCATGATGCATTTCCCTATAATCCGGCGGAGGACTTCCCCAACGCCGATAGGCCTGCACCCTGGCTTCTTGTCAAGGGGGATAAGGCGGCAAGCAGTCAGGGCGCCAACATGTCGGCATTTGGTGGCGGCAAGTGTTCTCGCTAGTGTTGCTAGGACGCTGCAACAAGTCACCAGCGGCACTGCCCATTGAGTGCTGCTCAGCAGGAGACGCCACCCTCTTGCATCCATGCCTGAGGGACCCCGCTGCCTTTTGTCTGGAGAGCTTTTTTCCATATCAGCTCTCTGTAATCATCTCATAGATGACACTGTTTGAGATTTGAGGAGGTCCCTGCTGTCTAGTCCCTCCGAATTGCTGGGTGGTGAGGATGTTTTTCCTCCAACAATTTGATAGTTTCCTCGGTGAGTGGCAACACACCGCCGTTCTGATCTTCATCCAGAGACCGGAGTGCGGATGAAACGTTGCCTTGTCTCATCTTATCCGCAAAGCCACGTGCCTTATCATCGTTTTTTTTGGGTGGGGGGGAAGTCTTGGCAGTCTTTTCTGTAAGACTCTCGCTTCCTCAAGGAGCTCCTCGAGTTTATATTTTTCCCAAAGTTCAACTCTTCTTCTGAGTGCTTTCACATTGTTGTTTGTCTTGGCCTTTTGATGTGTCTTCTGGAGGAAGAGTTTAGGAAGAAGGAAGAGGACTTTCAGTGCATATGGTGCAAAGGGCGTGTCTAAGTTGTATCGTTTATAAGACAGACCATTACTTTGATTAGTTTGGTCATGGCTGACATTTTGGTGGCTCAAAATGATTATTGGCAGACCACCCCATTAACTCAAGGTATGTGTTATCTACCCATCTTGTTGTTTCTTCTTCCGTTTGACCTTTCCAGAAGATGTTCCCTCTCTCATTTTCCTCCACATCAATGTTCGGTTGGGGTACATCTTGTGGCGGTGGTGGCGTGCGCGGTGACGATACCGGTGTTAGTGCTATCGGGCTTTCTGGCATTTCATTGTCCCTCGGTCTTCCATCTTGTTGATCTTCTTCCTGGAGCTCCAGGTTGTCGCCCGCCTCTTTCTTCTTCCTCTCCGTGCCCTGTTCCCGTCTGCTGGGGTTTTGACACTCATTTCCGTTATTGCAGTTGACACACCTTCTATTTAGTTTAGCACATTTACAATTAAGACATTTGTGTTCCCGCCTCGTACATACACAGCATCGTCTTTGAGTTTGAGAGCTTGACATTTTATAATATGCTCCATGTTTTTCATTTTATTATTAACACTATGCTAAGTCGAGGGCGAGAGAGAGAGAGAGAGAGAGAG
>JACEEZ010022729.1:58754-78754 GCA_016584305.1 Chionoecetes opilio
CTATCGCCATAGGCCTTATTCTTCTCCAGCTCGTTCCTGTGGTGGACAGCCTCGAGGGAGAGCTCACGATGGGAGGCGGCCATCGGGTCGAAGACCCGGATGTCCAAAAAGGTCCGCTGCCTCTGGTCCAAAATCCCCGAGCACAGATGTCCACGCGAGCCTCAGGGGCGGTATTGGCTGTCCTGTACCGCAGGAGTTCCCCATCTAGAGGCAGAAGGGTTGGCTCGGTGAGGACGTCGTGGCACACCTCCCTGAGCATGCTGGCTGTCAGGTCCCTCACCTCGTCGTGCCTGATACACACGAATCCCCCTTTTTGCACGTCATGGTGTGGTCTGCGCTGTTGGGGGATCCACACACACAGGTGTTGGGGAGTCCTTCACTGGCCAGCCGTACCTCAGAGCAACGGCATCGACAAATTCTTGTTTGTGAGGTTGAAGCCCTTTGCTCTGATGGTAGTGATGTTAGCCAGTTGGACGCTCCCGTCTCCTGTGCGATGTGGATTTTTCTCACGGTGTCTGGATGCAGGATGGTCGAAAGTGTGTTCAAGGTGGTCTTCTGCCCTTGCTGCCTGTCTCGTGAGAACGTTTCTTTTGCTCAGCGATCACACTTTGGTCGATTTCACCTGTGCGTCTGAGCGATGATCATATCCGTGAGGGACATGGTAAGGTGATGGAGTTGAGGTCTCCACCTCAGCCACCTTCTCAGGAGAGTGATTCCATCCGCCTACTACTACTTACTACTACTACTACTACTACTGCTTCTACTACGACTACTACTACTACTACTGCTTCTACTACTACTGCTTCTACTACTACTACTACTGCTTTTACTACTACTACTACTGCTTCTACTACTACTACTACCACTGCTTCTACTACTACTATACTACTACTACTACTACTACTACTACTACTACTACTACTACTACTACTACTACTACTACTACTCCTGCTTCTACTACTCCTTCCACTACCTTTCCACCTCCTGTCTCATCCACACCATTCCACCTCCTGCCCCATCCACACCATTCCACCTCCTGCCCCATCCACATATTCCACCTCCTGCCCCATCCACACCATTCCACCTCCTGCTCCATCCACACCATTCCACCTCCTGTCCCATCCACATCATTCCACCTCCTGCCCCATCCACACCATTCCATCTCCTGCCCCATCCACACCATTCCACCTCCTGTCCCATCCACACCATTCCACCTCCTGCTCCATCCACACCATTCCACCTCCTGCCCCATCCACACCATTCCACCTCCTGCTCCATTCACACCATTCCACCTCCTGCCCCATCCACACCATTCCACCTCCTGCCCCAAGCACACCATTCCACACTCCTGCCCCAACCACACCATTCCACCTCCTGCTCCATTCACACCATTCCACTTCCTGCCATCCACACCATCCATTCCTGCCCCATCCACACCATTCACTTCTGTCCATCCACACCATTCACCTCCTGCCCCATCCACACCATTCACTCTGCCCATCCACACCATTCCACCTCCAGTCCCATCCACACCATTCCACCTCCTGCTCCATCCACACCATTCCACCTCCTGCTCCATCCACAGCATTCCACCTCCTGCTCCATCCACAGCATTCCACCTCCTGTCCCATCCACACCATTCCACCTCCTGCTCCATCCACACCATTTCACCTCCAGCTCCATCCACACCATTGCACCTCCTACCCCATCCACACCATTGCACCTCCTGCCCCATCCACACCATTCCACCTCCTGCCCCATCCACACCATTCCACCTCCTGCCCCATCCACACCATTCCACCTCCTGTCCCATCCACACCATTCCACTCCTGACCCATCCACACCCTTTCACTTCCTGCCCCATCCACATCATTCCACCTCCTGCCCCACCACACCATTCCACCTCCTGCCCCATCCACACCATTCCACCTCCTGTCCCATCCACACCATTCCACCTCCTGTCCCATCCACACCATTCCACCTCCTGCCCCATCCACACCATTCCACCTCCTGCCCCATCCACACCATTCCACCTCCTGCCCCATCCACACCATTCCACCTCCTGCCCCATCCACACCATTCCACCTCGTGTCCCATCCACACTATTCCACCTCCTGTCCCATCCACACCATTCCACCTCCTGATCCATCCCTACCATTCCACTTCCTGTCCCATCCACACCATTCCACCTCCTACTCCATCCACACCATTCCACCTCCTGTTCCATCCACACCATTCCACCTCCTGCCCCATCCACACCTTTCCACCTCCTGCCCCATCCACACCATTCCCTCTGTCCTATCCACACCATTCCACCTCCTGCCCCATCCACACCATTCCACCTCCTGCCCCATCCACACATTCCACCTCCTGTCCCATCCACACCATTCCACCTCCTGCCCCACCACACCATTCACCTCCTGCCCCATTCACACCATTCCACCTCCTGCCCCATCTACACCATTCCACCTCCTGTCCCATCCAATCCATTTCACCTCCTGCCCCATCCACACCATTCCACCTCCTGCCCCATCCACACCATTCCACCTCCTGTCCCATCCACACCATTCCACCTCCTGCCCCATCCACACCATTCCACCTCCTGTCCTATCCACACCATTCCACCTCCTGCCCCATCCACACCATTCCACCTCCTGCTCCATCCACAACATTCTACCTCCTGCCCCATCCAGATCCATTCCACCTCCTGCCCCTTCCACACAATTCCACCTCCTGTCCCATCCACACCATTCCACCTCCTGCTCCATCCACACCATTCCACCTCCTGCTCCTGTGTATTTATGATGTATGTGTGTGTGTATTTATGATGTGTTTAAGTGTGTATTTATGATGTGTGTGTGTGTGTGTGTGTGTGTGTGTGTGTGTGTGTGTGTGTGTGTGTGTGTGTGTGTGTATTTATGATGTGTGCGTGTGTGTGTGTGTGTGTGTGTGTGTTTATGATGTGTATGTGTGTGTGTGTGTATTTATGATGTGTGTGTGTGTATTTATGATGTGTGTGTGTGTATTTATGATGTGTGTGTGTGTGTGTGTGTATGTGTGTATTTATGAAAGAATACGTACCCTCACGTATTATAGGTGCTATAAAGATAAAGACATAATATTGGAAATATATAAGGGGTCGTAAAGGGTAAAAATGAAACTGAATGGTAACACCAAAAATTTATTGAAATAAACCTATAACCAAAAAAAATTACTAACATGAAAATGAATCACTCAAAAATATAAACATGGAAAATACTACATCAAAGATAACATTAACCTTATCCAGAATTACCTACTAAAGAACTACTCAAGCACAAGCAAGACGTAGACTGAAATAAGCTGAACAGTAAACACTTGAACCACAGAAATAAGGTGAAACATAACTAAGTTAACCACGTTACCAGCCGTGGACAAAGTACGCAAAATATTACATCATTGGTCTTGAGAAACCGTAAACATTATCACAAAAATTAGCATTTTAACTCTATTGTCAAAGGACGCGCTGTAACTGAACACAAGCGAACAGCAAAGCAAGAGATAGCCATACAAGTTATTCTACACTCCATACCAGCCGAAACACCAGAATTAGCCAACGTAAGAGAAAAATGGTCGTGACAACATTATACAATTTCAAAAAAGGAAAATATGACTAAGATACCTGATCTAAAAGTCTTCAAAGTATACATTAAGCAGAAAATTATGACCAAAAATGAAACGTACTTACACATTATGTATCAACACAGACATAAAATGAGGATCTACTCCTTGTCCAAACGCGCTGAAACTAATACAGGCAACCAACCAGTAAGGAAACAGAGTCTGCAGTTTCTATACCCAAACCAGCTGAAAACACTGACAAGCCAACGAAGGAGAGATAAGTTGAGGAATGGGCGGCGGGCGTGGGCGTGAGCCACGAAGCAGGCCGCGGAAGGCGGACACGATGCCACTGTAGACATTGCCGATGACAGGCGGGAAGCTGGGCCGCGGGCGTGGGACAACAAGCCACAGGAGGGCGTGTGTGGGCGCGCTGGCGAGTGGGCGCGCAGAGATGGGTGGCGTGGGCGTGCGGAGGGATGAGATGGGCGGCGAGCAGGCGCGCCGGTGAGATGAGGCGGGCGGGAGGAGACGGGTGGGAGGGGAGGCGAGGCGTTAAGCCGGCTGACCTGACTAGCAGGCAGCAGGCTTGGCCAGGGGGGGGGGGGGGGGGTGCGGGAGCGGTTTTTTAGTTAAGTTTATTTACATCTCTTACAGAAAACAACAACTTATTGTAACCTTACATAATACCTTAAGTTAAACTACATACTTATACTAATCTTACATCTATACATTTATAAGAGATGAGCGGGCAGCAGCCCGCCTCTGGAGTCACGAGCGACTTCCTGTGAGCGAGGCTCGTCACCTCGCTCCATGTTCCGCTGTGTAGTACGTGGTGCGCTCAGCGGGGGGGAGGGGCGCTGCGCACCACTACCAACAGCCGAGGCAGGTCCTCTAGTGCCCGCCGGAGCACCAGGGCTGCCCTATCCTCGTCGTCCTCTGGGCCGCCGATCTGCTGCCTCAGCTGAGCCGTGGCTGGGCAGGACAGCAGGTAGTGCCTTAGTGGGTGTCGGGCGAGGTGGCCACAGTGGTCACACTGCCGACTCTCAAAATCGTCCCTCAGCTCCTCCAGGGTGCGATAGCCAAGCCGGAGTCGGGGGTAGCTTGAACCTCGTCTGCCCTGGAAAGCTGGCGGCGGGAAGCAGTGGGCGGTTAGGCGGTGGCTTTAGCATACCAGGCCGCCTGCCGCGATGACGCCTCCATCCCCCGGTGTTGCTGCTCGGTGCTGTGGCGGCAGCACGTCGGGGCCATGCCCTGCCCGCTGTATGCTGGGCAGAACGACGGCGGTGACTGTAGGCCACCTGGTGACTGCGCGGGCCGCCTCATCAGCACCCTCTTTCCCCCCGCAGCCCCACGTGGCTGGGCACCAGTTGAGCCGCACGTGACCCCTGCGCGGCGATTCTTTGGGCGAGGCCAGGATAGTGGTGGTGAGCCGCACGTTGTCCGTTGGTGGGCTCAGCTGCTGCAGGACCTGTAAGGCAGACCTGGAGTCGGAGTGGCGACCACCATCTCCTCCCGACGGTGGCAGGCGTGCTCCGGGGCGTGCTGGATTTCCACCAGCTCCGTCTGCAGAGGGAAAATGGTCGGGCGCCCTCCAGGACAGCACCTCTGCCCTGTGCCACCGCCGCGCCCGTCGTGCCTCTCTCAGGGTCAACTGAGCCGTCCGTGTAGTAGACGGCGCTGCCTGGGACGTTTGGCCTTTGCAATCCCCCTCAGTGCGTGCTGCCGCAGCTCCACCCGGTGCACAGCGCCTTACTGGCCGGTAGGGCGGTGATGACGAACTTCCACTGTCGGGCTTGCCACGGAGGAGGAGCGACGTAGAAGGCGGCAGGACGATCGGGTCCTTCCTGCAGTAGTTGGTCGGGGTCGAGCAGGTGGTTGGCGGCTTCGGCCACCCTCCGTACCCAGGTGTTGCCAGCTGACAGGTCATGCCCTTTGTGCAAGACTGTGCTCAGCTTTGTCTGTGCTGCAGACTCTCTCACCTGGTGGAGGATCTTGGCCACCGCAGGCACAATCTGCTGAGTCCTGGGGTAAAGGGCACAGCCGGGCCTCGCTCTGCAGACGCAGCCGCTGGTCCAGCGTGGCGCCCCCAGCATGGTCCTCATGGCCCGGTTTTGGATACCTCGATCCTCTTCTGTTGGGTGGGTGACAGCGCGATGAGCACCGGCGCGCTGTGTCCACAAGCGCGCGGACGGCTTGTACATAGAAGAGTCGCAGCACAGCGTACGAGGCCCCGGCGTGTGTCCTCGTCATGGCCCTCATAACTTTGACTCTCCCCTGAGTCCTCTCCCTCAGGTACTTGACCTGAGTGGTGAAAGTCAGACCCCGATCTATCCACACCCCGAGGTACTGGTAGGCCGGGTCCAGGGCACCCTTTGACGTCCTGCACCAGCAAGTGACGGGTCCGGGGTGGCGGCCTTGATGGTCATGGCCTTGGATTCTCAGCTGAGATCTTCAGGCCCAGCTCTCTGCCATTTTTCACTGCAAGGTCAAGTGCCTGCTGTGCCCTAACGATCCTGTCATCTCGACCTGTGACAACCAGAACGAGGTCATCGGCGTAGCTGAGAAACCCACCCCTCCCGGAACGGCAGGCTGACCAGCTGCTCCATTAGCAAGTTGAAGAGGGAGGACTGAGGATCCCGCCCTGCGGCGTGCCGTTCTCCCAGCTCCCGGTAGTGCGACCCCGGTGCCCCTGGGAAAACCCGACCCTGGCTCGCCTGTGCTGGAGGTAGTCCTTATCCAGGCGAGGAGTCGTCCCCGGATGCCCTTCTGCACCAGCGCGGCCAGGATGGCGTGAGGCAGGCCAGCTCGAACGCCTTCTCCAAGTCGAGGAAGACAGCGACGGCGGGGCGGTTGTCGACCAGATCATGAGGGCCATGATGCTGTCTGAGGTCCCCACACCCTTCGTGAAGCCGAAAACGTGCGGGTGGAGGGGCCCCAGGCGCAAATGGAGACGGGTGAGCACCATCCTCTCTGCTGTCTTCGCCGTGAAAAATCATCAGGGAAATGGGTCGCGGCTTGGTCCTTGGTCTTGGGCTTAGGTATTTGGCTGGATGTCTGCCGCCTTCCACTCCGACGGCAAACGGCCTGTCAGCCAGGAGCAGTTGATCAGGGCCCGGATCGCTTTCCCCCAGATGCTCCGACGTTGGCAAGCATGGAATAGGTGACGCCGTCTGCACCAGCAGCTGGTCTCGTCCCTTTCTGGCCCGCACCACTCTGTTGAGTGAAAGGTGGCTTAATGACGTCAGTTCTGGCCCGCGCGCCGTTGATGGCCCCCAAACCCGCGGCGGCTCAGCTGTGTCTGCAGTCTCTGGACCTGAGCAGGGAGCTGGTCGCTGGCGCTCCTTGCTTACGAACATGTCCACCAGTCTATCCGCCCCCTGTTGTGGCTGGGGGTGAGCAGGGGGGTTCGGAGGTCTCTTCCCCGAGGCCGTTTCCCCAGCTTGGTCCAAAGGTCAGCCAACTGGTGTGCTGGGTGAAACTGGCACACCATCCCCGCACTTGGCCTCCCTTACTCTCCACGTGACTTCCCGCGCGTGCCCCACAACCTCCCTTCAGCAGCTCAAGTTGGTGGGGGTGGGCCGCCTTCGTACAGCTTCCTGTGGATGTTTACAAGATGATTCTGCTCCCCGACTTCCTCGTTGTAAAACCACCAGTTATCCCGGCGGTGTCCCTCCAGGGACCTTCCTGGGATGGCTGCCTCCGCTGCCCTATCGATTGCGGCCGTCAGGTCCCTCTCCCGCTGATCCAGGTCATTCGGCGGCTCATACCTGGCCACAACTCGTCTAGGACGGCCTGGAAGTCAACCCATCCGCCTGTGGCGTTCCAAACTCGGCGGCGGGAGCCGTGGTTGGCAGCCCGCAGGGCGACGCGCAGGGTGGGGGACGGCGTAGTGTATCGCTGGTCGCGTGGGGTGAACCCGCCAGGAAGCGCCAGGCATCAGACCCCTGGAGACGAGCGTCAGGTCCAGCCTGCCACCCCGAACGTGTGTTGGCTCCCCACTGTTGAGTAGGGCGACCTCAGGCACCTCTTCAAGCACGGCAGCCAGGTGCCGGCCTGCCGCGTTAGTAGGGGAGACAGACTGTAGCAATGGGTGGTGGGCGTTGAAGTCACCGGCGACGACTACACTACTGTGGGTGGCGAGGGATAGCAGATCGCCTGCCTCCAGCTGTTTCCTCGGGCTGCTGTAGATATTGTGTAACGCGATAAATTACATTAATAGGGGAAGAGATGAAATAACACATAAGTATCAATAAGCTAACGAGGAATTTTCCTCCACGCCTCATTCCTGAATCACTGGTTAGGCTTATATTTTAAACCAGTAGTAATTAGACACGTAGCGAAACGAGGTGAGAACGGGGATTCTAGGTTAGAATAATTTTAGAAGCAGCTCGACGTTCGTTGAGTTAAGTCGCCTGTGGGGAGGTGATATTCTCGCCCTTGGTAAATGTATGTTGTGAAATGTTTGTTAACTAGAGATGTAGACATGACTTACTGGTGATTCTTTTTTGTTGACCAAGACTAATGAAGTGCATTACTTAGGGTCCCAAGGTAGGATGCTGTTGGCGGACCAGGGGGCCAAGCGCTCACAAATTAGCAGAGGGGGCAACCACAACATGTCACAGCCAGCCGTGTGAGGACAAGGAGAAAAGAAGGAAATAGAAAAATAAGTGAGAGGGAAACAGTTGGAAGTGGGATAGACTACGTATACATTATATTAGGATAACGACTTGAGCATTACATGTGCGTATCGTTAAGGGGTAACAGTGCGACTAAAGTTACCAAAGATAGTAAACTATATTAGGATAACGACTTGAGCATTACATGTGCGTATCGTTAAGGGGTAACAGTGCGACTGAAGTTACCAAAGATAGTAAACTATATTAGGATAACGACTTGAGCATTGCGCGTGCGTATCGCTAGGAGGGAAGGAAGACTTAATATTAAGATAACTTGTGAATGTATTATAACTACATAATGGAGACAGTAAAGAGTTAAATATATTATAATTAGAAATATATATTAACGCGTTATCATTCTGTTTCCAACCAGTCCTTACATATTTTCTTAAATCTTTTATTTTTGTTCAATCATATATTTTTTCCCACTTAATGTGGGTGGTGGCAGCGGAGTAACCAGGACTGTAGAGTACACTCCCAAGGTGGGCACTACATAATGGTAACAAAGGTGTAGATGGTCAAAAAGACCATTACAATTGTACACAAGTAGAGGGAGGCCAGCGAGCTGCATCTGCACCGCCAACACCTCCACGCCCTCGCCGCATTGTACGGGGTCGGTGATCCTGTGGTGTGGGAGGGAGCTGCGCACCAAAACCATCAGACCTCGGCACCCGTCTTCATCGCGCGGGAGGGCGTAGATCGAGTAGCCCGCAACCCTCCACTCAAAGTCCAGCGGTGTCAGTGTCTCCTGCAGAAGCACAAGGTCAAGGTCTTCCTCCACTATGGCCTGGATAATCTCGGGCCTCTTGTTTCGTAGCCCCGCCACGTTCCACTGGAGCACTTTGAGGCTGCTGGGAAGGAGCGGCTGCGAGCCGCTGGTTGAGATGGCATCACCCTGCTCTATCGTAAGTCGAGCGCTGACTTACTTCTTCCGGGTTGGTTGGCAGGGGAGCAGGAGACCCGCTGCCATCCCGCACGGCCTCCATCATCCTGTCCCACAGTAATGAATCCAGGCCTTCCTCGTCTTTAGGGATGGGATCCGTCTCCTCCAGGAGGCGCTTCATAACCCGCACCATTCCGTTAATTATCCTGTGTAGAACGTCGTGCGACACTCCACACAAGCTGCTCAGCACTTGGGCGGGGGGCGCGGTCGGGGCGGAGCCTGGGTTAACGGGGCTGCCCTTGGGGGCCCTGTTTGGCGGGGGGGTGCACATGGGGGGTGACCCTGGGGCCCTGAAAGAGTCTTTTTGGCTGGGGGGGGTCGGGGGGGGGCTGAGCCCTGAGGTTGACTGGGCCTCTGCGGGGGGGGGGGGGGACCCCGTGGTTGATGCAAGAAAATTCCCCTCTGGCCGTTTCTCCTTTTAAGCTGTGGCTTTGAGTCACATCCTGGGGAAAGAAGGCCGGGGTGACGGGCCAGCGGCGGAGGTGTTCGGGGCTTTCCTTTTTCCCCCCCCCCCCGGGGGCCCAAACCTGGTTTTTGGGTGAGGTGTAAAGGGTGGCCTTAATTTTCTTCAGCTGTATGAACACGTGGGACACCGAATATCCTAACCTCACCCCGGGTTTAGAAAAGGAGACCCGCGGGTCAAAAATCTACTAAAAAAAAGGGCAGGTAAAAAAAATGACATAAAAAATTTTTTGAAACCCCAAACATACCACAAAAATGAGTCAAATAAAGTCAAAATTGGGCACACCCCGTTTTTGGCAAACCCAAGGAGACATTGAGTCAGGGTTTCCAAGTGACAAGAAAAAAAAATAACACCCCGAAACAATTTTAAGTCAAAATTGGGTTCTTTTGACGGGGAAAATTTTAAAAATTTTTTGCGACGACTCAGGGTGGACCCAAGAAGAAGCGGGAAACACTCACGATGGGCCCACGGGGGCCGGGTGGAAGATGAGCCGTGCGGGGGGCACGGGGTGGAGAAAAACCACACGCGACTTTCGGGAGCGGTCGTGTAGATGGGGGCGGGGGCCCGCAACTGTGCGAAGGTCCACATGACATACCAGACCGGAGGCCCGAAAAGGGGCGCGCAGGAACATCAGGGGCGGGAAAGGAACATCTAGGACATCGGAGGGGGGGAGGTAGAACATAAAGGACTCAGGGGACCGGGACATAGGGGACCCCCAGGAATAAATTTTTGAGAAACCCTTTGGAGCCCGCACATACCCCCAAAAAAAGAGACACAGCCCAATAGCCCAAAACCCAAGCTGCCATAAAATATACCGTGTACGGGGTTTACATTATATTTTAATATATAAGTAGGGGCCCGGGGAAAGGAAACCCGGGAAATTTAATGAGCGAGTGGGGGGGAAAGCTTTGGCGAACGGAAAGGCTCGAGGAGTGGTTGGTCAGCACGTGTTTTTAGGTCTGTGTAGGGTCTACCGGGGGTCTCTTAAGGAAAACGGGGCCGGGGTATGGGAGTAAGAGTGCCCACCTTGTAGATTGAAGCCCAGAAGAGTTTGGTCGGGCAGGAACGGGTTAAAACAGGAAATTTTGGGTTTTTGGCGGCACAGGGGTGGGCCGCCCTACGAGTCGAAGCCGTATGCCTGACCTATGAGTGGGGCTGTGTGTGGGGCCGGGTGAGTATTTGGGTTGAGTGTGTGTCGGGAAAGGACCGGCCCTACCCTTTTTATAGACGGGGCCCAAGGGTCGCGGAGTAAAAACATAGTTTTTTCCTATTCCTACCTACAGTAAAACACCCCGACCCCTGATTTAGGGGGCGGGACGGGAAAATACTGAAAACACGCTGCCTGGGTCGGCGTGGGGTCAAAAGAAGGTCTAAGCCAGTAATTGGGAGAGAAATTGGAGAGAGTCCCACCTAAAAGTACAGTACACTCGTTAACGACTAACGAGCTGTTTTAAAAAAGGGGGTAATGGTAACTTTAAAAGGGGAGGAAATATTTTTAAAAAAATTTAATAGTTAACAACTGAACTTTTCTGGGTAAAATATTTCGTTTTCATTGTTTCGTTGGCAGGGAAAAAACAAACATGGGAAAAATAACTTTTTTTTTGGGTTTACGTTTTCCAAGCTAGCAAAACCTGTGGTGTACTGTCCCGCATGGTGGGGGGATTGCATAGGCCTACACATTTTAAAAGTAAACGGAGGTAAAACAGAGCTGCAAACATGCGTGCGTGAAAACCCGGGGAATTATCACTGGGGAAAAAGGGCCCACGTCATGCATGTTCTCTCGACTCGCACGCACTCTATCAGCGCGGGCAGGACTCGCTCATGCCATCACCGTGAGCTGTCAGGCGTATCTTTTAGACAGTAAAAAACGCTGTTTTGGCGCGCCTTTAAAATCGAAACACCCGTTTTTTTCTGCTGTATATAATATTTTCCCAATTTCCCCCCACCCCCGGGGATGCATTTTTTAATTTTCCTGGTCTCGATCGGGGCCCTCGACCAACTCCGAGCCCAGAAGTTTTCGAGACCATAAACCCAAGCCCCAAGCCCCCACATTAAACGAACCAAGCCCAAATACCAAAAACCAATAAACCGGGGCTCGAGCCCGGTCTCGAGACCAAGCCCCAGCCCTCGAGACCTATGAAATTGGGGGTTTTTGCTATTCACTTGTAGGCATCCCTTTTGGGTCATGCAGGGGTTTGGGAATAAATAGTCGGTTTCTTTTTTGGGTTTTTTAAAGGGAATAAAAAAATGTAATTTTTAAATTATTTGTAGATCCAGGAACTCACTATTTCTTTTGGGGTTCACTCGCGGGTAAATTTTTTTTTTTTTTAAAGTTCTCACTCTTTTCTCTCGTTTTTCCTCGGCCCTCTCGTTTTCACTGTTTTCTCGTGTTCATTTCTGTCTCCCCGTGTTCACTCTGCCCTCTCGTTTTTAAATCTGTCTAAACGGATTTTTGAATCGTGGGGTGGTCTCGCACCCCCGTCCGTGTGTGCCCTTTCGTGGACCAAAAGTTATCTCCCCTAAAAGTGAGATTTTTTTCAAAAACAAAACCCTACAAATGAGCCCACTTCGCGTCATTTTTTTGGGGGCAACCTAAAAGGAGACAAGACATAAAATTTCCCCCCCTTTTCCCTCTTCACCAAATCATGAAAGGCAAAAAAGGGCTGAATTTCCCTTTTTCGTTTCTAGCCTTAATCTTTGTTTTTGGACAACTGGAAAATTTTTCGGTTTTACAAGAATTCTCCCCGTACATTTTCTCGCTTTCTCTTCGAAATTTAAATCAATCTAGTTTAAACTTATTTCTATCCTTATTCGACTAAATCCCAATTACAGGGCTGGCAGCCTCCCGCTTGTCGCCCAAACAAGACTTGGGGTTTTTCACTAGTTGCTAGAATACATGAATGAAATTTTTCTATTTTTAATTCATAATTCCTGACTGAATCTAAATGCTTTTTATTGTTCAAATCAATTAACCATCAAAGAAATTTAAATTATGTTCGTTGCTAGACAAAAACCTATTACAGGGTTCGGGTCATAAAAAACATTTTTTTGTGTGATGATGCAATTTTATGTGTGGGCGGCTTTTTGTACAAAAAAAAAAACATTTCTGGGAACCCAAAAAGTAAAAAAAATTATAGTCCCTTTAAACCCGGATGTCCCCAATTTGATTTGTTAAACTATTCTTTTCCACCAGTATTCTGTCCTTGTTTTCCTGTCAGGGTGCCCAAATTGTAGATAATCTTTTCTTTTTCCCCGGGGGGATTCAAAACAGTTTGTTAACAAAAAAAATTTTCTCCCTTCCCTTTAACAAGGCCCTTGGAAACCCTCACGGGGTCCCCGGCCGGGGTTGGGCATCCTAAAAAAATTCTTTGGTCAAAAACCTCGGGTTTTTCTGAAAAAGGGGATTTTGAATCTAAAACCTATTTTCCAATAAAATTCTTTTACAATGCTTAAAATTTTCGTCTTGTAAGAAATTTTCTGTTACGTTACAAACTAACATAACTTGGTTGGAACCCTTTTTCACAAATTTCCCCCTTGAAATATTTCGCAATTTTTTTTTCTGAAAACTAAAAAAAATAAGTGTTTCTTTGTGTCATTTAAAATGTCGATATTACAAATTTGTATTTTTTGTTTGTTTTTTCTCTGGATTTCAGGTGACCTCTCTAGGGTCTTTTATGTGTTTTTCTATCTGTGTCCTCTAGTCATTTTTGTTTTTTTAAAGGGGGAAATCGAAATTTTTGATTATTTCCCCCTCCCCGAGTCTAGAGATTAAATCTTGAACTTTTTTCCCTTCCTGCATTTGAAATTATTTTTATAAGGACCCTTAAATTTGGGGTGATACTCATTATTTGGGGGCGATAGGTCCCGGGATTTTTTGGTCATTACAAAAACCCTCCATGTCGTAATTTCCCAATCGCGTGCCGTTTTATTTTTTGTTGTTTCCTGCATTTCCCTCTGAGAAATTTTTTTTCATGGGGCTTTTTTACTCTCGGGTTGAATATTTAAAATTTTTGTGTAACTATTTGCCACGAAATTTCACCTATTTAACCGGCTTGGGTTCAGCATCTAAGAGTTCATATGGAAAAATTTTATTTTTCCCCAAACAATATGTAATGTGATTTTTCTCCGGGCTGAGTTTATCGGGGAAATTTCCGTGAAACTTTTTTAATGTGGGATCCACGTATCCCATGCTTCTGTAGGGAAATAAATTTAAATTTCCTAAAACAAGCTACCCCCTTTGGGGTTTAGCCCTTTATACTACCCCCCATTACCTGAGGTCTAAAGGTTTTGTACATTTTTTTTTTCTTGTTTGTTAAAAATTTAAACTTTTGCCCTTTCTTATCTGATTGTTGAACTCTGTCCCCGTTGTCGCACAATTACCTTTGTGTCGTGAAGTTGAAAATTTATTTGTTTGGAATTTTATTAAAGGGCGACCGTTTCAGCCTTTTTTTATTCAGGGGCTGTATGATGAAATATCGGGGAAAAAAGTCGATGGCGACTAGCAAGTTTTTGTATCCATTTTCTGACATTTAAAAGCTGGGCGTGTACGATGTAAAACTTTTTTCCCATGGTTTTTCTGGGGTATAGGGTAGTTAGCATTGGTGCGGGGGAACGGGGTTTTTCCCCTTAATTTTGGGCGCAAATCGTGCTTTTATCTACGTGGGAATATATGTCTTTTCTCTGCCTGGCCAGAATCCTTTAGTTGTGCTTGCTTGAAAGTCTTATCTTTTCCGGGGTGTCCGCTTGGGCACTGTTTGGAGCATTTTTAAATACTTTCGGGGACTAGGGGTCTGGGGGTTTAAACTAATTTTTTTTTTAAACTATACCTCTTTTTACTCTTTGCATACTTTTTCCGGGTTTCGTTTTAAAAATTTAAATTGCATATTTCAAAATTTTTTTCCTTTGAAATTTTAGCGGTAGTTGTGGTTTTTTGACTACCTGTCGGGGCTGTTAGGTACATTACTACTGTGCTCCCCCATGGGGATCCTTTTCCAGTTCCTTTTGGGTTTACTAGGGCCCGTATCTATGTGATTAATTTTTCAAAACTACATATTAGGGCATTAAACCCCTGTTTTTTTTCCCGGGCTAATGTTCCTTTAAAATGCGTCTGGGGGGCCCCACGTTTTTTTTTTCCTGGTATTTTATTAAAAATGACTTTTGTAATTCTGAAAAAGTCGTGAACCATCTGGGGATCTGCCTCTAGGGGTTTTTTGGGGGTTTAAAAGGTTTTTGGGATTGCTGTGATAGTCCACCCTCTTATCTTTTTAACCCCAGCAATGTGTCCCCCTAAATTTTTTTTTGCAGTATTTACTGCTAAAGCCCCAAATTCGGGGATGCTGTAATTTTTTTTCTGCGGTTGTGCTAGTCTAATGCAAAGCTATCGGTTTTGGGAAAGTTTTCCCTTTTTTTTCCTGCATTAAATTCCTCCCCAGCCCCATATCTGTGGGGTCGGGGCATAGGATAAATTCTTTTTGGGGTAAACTGGGAAGATTAGTACTGGGAAAAATTTTTTAGTTTTTGTTTGAAACCTTTCAAAAGCCCTTGGGTCTTGAGCGTGTCCCCAAGTAAAAAATTTTGATTCTTTTTCAATAGTTTTTAGGGGGGTTGGGGGCTATATCCGGGGTAAACCCCCTTTTAAAAATTTATAGTAACCTGTTAGAAACCAAAAAACTTCTTACTTTCTCCCAAATTGGGGTTTTTACTGGGGGAAAATTTTTTACGGCGTCGAGTTTTGACTGTACTGTTCTTAAACCCTGTTTTTTCTATTTGGTGTTCCTGGTTTAAAAAACTTTGTCTTTAGGAAAATACATTTTTCTATTTTCCCTTTTCAATCCGGCTGAAACTAGCCCCAGAGAAAAACCAAGTCCTTTTTTCTTAAAATTTTTCCCCTGCTGTCTGCGATACTATGGTATGTCGCCTAGGGAAAACACTTGCTGTGTTTCCTTTAAAAGGGGGGGTTTGAAAAAAACTTTTTTCATCGTCCCCATGACGTTTTTAAAGGGCCCTTTTTTTTAATCCCAAAAGGCTTCGTTTTAAAACTGTAGTGGGCCCGTCGGTGTGGGAAAAAAAAACTGTCATTTTTGAATTCATCTTGCATTTCTATCTGCCAGAAGGCTGACTTTTTTCTATTGTTCCCAAAAGTTTATTTTCTGTTCCCAGACTGCGAAGAATGTCAGGAAATTTCTGGTAATGGTAGACGTCTTGGTTTGTGCGTTTGTTTATCTCCCTGTAGTCGAGGAAATGGGGGTACTGAGGCCCCTCGGGCTTTGGGACTAGGGTAAAAGGGAAAATTCCCCCCCCCTCACTATCACTAGGTTCCCTCACTTTTTGTTTGGCATTTCAAATGATTAATTGATTTACTGTGGGGAGCTTTGAATCGGCAATCTATATGCCCGGGATATAAATCGCCTTTTGTACCTTTATTTTAAATTTTATTTGATTTTTTAACACGTCGCTTTCCCAACGGGCCCCTGGTAAGGCTATTGCGTGTTCGGGTTTTGTTAACAGTGATAAAAATTCGTGCTTCCCAAATCAGGTCGGCTGGTAGGTTAAGGTGGTTGAGGAGATCTCTCCCAACCTCTACATCTTTTTTTACTGAGCAACGAAAGGGTTTAGTTGCATTATCTGGGGTTCTGGGTTTTTTTTCTATTTTAATTGGGTGTTTACAGACTTGGAAAAGATCCTATCTGGGGGTTTCCCGGTTTCAAAGTGATATTTTTATTCATTGTCTCATCACTAAAACTTCTAAACTCCCATTCTCTGATTTATAAAAAGCGGAAACAATTTTTTTCCTTTTACCTGATGGATTCTGGCATTGTAAAAACTTTTTGTTCCTGCTTTAACCTTTTAACTCCCGGGGTCTCTTTTTTAAATTTACATTGCTGCAATAGCGTTTTGACTCTATCAAATGTCCCCGAAATAATTACACGGGCTTTTATCTGGGGCTGTAACTTTTTCCTTTGAAAACTTGGGGCCCCGTGCTTTACTACCCTTTTATACCTTTTCCCTGCCTTGGGAATTTTGCTTTTTTTCTTGTCTTTGGGGTGACTCCACTACTCATCTTTTTCGGGGGCCCTGTGTTGGGGATCCCGGGACTTTGAAAAATTTTTTCCCCTTTTTCTTTGGGGTTTTCAGTAGCCTTTGTTGCTCTGGGCCCCGCTTTTTTGGGTGTTTTTTAAAAGCAAATTATATTTTTTAAATTTTAGCCCCCTATAACCCCGGGGTTTTTTTTCAGAAAAGGGGTGAAATTTTTATGAACAGTGAAAAATCATGCGTTATCAACGAGTTTCTGTTTGCTTGGTAAAATGGCAGTATCAGGCTTCGGGTTTTTTAAATTTTCTAAGTCTTTAAAGAGTCTCGTGTCTTATCTTGAGGGAAAATATTCTTCTTTCCATGCTATATTTCGAGGGTTTTTTTCCCTTTGTGTTCTATTTTGTTATCTTTTCTATTATTTTAAAGCTATCTGTTTTCTTTCCCATCATATTTTTAGGTTTTTTTTTTCTATCATTTATGTTTTTTGTTTTCTATGCTATCAAAATTGTTCTTTTTCTGTATTTTTATGCTATCAAAGTTTCTGTCCGTCTATAAATTCCCGTCTATAATTTCTGCCGAAGGGCGCGGTTTTTTTTATGTTCAAGGGTTTTCTTTGGGGACTGTGCGTATTTTCGATTATCTATTTTCACCTTATCTATATCTCGACATTTATTTTCTACCGTTAAACCCCCCTCCTTTTTTTAAAAATTTTTTTCCCCCAGTACGAAAATGTAACGTGGGGTATGGGGTGGCATTGGGCCCAGTTTTTTTACCTTTCCCGCGGTACTTTTAAATTTGTGAAATTTTTATAGTGTGGTTCTATCTTTCGCGTCCCCGGGTCATTGGGGACGGAAATTTTTGACAAGTATTTCATTTATTTTCACTTGCAGGCCCTGCGTTTTCGTTATAAACCCTTTGCTTGTACGCGTAAAAAATTTTGAGTTTGCGTCGGCGGGCGGCTGAAACACTGTGTCGCGGGGATGTTACTAAATAATTTTCCCCTCCGGGCTAAGGGGGTGCGCGGCTGAAAGGGGGTTGTACGCGGCTTACTGCTTGTCTGTGTCACTAGGAACATAATCTGCTGCGTTTCTTTCTATCTTGTTTTCAAATTTTCTGTTTTTCCCCTTTTTGGGGTTTCTAAAATTTTTTTCTAATTTCTTTTTTTTTTCCCAATTTTTTGGGGGGTCTAGTGTGTAGTTTCAGCTTTCCCGTTTTTCGTTGGGTTATGTACATTCATGAAACTATGAATCCAGCTTTTATGAAAAAAGCGAATCGTATTTTTTAAAAGCATATTTCTGTTTGATTATTCATTACCTACAATATGGCAAAAAATTTCCCGTTTTCCCTTTCAAAAATAACAGAAATACCTTTTTTTTGCCCTGGGAGGGCTTTTTTTCTGGACGTAAGCAGAAAGGTTCGGGGGAGGTTTATACTCGTAGGATTTTTCGTTTTGTTTTTAAAGGGCTTTCCCAAATTTAACTTTCATTGCACTTTTCCCTTTTTTTTCAAAGATTGCAACTATCCTGTTTTTGAAATTTGGGTTTAAAATCATTAGAGTTGGAAACAATGGAAACCCTTGAAATGTCTGTTACTGAGGGTTGTAGTTTTTACTTGCCATTTTCGGCGGGTTTAAATTAAATGAATTTTAAATTAAAATTTTTAAACAAAAAAATTCTTATCTACTTCCCGGGTGATAAATTTATGTACACCTACAAAAATAATTTCTTCAAACCTTGGTTTTTTTTTAAAAGGTGGAAATGAGAGGAAAACGGGTAATACTAAAACCCTTTGGGAAATTTCAGGGGGTGGGTGCGTTGGGGGTCAGCGAGGGGGACATACCAAACAGAGGGGGAAAATCTTGAAATTCCTTCTCACTTCACCTCAGGGTAACCTCAAAGGGGAGGAATTGTTCTTCAAAAACAATATAAAAGATAAAACCTGGCTTAAAGGAAGTTATATTTATACTTCACAGGAGGGTATTTGGGGTTATTTTAGTTTTTCGTGGGGCGGGGGGGTTTTGGTTTTGGGCTGGCCCCCGGTAATGTGCCAAGCAGGGGGGTCTTTAGCTGTGTGTGGAGGGGCCCTTTGGGAGCGAAAAAGGGGGAGCGGGGGTAAATGGGGCCCATGGTGGGGTGGGGATGTCGTGACGGGGTTTTTTTTTTTTTCTTGTGTTTTTTCTTGTTTTTCCCCTTTTTCTTCTTTTCCCGCCTTCTGGTTTTTTTCCTTTTCTTGTGGGGTTTTCTTTTTTCTTGTTTCTTCCCACCCGCGTGCTGGTTTCTTTCTTAAAAACGTGAAAGGAGGCGATTTGGGGAAAGCGAATGTGCGCGTGTGTGTAATAAGGGTTTGGCCCCGAGGTGGGCCTGTGGGCCCATAGCTGCGGGGGGCGTCCCGGGCCCTTTGGGGTGTAGCTAGTGGGCGTTGGTAGGGGGGGGGGCTGGGGGCGCCCGGGTGCCCGGCGTCGGGGTGGAGGTGGTGGGCTGTAAATTTTAAATTTTTTTCTATTTCCCTTTTTTGCTGGGTACTTTTTTTCTTGTGTTTTTCCCCCCTCTTCGGAGTTTTTATACGTTGGGTTTTAGATCCCTTTCCGCTAGTCAAACCCCTGTAAGTGCGGGTTTTCTATTCACCCGGTTTGGCATGCACTTTTGGGCAGGCCCTGGGTTTTGGGAAAAATCTCGGGTTTTCTTTCTTGGGTTTATTACGGTAACAGCTGTAAATTTTTATTCACTTGTAGTATCCAGGAAACCCCTATTTTTTCCGTTTTCCTTTGCGGGTGAATGTTTCTATTTCTCGCTTCCCGTCCTCCGTGTTTTGAGTGGGCTCCGTGTTTTACTCTGTCCCCAAAGGATGTTTTGGGAAACGTGAGGTGGCCTCGCACACTCAGTCCCGTTGTGTCTTTCCCTGGCCAAAATTTTCTGCCCCTAAAAAGTGAGATTTTTTTTCAACTAAACCCACGAACATGACGTCACGTCCGGGGGTTTATGTTTTTTTGGGGCAACCTATAAAAGACAAAACATACACTGTCCTCCCTTTCTCTTCAGCCAATCATGAAAGGCACGGAAAGGCTGAATTTACACTTTTCTTTATCTAGACCTTAATCTTTGTTTTGACAAGCTGGAAGAATTATCGGTGTTACAAGAATTCTGGCGTACATTTTCTCGCTCTCTCTCTCGCTAATAAATCAATCTAGCTAACTTATTTATATCCTTATTCAGACTAAAACACCTATCACACCTACAACACTGATATAAATGCATGTGTGTATTGATCTTGTTGTATTTTCAGGGCC
>JACEEZ010022729.1:83754-103754 GCA_016584305.1 Chionoecetes opilio
TTTTTGTGAAACCACATCCACGGGTGGTGGTGGCTTCAGCAACACAAAAAAAGATGAATGAGAAAAATAAACATTGATATGGAGACGGGCCATAGAGCGTTTGCTCTAGGCCCTTAAAATACAATAGATGAATCACAACTAGATGAATACCGCACACAAACCCCCCCCCCCCCCCCTGTTAACTCCATGAGGTATACGGAGTTAGTGAAATGCGGCAAAGATGGTACCGTCCCAGCGTTTATTCCTGTAATCTAATCGCTGAAAAAGGTTTTTAGCCCAAAACCACCACCCATTCAAACGATCAACGACATGGGATTAAGCCGCGTGCATCTGCGATCTAACTGTACGACTTAGCCTCAAAGCCGCCCTAAGGGTGAACTTTTTGGTTAGCTCCTGCGGGGGTATGGTGGCCTCCGGCCCACCACCTGTGTTTGGTGGGCCGAAAGGCCCACCCAAACCACAGACTCCAAGGATAGACCCTTCTACACTTTCCGAAATCATGGATGTAGAAATGTAGTATTAACGCCTTACCCATCACCTACCACCCAATTCACTCACCCATTGCCCCCATCACCCCACCAATGACCCATCACCACACACCCCATTCACTCACCCATACCCACACCTCCACCTATTCCTCAACACCATCACCCATCTACCCCCACCCATTTCACTCACCCATCCACCCCACACCCATTACCCACACCCACCCATTTCTGTCACCATTTAACCCATCACCATACATCAGGTTTCCTCAATTCTCGCAACCCACATTTTTTTGTTTCACAAATTCTCTGTAATAGGCGCTTAAAAAAGAAGAAAAAAAGTGATCGGATCATCTCATAAGTGGGCTTAAAAGTTGCCCCTAGTCGAGCTGGTTCTAAAACTGTGCCATATGATGGGATGGGGGCACGGGGTGTGGCACCTATCGTGGACACACACACACACACACACACACACACACTTTCGCTTATATTATTATAGATTGTATGAGCCTACTCCCATCAAAATTGAATTACAGTTTCGGCTACCCACAACAGACAGACACACACACAGACACACGGATACTCCTATGGTACCCGGACAGTTTGCCTACGTACAGTTTGCCTACGGACAATTTGCCTACGAACAATTTGCCTACCGGACAGTTTGCCTACGGACAGTTTGCCTACCGGACATTTTGCCTACCGGACAATTTGCCTACGGACACTTTGCCTACGGACACTTTGCTAACTAACTAATTAGCCTAACCTAACCTAACCTAACCTAACTTAACCTAACCTAACCTAACCTAACCTAACCTAACCTAACCTAACCAAGGTAAAGAACATTTTTCCTGTGGAAACACTTAGGCAAAGCATCCGTAGGCAAAGTGTCCGTAGGCAAATTGTCCGGTAGGCAAAATGTTCGGTAGGCAAACTGTCCGTAGGCAAACTGTCCGGTAGGCAAATTGTCCGTAGGCAAATTGTCCGTAGGCAAATTGTCCGTAGGCAAATTGTCCGTAGGCAAACTGTCCGGCCACGTACGCCTATAGTATATTAGAGGAGTCTACGGAGTTAGTGAAATGCGGCAAGACGTTACCGCAGAGTTTATTTCTGTAATCTAATCGCTGAAAAAGTGTTTATAGCCCAAAACCCCCCTTCAAAATTATTCAATCGACATGGAATTAAACCGTTTGCACATCTGCGATTTATGTGCGATTTTACGAGCCTACTTTCATTAAAATTGAATTTACAGTTTCGGCTACCCACAACAAACAGACACACACACAGACACACGGCTACTCCTATACTATATTAGACTAGTGTTTGTGGGCCCTTCGGACCCATGTATTGATGTTTGCAGTAGTAGTATATTTTAAACAACAATTTGAGTGCAAACTCCAATCGTGTTGTTTCTGCCGTTGGTCACTGGTCAAAGTACCTCCAGGTAGACCACCTACCACCACCGTAGCCTGCCTCACCCCAGCCCCACGCTTGTCTCACCCCAGCCCCACGCCTGTCCTGCAAACACACACACACACACACACACACACACACACACACACACACACACACACACACACACACACACACACACACACACACACACACACACACACACACACACACACACACACACACACGCACACACGCACACACACACACACACACACACACACACACACACACACACACACCGTGGCCACCGAGAGACAAGGCCTGCTACATCGCCGGTGACGTCACACCATGTCGATCCCACCCGCTCCGCTCCCCGTACAAGTTTACCTACCTAATATAATGTTTATCAGCATAAAATATTTACTGTTATCTTAGGAAATGTTTGTTCTATAATATTATCAAATAAAAAATCGTAAAACACACAAAAGAAATGCCATTATGAGACTTTCAAGAAATATGCATTAACTTAAACTCTTCGCCATTTAATATTTTGCTCAAAAACTCTGTACATGGAGAAGATCAATAGAAGCGAAATTCAATTAGCTTTCCATTGATATAGTTCGTTTAGTCATAAATGAATTAGCAGTATGCATAAATTAGCGTTAACTAAATATTAAAAATCATGAAATCGGGTTATTTCCTACCTAATATGTGTGTATCAGTATAAAAGATATACTATTATCTTTTGAAATGTTTGTTCTGCAATATTATCAAATAAAAAACCGTAAAACACACAAAAGAAATGCCATTATCAGACTTTCAAGAAATATGCATGAATTTAAACTCTTCGCCATTTAATATTTTGCGAGAAAAAAAATGTTACATGGAGAATGTCAACAGAAGCTGTATTTAATTAGATTTCCATTGATATATTTCCTCTTCTGATAAATGAATTAGCAGCATGCATAAATTAGCGTTAACTAAGTAAAAAATTGTTGAAACCGGGTAATTTTTCCTGATTGATGAGGTTATTTCTTTAGATAAAGCTAATTTATGTATGGTTCTTATTCATTTATCAGAAAAGGAAATATATCAATGGAAAGCTGATGCGGTTCCGCTTCTATTGATGTTCTCCATGTAAAAAGTTTTCACGCAAAATATTAATTGGCGAAGAGTTTAAATTAATGCATATTTCTTGAAAGTCTCATAATGCATTTCTTTTGTGTCTTATACGGTTTTTTAGTTTGATAATATTATAGAACAAACATTTCCAAGATAACAGTAATATCTTTTTTATACTGATAAAACATATCTTAGTGTAGGAAACTACCCGCAGTTCATGATTTTTAATATTTAGTTAAGCTAAATTTATGCATACTGCTAATAATTTCTTTACATTACCGCAGAGTTTCATTCTGTAAAAAACCAATCTCTGCAAAGTGGTTTTTAGCCCAAAACCCCCTTTCAAAAGGATTTCAATCGACATGGGACCAAGCCGGTTTACCACTACATTTATTGCGATTTTTGAGCCTATATCATCAAATGGGGGGAATTTACCGTTTCGGCTACCCAAAACAGACAGAGAGACAGGACACACACACACACGCACAGACACAGGCTACTACTATAGTATATATAGATATAAAATGAATTACAGTTTAATGCCACTAAAAAAAAAGAAATACCACCAGCTTAAAAAAACTGAGAAATAGTCATTTCATAATATCAACACAGGACGTCACCGTGGAGAGCATACAAGTTGATCCCTGGCAGAGCAGCAACATGGAGCAGCGTGGTGAGCCAGGCCTTAACCCTTCACTGTCACGGCAGGGCAACACAACAACACACACAGTACAGAGACAACACCCGCCCTGACCCTCGCTCGGCACTTCAAACCCTGCAGAGGCTGTGGGATTTATTGAGACCACCCTCCCTCTCTTGTCTGTCTGCTCTCTCTCTGTATCTCTCTTTCTTTCTCTCTCTCTCTCTCTATGCATCTCTCTCTCTCTCTTGCATCTCTCTCTTCGCTCTCTTCTCTCTCTCTCTCTCTCTCTCTCCTCTCTATTCTTCTCTCTCTCTCCTCTTTCTCTCTCTCTCTCTCTCTCTTATCTCTCTCTCGCTCTCTCTCTCTCCCCCCCCCGACGTTTTTAAAACAAGCTGCGGATCCGCATGTTATTAAGCGCGTCGGGTTCTCGCCGAAATCGCGGATTTTTTCATAATCAAAAGAGGCGGCTGAATTTTGCATGATATCCTCGTTTTCTCAACTCATCGTCAGCCAGACCGTTACTTGTGTTGCCCCCTGACCAGTGCGGAGGTGAAAGTAGGATTTCGACGCAGGATATGTTTTGGCCGGTTTACGGGAGAGGGACTTTCTTTATTGCTCTCAGAAATAGTAAAATTCACGCTGGACACAGTTACTCAGTTAAGCTCCCTTCATACATTCCATAATCGAACCACGGTAGCGCCACCAATTTAATTATTGACTCTTATCGGAAATTTGACCACGATAAACGCACAGACCAGGATAGCCTCACAAACCATGTCACCCCCCCGATGCCTGTAAGGATGTGTCATGATGAGTGTTGGGATCGTAAAGATGGTCATAGATGAGTCATGAACAGCTGTAAGGAAATAAGTCACGAATGAAAATAAACGGTCATTTTGCTGACACGATGAGCGACGATAACCACGACAGTGCCATGAGGTGCCATGAACGTATCACGGATAGTTGTCAAGTGCTTAGAACCATGCCTCACACGTGGGCGGGGGTTGCATGGTGAATGAAAAGGAAGGGGGGGTAGAGATGAAGGTGGGAAAAACATTAAACAGGGGTGGTGTTTTGGGTGATGGAGAATGGGGGAAAACGGGGGGAGGGGTGTTTAATAAGGAAGGCGGGAGTTGGGGTGTGAGGAAACGGGAGGTGGGGGTGACGCTTGGGAGGCGTTGTTGGGAGTGTGGCGATTCTGGAATGGTTTTAACGGGGCGGTGGTATCACCCCCCTTAACCCCCCCCTAACTCCATCACCACGTGGTGTGGAAGTAGGGGGAAGGGAGAGTCGAGGGGGGGGAGTGTCACCACTTGGTGGTGGGGAGTAGGGGGAAAGGAGCGAGTGAGCGTGGGGGAGGTGAATGAGAAAGGGGGAGAAGGCGAAGAGGGTTCAAAAAAGAGGGGGAAAGTAGGGCATGAAGGCGTGCGTAACAAGTTTCTTATCCGCAGATAGACATACGACGATCACGATAGTAATCACGAAGTGCTACATAGAAACGATAGCGTCACGATAGACTTACGATAGCGCTGCGTTGGGTACAAAAAACCAAAAATCGGGGAGCTCCCAATTTTTAGTTGAAGCACTAACTTTTCGTGGCCTCGGTCGAGCGCGTAACGTTCGGTCAGAGGACCCCAAACCAGGACCATGACGGCGCTGCGCATTGTATTGTTGGCGCGTTCGTGGTTTCCATTATGGAATGTGGAAAGGGGCTTTAACATATTCCATTTTGCCATGAAACGAAAAACCTAAAAGATCTTATATATTTACGTCTCTGCTTATCTCCCCTGAATTATACATGTTGTTCAGTTAAGACTACCATACTCGCAGTGCGATCTTTCAAGTTTTCGTATATTCGTCCCATGGTTATGCCCAATCGTAGAGAACAATGAATTCACTTGTGCTGTCTGTTTAAGTTACCATTCTTGTTGGGTACATCGCAAGAAATACATCCGTCCTTCATACACTGTCCACTCTGTATATACTATATATCCGTCGACGTCGTGCACATACTTTTTTTTCCTTCGTCTAATAAATAGTAAAATCCTTGAAAAATACTGAGACCCGTTTAAGCACGTCGAACTTTACTGGACGGACATAGCGGACTGACGTGTGTCGTGGATTGCTGACAGTCGTGTGGCGGGTGGACCATGGCCCAGGCTCAATAGTTACCCACCACCGGCTGATGAGACAGTTTGTGAAGTAGTTCAACAACCACGCCGCTCCTTTGATGGTATGTTTTGTCGCGCTTTTCGAACATGGTCTCGATTTTGCATCCGCGCTTTCATAATACACCCCTTTCTCCCCCCACACACAGGGTTCGTTTGGGTCGGCATAGCAGTGGTCACAGTGGGTTCGGGTGCGTCCTTGCGGCTGCTGCAGATGGCGTGGTCGTGGGTGTATGGGGGCGGACCTTACTCGGTGGTGACGGCGCTCCTCTTCAGCTGGGGCGTCCTGCAGGAAACGTCGCCGCCCCACCACACCCAGCACGCATTCTGGCAGGTGTAAGGCTTTCATGGAGTCTGTGGCGTGTGATAATTGTATAAGAACATAAGAACATTAAGGAAGCTACAAGAGACTGTGAGACCTACACGTGGTAGTTCCTGCTACTTAACACTACCTACATCCACCTTTCATCCCCATTCCCCATCATTGAAATTATCTAGCCTCCTTTTAAAACTCCCTACTGACATTGCACTTCCTGATGACTGAGTCCATTCCAATCATTTACCACCCTATTTGTGAACCAATTTCTCCTTATTTCTTTTTTTTAAATCTAAAGTAAATAAGAACATAAGAGAATAAATAAGCTGCAAGAGGCCGCGAGACCTACACGTGGTAGTTCCTGTTACTTAACACTACTTATATTCCACCTACATCTTCAAGTAAATGATAATGGTGATAATGAGATGTGATGGCAGCTCATCGGTCGGGTGGTGGCTGCTGACGGCGCTGGTGGGTCACAACGGCCTATCGCTCCTCTCTCGTGGCCATCTCAGCATCCTCTCTTCCCGCCGCCTATCGATGACATGGAAGACCCCCCCCCCCCTGGGGTTCGCGGCGGGCTGGGCCTGGGGCTCCATACATTTACTGCACCAATTTTTTTCTTCACACCATTAGCACGACCCCACCCACGCTCGAGGTCCACCCGCAAGGAAGAGTGAGGAGGGCAAGGTATAGTATTTGGGTGAAGGGTTAGTAGTAGTAGTATAGTAGTATGTAGTAGTAGTAGTAGTAGTGTAGAAGTAGTAGTAGTAGTTATGTAGCAAGGCAGGGTAAAAGGAAGGCAGTAGGCTATACAGTGAGGTCAAAAAAGAGGTCATTATAATAATTTGGTTGTCTAGTTCGCCAAAGAAGAAAGGCGAAATATAGCCAAAGCCAGTCAGCAGTCAGAGAGAGAGAGAGAGAGCCGAGAAGAGGAGGTTAGATGGAGGAGAGAGAGGTGAGCTTGGATGGACGGGACAGGGAGAAATGGAGAGATGCTGAGACCCATTGAGAGACCGAGAGAGAGGACGAGAGAGGAGACCGAGAGAGAGAGAGAGAAAAAAAAAAAAAGAGAGAAAGAGAGAGAGCGAGAGGAGACAGAGAGAAGAGAGAGAAAAAAACTAGGCTTGTCTGAACCATTGCTACTGTAAAATTTCACGAGCCACCGTTCAGCCGCCTGTCTCCCGACCACACCACACAGTCCCACTCCCATCCCTTACTGAAACACAGTGAGTTGGCCCCGCCTTTGCAAACACCCAGGGTGACGCGCCTAGAGAGTGTGTGTGTGTGTGTGTGTGTGTGTTGGTGTGTGTGTGTGGTGTGTGTGAGAGGCCCTTCTCCGCCCTTTCCTGTGAGAGACAATGCATGTTCATTAGCTGGGGGACACTACTTTTGCCCCGACGGTCTCACTTTCCCCTCTCACCACTCTTAGGTAATTACTCTCTCTCTCTCTCTCTCTCTTCTATTCTCTCTCTTCTCTTCTCTCGTCTCTCTCCCTCTCTCCCTCCTCTCTCTCTCTCTCACGCTCTCGCTCTCGCTCTCTCTCTCTCTCTCTCTCTCTCTCTCTCTCCTCTCTCTCTCTCTCTCTCTCTCTCTCTCTCTCTCTCTCTCTCTCTCTCTATTCTCTGTCTCTCATGGCTCTGACTCTGACACAGTGAGGAGCAGGGGCGAGCACAGTGCGGACGCACTGACGCACGTGCGTCCACTGTAAGCCTTCAGGCCATGTGTGGGTCCTATAAGGGCCACCCTAGGGCCCCTATGAGGCCCCTTATAAGGCACTATGACGGGCCCCAATGAGGCCCAAAATACACGTATAATTGATCAAAACAGCAAAAAAATAAAGGGGGGATTACAGCGCCCTCCCGGACCCTTCAGCTGAGTAGGCTCGCTTTGCTCGCCACCCACACCCATCCCATAAACAGTGTGACTTTATAGTAATATGTGCCTCCACTACAGGTATTTGTGGGCGCCGCCCCTGGTGAGGAGGATAATGTTGTTGTATGCTGTATCGTCGTGGCCACATTAGTGTAGTTTGTTGCATCTCCCTTCGTGGTACAAATGTAATCAATTTATCCTGGTTTTTAACTCTTTCGAAGGTGATATGACACTATGAACCCTTTTTACCCTAGTTATCCCTTGCTATATATAATTACATGGATAGGGTTTTTTGATTAAGCTCCAGCGATTGTATGTTGGAAGGAAAGTTACATGTAAACTAAGTAATGGAATAAGCTAACCTGATATGACCTCACTTTGTCTTCGTTAAAGTTTTTCCCTTCCCACTGATACCTATATTCTGTGAGGAAATATACGGGACCATTAATTTTCTTCATTTCTTCGTTTAAAATGTTACTGAAGTACTGATCGCCTCGCCACCAGATTGTGACTACGAGGAGGGCGCAAGGCGGGTTACTGGCGGGAGGGTTCTCTTACATCTTACTGGAGTCCGCCTTCAGGTTTCAAGGTGGAGGGTCTCTTGAGGAGGGTGGCGGCGAGGGGCATCCTTCCATATGAGTTCTCGCTTTGCCAAAAATATAGGCAACGAGTTGGGGGCTTCAGGTGAGTGCTGTGAGAAAGAAAGTCTCAAGAAGGAACAAGAGAAATTTTGATAAGTAAGGTTGAGTATAGGTAGCTGGATTAGGATGCTTGTGTTAGGTAAGGTTGGATATTTTAGGATCCATCCACTGAGCTCGAGCTCTTCAATAGAGCTCAGTGGATCCATCCCACCGCTGCCACCAGATGTAGCCTATAGGTGGGTCATCACTGAGTCTTCATATACGAGCTCAGTAGGATACATACCCGCTGTCACCAGATGTATAGGTGGGATCCATCCATGAGTCTGAGCTCTTCATAAGAGCTCAGTGGATCCATCCCCACGCTACACAGGATGTAGTTGCGCAATAAAGTGCAGGTGTAGGGTAGGTGTGTAAGGGCAGAGTGGTGACCAATGAGGCTGTTGGACGAGACATGGGGTGAGATGAGACTGCCCGAGGTAGTCTTGTAAGGGCGTGGTGTGTTCCTTATAGTAGGCGTGTGGGATACGAATACACATGGGTTGGTGTATTTTGATGGTGGTATATTGTTATAGGTATAAATGTACAGTAAATAAGGGTTTTAGGGAGTGTGGGCAGACGCGGGCGTCTACCTCTGGCGACACTCCTCAAGGAACTGACAGAGGACTCGTGGAGGTCCGGGTGACTGGCGTGACCTGACTGGGGACGTATGCTCCGAGGGGCGTGGGAGGATACTAGCCAGGAATATATATGAGTCACCAAAGATATACGCACAACCCCCCCCCTGAAATTAACTGCGTCCGCGGTTGAGGCGAAAGGGAGTAAGGGATAAAATAGATGCGAGTAAATATTCAGATCACCACTAGCACATTGTCCTTATGTGTGTTACAGGATTAACTATATGAAAGGTTCAGATCACACAGGCACATCATCACTTACGTGTGTGCAGGATGAGCAAAAATTGTATTATACCACATCGAGAGAGGGAGAAGAACGAATGAGACCAATAGCCGCACATTGCAATATTGCCTAGATGGTGGGCCGTTAAATATAGCAATCAAGAGTCAGAAATTAGCGGGCGTCACCAGCAGCAGGACGGGCGGAAACGGCGCGGTCAGATGTCAGCCTGGCGCGGGCGTGTAGCGATTGGCGGGCGGGTAGGTGTAGGCCGGACAGCTTGGGAGGGGTGATCATAATGGAAAATGTAATGAAATCCGTCGGTTTTTTCTTTCCCAATGAAGTCAACAGTTTGTGCCCAAGTCTAATCTCATAATTCTCAGTTCGTGAATTGTTATATTGATACTGATTTGCTAACCCCTTGAGGGCACGAACGTAATTAATTGATGTGCTTGGTAATACACAGCACATATATATCATCCAACTATAAAACCTATCTATAAGAACCTTTAAAGGAAACATGTTTAAACCATTTTTAAACCATAACGGAACCCAAGGCCGTAGGTGAAGATCACGCGAGGCGAGCACCTGTACGGTGGGCCTTGATCAAGGTGGTCATTAGTCTTGATCTCTCTCCTTGGATTAAAGGCGCAACGTTAATCCTGCGTTTATTTCCCCTTACCAAAAGAAGATATATAAGAATATGCCGGGTGTTTTTTCCATTGCCGTTCCTTGCTGCTCTGCCCGTAGGGTGGCAAGGTTGGTTAGCGACGTGAGCTTGACAATGTGTAGCGTCCCGCGCATTCGCGTCAGCGGTTCGAGTCGCCTAGGTTCGTGTGACGTGGCGGCGCCTTGTATAGTCAAAACCTTGTAGTTGGTACTGCAAAGTGTCTAGATAGGATGAAAATCTTTATATTATCTTATCCTTGTGCTCTAGGCTAGCCCAACCTTGTCTCAATTTTGAAAGGCTGCTGAGCCTAAAGTGTGGTATGGCTTAGAGGACATTGTGCAGTGTTCTAGTGTTAATCTCTGCCTCGGTGGAGCTGTTCTAAGACTGTCGACGGCGACGCTAGCAGTGATGAAAAATGGCCGTGGTTTTGACGGTATTAAGTGCCGCCCGCTTTGCTGTCTCTCACGTCTTCAGTGGATTATACCCTACGTTATCTTCACGTGCACCAGCAAGGGTGCTTACCTTCCTCCTCAGGACGTCTCGAGAGATAGCAAACTGAAGCCAAAAGCTATTGTAAGGCTTCTCTCACCTTACGTTCTCCTATACCAAAACTGTACTTCACTCAAGAAAAGAAAATCCCTTCGCTACTGTGAGTACTGTCCCCAGTTTATGGCAAGGAACTTAAAAGGGGGCCCCAGTGAAAATTTTTTTTTTAGATTTTCTTTTGTGATTTCTGGGGGGGAAGAGGACCGTTTTGGGCCCCTAGATGTGTGACGTAGAAATGCTGGGTTTGGGGGATTTGCGGCACGTGAGTCCGGATTTTGGAGCCTGGGGGTTTTGGGAAAATCTCACAGTTTTTTCCGGGGTTTTCATTGGGCCCCCCGGCACAGTGTTTTCTGCGGTTTAGAGACTTTGCGCTAAAATTTGGCTGACAGTTGACCGGCTGTTTTTGATTTTGCACTGTTTTAGAGTATTGCGATTGTGTGGAGTGTTCCAGCGGGAAACTTTTATACTTTGGACACAATTTTTTGTCAAATGTTCACAAAAAACACAGATATGTTTAGTAGGAAACAGTGGTGAGTAGTAATAAATTTTTCCTTGATAGTGTAATGTGGTGGGGCCCTTTTTTTTTCTACTTAAAAGTTTTGGATGAGTCTGCCTGACATCTGACGTAGCGGTTTTTTCGACGTTTTTTTTGATGACTTTATAGGGGAAACCTCTTTTTAAACCTTTTAAAGGGGTTAAATTTTCCGTCAAGTTTGATGATGTTTGAGCTTGAAAAATTCCCGTCGTATCGCGCGCTGAATGGATCTCCAAGAAAACCAGACGTCTCTAAAAACCCCCTCCCCTAGGGGAGCTGTCTGCTAGTGCTTATAGTGTTGGCCGAACCAGACCCCCGGGAGGTGGGTTTTACAAACCCCTGGTAACACCCCGGTCCCCAATCCTGCTGGGGGACAGGGTGGGTTTTAAGGAAAAAAGCCCAACGTTTCCGCTCCGCCCGGGGGATCAAAACCCGGGGACTTCTCGGTTGTGAATCGAGCGTGCTTCCCCTACCCAGGTGTCACTTTTCACCATATTTTTTTTCCTTCTGATTGTTTCAGCCTGTGTAGCTGTTAATTGGGTTTGTCATTTTGTGTTGGAGGGGACATTAGGACGCGTGTGTTTTAATACGTGGTGTGTGGTGTTTTGCTTCCATCTATGTTTTTTTTTTTTTTTATTGACAGGGGTAAGGGTAACTTTGCTTTCGGGTTTAATTATATCTAAAAGTGTCCCTCCGTTTGTACCTATCCCTTAATATAGCACAGAAAAAGATAAAACTTCTACTCACAATCATAACGGCCTACCCCTTCTACCCCCTACATTCCATCCTATTGCCAACATGATTTTTTAAACTGTACCAACTTTTAAAGCTTTACATCGGGAACCCATCGATAACCGGTTCTCGGGGAAAGGGATAAACGCGTTTGCTCTGTCTTTTCTGCAAAAATATGAGGATACTATGCAAAACAGAAATGAAATTTCAGGAAATGAAAAATTTTTCTTTTGTAAGGTCACAATTGCTCCGGGTTCATTAGCCCTGATATGATGTTTGTTTCAGGCTTTGAGGGGAAGTCGTCAATTAGATTTGACTTTTTTTTCCCCCCCGGAACTTCCTGAGAATTTTTTTGTGTAGCGCAGCAAAACGTTCTTGAAATGGTCGTTCCTTGCTGAGCGTTTAACCACACAGTTGGGTAGTGCAGGCAGGTGAGGGGTCAGAACGTGCTGCTAATTTTGCTTCAAAAGCAATGAAGCCTTAAATCATCTTCCGGGGTTTGAAAAGGGTAAATTGTCAGTGGGAGATTTTAAACTCATTCAAAATTTTCAGTATTGCATCACCTTTTTGACTCCACAAGGCGTCGTACGCTTCATCTCTTGATTTTACCGGTGAAACCCTTTAAATTTTTCTACAATATTATAAGCGGTTAGTGAGATGCCAAAAAAAGTCAATTTCCCATACTGAGTCAGTTGCACCGGTGCAAGGGGCCTTTCAATCCTTCATCCTTACCCCCTCCTCCACCACCTCCTAAAACCCCCGGGTTTTTTCAGTCTCTCGGCACCAAAGCGGTTACTTTACGGAAAGAAAGGTCATTCTGATAATTATTGCTATCAGAAAAAAGAAGGAGATGAAGTCCGCTCAAAAAGGCAGCAGTTGCAATTTGTTCAGCAAAGACTTTTGCCTCCCGACCTCACCCACTCTGTTTGCACCATCTGAAAGGGTACAGCACCCCATCGTTTCGCCCCCCTCCAAGGGGTTGTAATTCAGGGAGCGTGGAAATCATTCAAAGAGAATGTTTTTTTTGATTCAGAGATAAAGGGGCTCCAACTGTGACAGGGGTAATGCTTTGGGCTATCATCAGTCGGGGGAGATTGTCCCGGGGTTCAAAAAAACCCAGATTAGTTTCACATAACGTCACAGACCAGCAGCTCATATTTTTCTTATATTATTGCTGCTTGTCTTATTTTGGAAAACTTTTGTTTCCTCAAACTTTTATATTGATCTTGGGTGGATAAAAGTGCTCATGTAATTTTTCTCGTGAGTGTGTTTATGAAAATTTTAAAAATGTTAAAAAATTCCCCCTTTTTCCCTTTCTCAGCCACTCTTCAAGTGTTCAAATCTCATATTGAGGGGATGGGCTGTGACCCCTCTCTATGCCTTGCCCCTAACTCCAAAATTTTTAAACATACAGTTTTATAGTAACACCCACATTTTTTCCTTACAAAAGTGATGACCTTCTAGGGTTTTAAAACTCTTGCACTCATCACATTGAGTAATTTACAGCACCATGCAATTTCATTAAATTTGGGGTTCTCTTCCCCGCAATGAAAAGTCCAGCCCCCTTGCTTGAAAGCCTCTGATTTTTCCCGACAGACCAGCAAGCCCTTTCTGAGCCAGGCCCCAACTTCCTTTCCCCGGGGGGACGAAAAAGTTCAGTCCTCCCCGCGGGTTTTGGGGTCCCGCTGTTTTCATGGGGGGACCAATATATTGGCCCCCTGTTCTGTTTTGACTTTCAGTGAGAGTACAAGATGCTCCCGTCGGGAGTTACCTGGTGTCTTTCCTACACTATCCCCTAAAGTCGCTTGGCGCTTGAGGGAAAGCTTTCAGCGGTACGTGTGGATCCCAAAGTGACGCATATTTCAAATTTACAGGGTCCCCTTAATACTTTTTTGGTGTTTTGTATGTAGTTTTGAAAGTCAAAACAGTCGGACCTTAAAAGGACCTTCACTGTTTTGCAGCAGTCTCTACCAGACAATGTTAGGGGGGACCAGGAGACATAGTCAAACATTGCACCTTATGTTCAGGTATTGGTTTTCCTGAGTCTAAGCCCATCTTTTCGCCCTGCTTGCGACTCAGGGATCTCTTGCCTTACTTGGGGAACCCTTAGGAGTGCAGAAAAAAATTTTCTCATTATTGTGCTCCCACCTGGGGGGCAAGCCTTCTTATTCCCCTCAATCGAAATTTTCCCATAGCCAAAAAGGGTTTGCACGGGCATGATAACGGCATGTTTGGTAAGGAATTATACAGGAGTCTTATTCTCCTTGGAAAATCACCCTTTTTTTTGGTGAAGAAAAGGTGGGACTTTCCTGCCTGTGCTTGATTTTAGGAAAGTTAAAAATTCACTGTAAACCCAAACATTACCCTCCCTGTTTTGAGAGAAACCTTTTACAGTCTATAGGGAAGGTAACATCCCCTTTCTATCGGGCCCCAAGTCTGGTTTTTTTGGGAGATTCCTTTGAAGAGAAAACTCGGGAAATAAATGCCTTCTCAACAAATCAGTTTAGTCCAAAAATTTGGACAAAATTTTTACCAAAGTTTGGAAAAAAAAAGGGGGAAGAAAAATTTTTGGTGGGTACTTCCGAAAATTTCCCTGATCATCATTTAAAATTCTCCAAATTCCCACTGGAGCTTTGCCGCAGAGGACCAAAAAACCAGGGTGACCGCCATTTTTACAAAATCAGATTTTTTGCTTGTGCCCGTAGAAAGGGGTTTTTGGTGTTAAACTTAGGGGGGATTAGTTTGAAAGGTTTTTTAAATAAAACAACTAGCGACAAAAAAGTTCTTTTTTATTAACATTGTATTCTCAGATGCAATTGCCACATATCGCAATGAACTCAATTTTGCCTTAAATTTTCTTTTGTTTTATGTGTGGCGGTGGGTCTGCTAAAATTTAAAAATTCCTGCCCGTTCAACAAGGGTCATCTTCATCACTGTTTTCACTTCAGTTTTTTCCATGATTTTTGGTTTTATCTTGCGGGACCCACCTCGTCATTTCTACCATTTTAGAAGCTGATCCGCTGCCGCGAAGTAGCCGCATACCCGGGAACACTGAATGCCAAAACTTTTTTTGCAACTGCAACCACGTTCGCACCACATTTGCAGTTACCCCGACATCAAATTAAAAAAAGCTTCAGGGCAGGTGGGTTTGGCCCCTGTAAAATGGGCGTAGCTGGGCCCTGACCAAGCCCAACCCCTTGAACCCCACTATTTGGGGGTGATCACGCCCCCAAACCAAGTTGAACTTGATGATAAAAAGTAAAAAAGTGTTCTTTTTTTCTGCTGCTGATGTTGGGGAAGTGCTGCCAGTTGAAATTTTATTGTGAACGGAATTTTTTCAACAGTTTCGTGAAACAGTGGTCCTTTATTTGTTCAAGAAAGACGTTCCCTTGCGCTCCTAACAAAGGCCAAAAGGGAAATTTTTCCCCCCGCTGCGACGCCTTGACAGACGAATTGGCTCCATTGAAACCCCCACATTTTATTCCTTCTGGAGTTTTCGGAACGGGTTTAAAAGCCTTTTTCTGCCTTGTCTTAAAAAAGCCCAAATCGTATCACAAAACCCTTTAATCGTGCAAAAAAAACAAATTTTCTAATCGCCTAAAGCCCTAGACCAGCGGCGGCACCTCGGCTCCGGACCAAAAAGCGGCTCTTTCAAGAGACCTGTGTGGCTCCTGCCCCCTACTTAAAAAAAGTCCAAAATTTTCGTAAAAAAAAAAAAAGATAAAATACTGGCGTAGATAGCCGCAGTACAATAGTGTATGTGACCTAGGTCCTAGGAAAATATTTGGATGAATTCTTCTACTTATTAACTTGTACTTGTTCGTAATTTCCATTATTAATGTACACTGCGGCTATATATATATATATATTATTATATATATATATATATATATATACATATATATTATATATATATATATATATTGTATATATATATATATATATAATTATATATGTATATATATATATATAATATATAATTATATATATATATATGTTTATAGAATTATTTTTATGTATTTATTTATAAATATATTTAGTTATGTTTGTGATGTGTCTACATTATATAATATAATGTATAGTTTCTAGTTAGTTATGTATTTCTTACAAAAATACGTTGAAATGGTAAAACTTCAAGGTCAATGTGCAGTGTGCAACCTTTCAAACATTTTTAGTATTTTTTTACATACTTTCTGGATGAATACAAACAAGTTTAGAGCATTACTTTTAATTACCATTCGCCAATAACACTCGCCAATGACTTTATTTTTATTATTTATCAATGAGATAGCATTTCGAAGTTTAGTAGTATTTCGTTCAAAATAGGCTGAAATAGTAAAACTTCAAGGTCATTGTGCAGCCTTTAAAAAAACAATCAATTTAAAAAAAAAAATTACATACTTTTTGGATGCATACAAACAAGTTTAGAGAGTGGGAGCAACACATTTCAAACATTTCACAAATAAGGACCACCCTAAAGTTTCATATGATCTCCCAATGCTTCAATCAATCTGGCTTTGTTCTTTTTATTACCCAAAAATCGATCTTGATGAATGGTGATTGGCATTTCATTATTGAACTGAATTTCAGTCCACTGACATTTTCTGGCTCTTCGTTCCTGCTCAACACCTTTGGTACTTGGTGCATCGCTGTACCCATCAAAGACCGCATAGCAGTTTGGTGAGAAGTGCTTTTGTGCATAGGACACATATGTCCTGTACATATCACTGTATAATCCATGTTCTGGCCAGTGGCCATACCACCCGATGCAATAAATATCCCCCGTCCACGACTATTGTACTATTGGTGGGGTATGCATTCTCACATTCACATAGTGATTCAATTATGCTGTACATGACCGACTTTTCAGTCTTTCTCATGGAAATCTCATCAAACAACGAGAGAGGACGAGGAACCAATTCGTACTCTAAGTGTGAAGCGAAATCTGCATCAGATTTTACCGCACAAATGATTCTGTTAAATAGTTGCATGGTGTTCACAGGAATGACCTCGTCTCGGACCTTCACAGAGTTATTTACAGCTCCAAGGGGTAGAACTCTGTCTTTGCGACGCAGCTTAACATCTCCAAATGATTTTCCTACCAGCTTGTTCATTGCCTGAGAGCCAATTTCCACTGCTGCATCACAGTTAATAGCTTCATTAGCGACAACACCTGTAGCTTTGGACATCAGTTCTTGGTTCTGTGGCAGTGGGTGGTGTACAGAAAGCCATTCTCTTAGCTTTTCAACATCCTTTTTGTCTCGCAGTCGATGTGACTGTCTGAGATCAACATGTTGTTCAGATGTAGAGAAATGACTGCCACAGAACTTTTCCAAGCGATGTATTAGTTCTGTGCAAACAGGCATACCCTCTACCCAATGACTCAAAACAGCATCTGCCATTCCACGACCACAAGTAACCCCTCCAGAAGTTTTCATTGCACGCATCAGCACCTGCTCAATTGTTATGTCAGTCCATATGCCTGCCCACAATTTATCACTTCGCCGAACAGTGACATTCCCTAGTGATGTAAATTGCTGGAACTCGGTTTCTGTCATCTTCTCCTCTAAGTGAGACATCTGCTGCACGTACAGATGAGCATATTTTGCATATGCTAAGTGCCCAGCTGCGTGGAAATGAGGAAGCATTTCACGAACAGTATCAAGGTACAAGGCCCAATCGCCATAACGCTCAGCACATACAAATTGATGCATCAACATTACTTGGTTATAGTATTGTGCCCATAGTTTTGCTGTTCGACTGAGCCTTGCTGCCTCACTCATAACATTATTCAGCTTCTCCATAACCGCTGCAAGAGAGATGCACTCGAATTGGATTTTTTTGCAACTATGTGAAATACAAAAGTGTCACTTTTTTGTTAGTGCGTAATGAATTCCTTGACCCCTGAAATGTATATTTTGACACCATAAACACCTTTCTACTGTGTGCACAACCAAAAATATCTTGTATTTTGTAGAAATGGCGGCCATCTTGGATTTGGCCCTCCAGCGGAAAATGCTCCAGTTGGATTCATGGGGACTTTAATATGATGATTAGGTAGTTTTCTGAAAATGCACCCTCCAAATTTCATTTCTTCCCTATTTTTTTCCGACCAAATGTCCTAATTTGACTGAACTAATAATGTTCATTATGAATGGCTGAGATGTCCTATGGGTTTGAGGAACTCACCTCTTACGTGCCAACGTCTAGTAAACAACTTGTTTCACGGCATTATAGGTGATGTATAGTATAGACGGTAGGTATAGGTCAAGTTCGTCTATATGGACGACCTCATACTTGTCTCCAAGGATTTATCCAGTCACTTTGAGAAACTTGCCCTTGTTTTTCAGAAACTTACTGAGGCTGGCCTTAAACTTAACGTGCGCAAATGCAGTTTTCTCAAGTCACGCATTGACTTTTTAGGCCATGGTGTAGACAAGGATGAAATCCACATGTTGGATTGTAAATTAAAGCGGTCAAGAATTTCCCAACCCCTACCACCACCGAAAAGGTACGGTCTTTTCTTGGGTTGTCGGGCTACTACCGTGCCTTTGTAAAGAACTATGCTTATATTGCTAGTCCTCTGACACAACTCTTGAGAAAGGACATTCCTTTCACATGGAATGGTCCCCAACAACAAAGTTTTGATACTTTAAAACAGGCTCTTACACATGCGCCAATTCTTCCATTTCCTGACTACCAATTGCCTTTCAATCTTGTGACAGATGCTTCGGCACTTGGCGTTGGTGCAGTTTTGATGCAATCAGTTGAAGGGAAACGCCCTCATGTTGTTGCATATGCCAGTAGAGTGCTTACTGATGTGGAGTCACATTACTCAGTAACCGACCTTGAAGCTCTTGCTGTAGTATGGGCTCTCAAGCACTTTAAGGAAAATATATATGGTTATCCCATTACAGTTTACACTGATCACACTGCAGTGCTGAATCTCTTTAAAGGGAAAAACCTCCAAGGCCGTGTGGCACGGTGGTTCATCACTATACAGGAATTTGATCCTACTATCAAATATTTACCTGGTGATAAAAATCATGTTGCAGATGCACTGTCACGCAACATTCCAGTAGCTGTGCTCTCAGACACTTCAATTTTCTCTCTTCAAGACTTATCTAATGCTCAACGTCAAGATCCTGTGTGGTCAAAAGTGATTTATGCACTTGAATCTGGAGATGAATCTTTATTGCCTAAATTGTCAGTTCCACTTTTACAGTTTTCATTAGTTGATGAAGTTCTTTGTCGTAATGTTACTATGGACGAGAACACGGCTAATCAACTAGTTATTCCTACCAGTCTAGTGGAAACTGCTTTAAAACTCATTCACGACATGCCTCAAGCAGGACATCCAGGTCGAGACATAACCTTGTCCGCTGCTCGTCATAAGTTTTATTGGCCTACCATGCGCATTGATGCAGAGAAACATGTTACTCAATGTCTTTCATGTGTACAAACCAAGGGTAGTACGAGAACTGCTCCTATCCTTGAATATCCTTTACCTGAGTCGTCCTTTGACACTGTAGGCATCGACTTATTGCAGCTTCCTCGAAGTCATCAAGGGTCACCATATGCTCTGGTATGTGTAGACCACTTCACACGTTTTGTGGTTCTAGTCCCCTTACCTAACAAGTCTGCTATAACTGTTGCTCATGCTCTAGTTTCAAATTTAATTTGTCCCTATAGTGCTCATTTCAGATAATGGCCCTGAATTTGCAAATAAAATCCTTCACAACATTTGTGAGCAGTTTCAAATTAAGCAAACTTTCATTACTGCTCATCACCCTGCGAGCAAAGGCCTAGTTGAGAGGACAAATAAGAAGATTCCTGATGTCCTTCGCCATTTTGCTGGCGAGTTTCATGACTCTTGGGAAGACTGGTTACCTCATGTAGCTGCGTCGATAAATGGCTCAGTAAATTCCTCTACGGGAAAGACTCCACATTTTATTTTGTATGGTGTCGACAAACGATT
>JACEEZ010022729.1:108754-118754 GCA_016584305.1 Chionoecetes opilio
TGTGTGTATGTGTGTGTGTGTGTGTGTGGTGTTTTTGTTTTGGTGTGTGTGTAGGTTGTGGGTGGTGTGCATGCATGATGGTGTGGGCGGTGGCAAGTGGTGCGTTGGCGTTTGGCGTGCGGCGGCGTTTTTTGCGTGTGTGTGCGGTGAGTGCGGTGTGGTGTGGTGGTGTGCTTGCGGGACAGGGGGGGGCCGGGAGTGAGACAGGCGTGGGGGGGGGTAAGGAGGCGTGGGGCTGGGGGGAGGAGAGGGGGGCTGGGGTCGGGCAGGCGGGGGGTGAGTTGAAAAGGGCGTGGGGGAGTTGAGACAGGCGTGGGGCTGGGGTGAGGCAGGCTACGGGGGTGGTAGGGGTTTAAACCCCGGGGCATTTGCCCATAACCAAACAGCAAAAACACGATTTAGTTTGCACTCACATTGTTGTCTAATATATAGTACTACTACAAACATCAAACAGGGTCCAAAGGGGCCCCAAAAAGCACTTGTAGACCACTATACTCGGACTGTTCTGCGACAATTTTTTGAAATTGCCAGGTGCAAGCGGCCCGCGGCTTGCCCGAAAAAAGGGAATAGGGGTCTATATACTATCATATGGGACGGTTTTATCGTATTTGAATAGAATCTTGTAAATTTTTGTTTATAATTTTAAAAATAAAAAACAGTAAAACACGCTAAAGAAATGCCATTACGAGCTGAAGAAATATGCAAACTTAATATTCATTAACTTTTCGCCTTTTAAAACTTTCCCAGTCAATTTTTATAATGAAGGGTATCAAAGTAGCGAAATTTTTGATTCCCTTTTCCTTTGTTTATTTTTTTTTTCTGAGAAAAATTTAGAACCCATGCATAAATTAGCGTTAAATAAATAAATAAAATCATCAATTGGTTTTTTTTCCCGATTAATGGGGTTTTTTATTTACTTATATATTTCTTTTTCGATAAAATGAATTAGCACCATGTATAAAATTAGCGTTAACTAAATAAATTACCTCATAATGGGGAAAAAATTCCCCCGATTGATGATTTTATTTATTTTTTTAACGCTAATTTATGCATGGCTCTAAATTTTTTATCAAAAAAACAAAAATAAAAAAAAAGGGAAAAAGCTAATAAAATTCGTTTTATTGATCCCCTTTCACGAAAAAATTTGACTCGCAAATTTTTTAAAGGGCGAAGAGTGATGGATTAAGTTCATGCATATTTTTTCAGTTCTAATGGCATTTTTTTAGTGGTTTTTTTTTTATTTAAAAAATATTATAGAACAAACATTTATGAAGTTTAAGTAAAAAATATGAAAACCAGTTATATGATCCCTATAATATATATATATATATGAATTCGAGCGGCTTCCGACTTAAAAAAGGCCCCGTCACACATTCACGACGCACGGCCCGCGCACTGAAAAATTGCAATTTTGGGGCCCGTGCGTTGTCGTTCGCTAGGTGTGCATCAGATTTATTTCTGTTCGTCGAGGCGGCGGAGCTGACGCATGAATGTCACGCCAGAAGGACGCCCGACACGCGCATTTTGGGACTAGCAACACGCTGTGCATTCGTTGGATTTTTAAAATGTGCGCTCTGTATACCCTATGTAGCGCCCCTACACCGGCGTCGCTAGCAACCACTGTGCATTTGGTGTATACAATCATAGCTTTCCCAAAACCTGAAAAAGTTAGCGCACAACGACGACTGATCTTATTTTTCCCTTTTTTATAATCTTCAATCCCTGGGCCCGGCGTTTCGTATGTGGACGGGCCTTAAGGGCCCCTTGTGCAAAAACGCCGATATTCTGGGCAGTCAGATTTTAGGGTTATGACCCAGAGATTCAGTTAGGGTACCGCCGTGTCTAGTCCAATTCGGAGTAAGTGAAAACAAGCGGCACCGCAGAGTTTTTCACCCAGACTTTTTCTCTGTACGATTTTCTCCCCTCACAACTATAAGGGACCAAGTTGGTGCTTTGGAGAGGGGTGATGCCTAATGCTCCATCCATACGGTAAAGCTGTAATTAGCTTTTTTATGTTTCGTCAGGCTTTTTCTTTTGTGTTAGGGCATTTTTGTTTTAAATAAAGTTATTTATCATCCCTCAACCCTGATTCATTGGTGAGGAATGGAAATAAACAAGAATAAGTTGTACAAAGGGGGGATAGATGATCCAAATGTGCATTCCCCTTTCCCCAAAAAACCCCGCAGCCCCAAAAAAGAGCCTAAAGGGGGGTGCCCGCCCGCTTCACAGGGAAGCTGATGTATACCACTCAACTTTTTTAGTAGTAGAAAACAAAAATTTATGGGTAAGATTTTTTTTTTTCAAATTTTATTCACTTTGGGAAACCCTTTTCCCTCCCGGGGTGCTTTAATTACATTTATGGTTCCCGAGGAAGCGTATATTTGTTTTTGCGAATGAACATGATCGAGAGCAAGGTAGAAAAAGGGTTTGGGGAAGGAATATATACTGAAGAGGGAAAGGGAAATCACCATTATATTTACAAATTTCTATAGATCATGTATGGGGGGAACGAGGGACGGGACAGGGAAAAATGGAAGAGGCCCATTGTCCTGTGTATACAGGGAAAAAAAAACAAAAAAGGGAATTTTCTAACTGTTATATGAAATACTTTTTCGCATAAATAATGGGTTTTTTTAAGAATTTGGTAGAGTGCAATTGAAAGTTATCCAGAAGACAGAGTATAGAGCAATATGAATAGGTTTGGGTTTAGGGAGGGTTAGGCGGAGGATAGGGTTTAAATTAAAAAAAATGTGTGAAAAAAAAAATATAAAAGAGTTTTACTATTTGGCATTTTTGCAAAGGAGAAGCATATGGTGAAAGTTAAGTGTTACCCCCTTTTTACGGGTGAACCTCTAGAACTCAAGGTTTAGGGGATCCAGGTTGAGGTCGCCGCACTGGGGAGAGGGTGTCGACGGCAGGGATAGCGACGTACAAGGCCAGACAAAAAGACAGACCAAGGAACGTAACCCGCGGCACCCACCAGGCCATGTGTCTCCGTGCACCCTCGGGAAGCCGCGACGCTGATGCCACTTCCCAACCACACGCCCGCACGTAGATAGTGGGCGGCCTTGAAGCTGAGCCTGACACGTTACGGAGCCCAACGAAGCGTGGAGCAGAACAGCGCAAAAGTCTGCGTGCCTGGCGACGGCAATCTACGTGAACTGAGCTCTCGTTCAGGGGCACTACGCGTGGGAGGGAGGAATGCACAGCCATGCTCCTCAACCTTACTTGCGCCGGTGAGTTCTTGTTGGTAGCGAATTATCAAGTTGCAGTCATCACCGATAAAGAGGCTTAAGCAGATCCTGTGTCACCAACAGCTCTTGATACAGACGTCGCAACATGCCGCTGGAGTGATGTCATACTGAAGCAAGGGAAGCCAACCTCTGAAGCTCCAAGTAGCCATCAGTCCTGGCCGCCACGGACTGTTACGCCACTTTGGCTGCTACGACGTCGGAACCTTGCCACCAACGCTTCCCGCCGTCAGAAGTCAATGCTGAAGCTTTGACAATTGGACTCAATGGGCGCTAACATCGGCTATGCTTTGCAAGAATGCTACCTGGAACCTCGTCATAAGCGCTGGTATATAAAAACTAAGCAACTCTGACTGCTTGGTTCGCATTCTGGCACACAGCGGGGTCGGATAAGGAAGAATCCACACGCAATAATATGAGACGGTCGACGCCTCCACAAGGTGCCAGCTTTCTGCGAGTCTTCCCAGCAGACTCACAGGGCAAGGTGACAGCACCAAGAGGCTCTGAACTGCCAGGCAAACTCACTCATGTTGGTCATGTGGTTAATAAGCAATACCTGGGAAGTACACATGCGTTAAATCTTAACACTTGCAGTTACTTATCAACAAAATTACTGATCTTCAACAGAATATCCATCACATGCATTTGCAAAGTGCCTACAAGGAATTTTAAAAAAATATGGAGATTTGGAATTATTACCAAATTTATAAAAATTATCAAATAAACACGATAGATCAATACAGTTACTGTAAACTACAATACCATCAGGTAGGATCTGACGCGGACGTTTATCATTCGTAGCTACTTGGCTGGGCGAATACCGGAGGAGCGAAGGAAAGAGGGACAGCATGGCATCCGTGTGAAGGGAGCTCTCACCACCACGAGAGGCTGCCGGCGCCTGCACGGTCAAAAGGAAGTCAGCCACAGCCCGCGCCAACATGTTACCGAGGCTGTTACTGTCGCCACATTCCGCGCCTTCTACCATGGTAGGGCCGACGTGGCCGTGGGCGACACAAAAGCGCGATCCTGACGGAGACAAATGTGAAATATATGATCTGACACGGATCTGAAGGGGCTTGGCAGTTGGCCTGATTTCAACAGGTAGTCACAAAAAACAAAACACACGCACGAATGCACACATGCCAGCCACACTCGCACACAAAGCACGCACACACATACACACACACCTGGAGCCCGTGGCCCAGCGCCCATTTGAAGCCACCGTCAAGGCCTCCTTCGTCCGTCAAGAGGCCGAAGTAGCGCGTGATGCCGTTGCACGTCGTAGAAGTGTTCAGGACAGGACCTGTGCCGCCAGGACTAGTGTTTATAAGAAATTCCTTTTTTCGTTGCAAAATGTTATGTTTCGTTTCATAACGATGCAGTAATAAGAAGATGGATATTTCCAGAAATAAAAAAAATCACAACCTTCCTTCATCGCCCTTACCTCGTGACTTCGGGTCCAGGATGAGTTGTCTTGACCAAGATGGTGCTCGGGATGAACTGAGGACGATTGCCGGGCTGACTCCATCGACTCTTCCATCACCTTCTTAAGGGATCGGCCGAACGTAGGGAGCAACACTGTTTTAAGAGAGAAACACTGAACAAAATTGATTTCACCCCACCATTTACCACAGTAACAAACACGTCAGAATCGCATCGAACAAAAGTTAGCGCAGAACAACTAAAAACATAAATGGAAAATATGAAAATTGGAGGAAAGGGAGGAGGAAATTAAGGAGGAAGGAAGAGAGAGATGAAGGAGAAGAAGAGGAAGAATGATGGAGAAGGAAGAGGAAGACATGATGGAGAGAAGGAGGAAGACCTGATGGAGAAGGAAGAGGAAGAATGATGAGAAAACAGAGGAGAAAGCAAGAAAGGAGGAGCGGAGGAATAGAGCAAAGAGAAATACTATATTATATATCAACAGAACGCACAAAAACTAACCGCAAGCCCAGGTCCCCAACGTGCCCCCTAAGAGGAAGGAAGGGAGCCAACTGGCATCGGGTCCGGGTGTCTTCTCCGAGTTTCCCACTAAGGCCTTTCACCTCATTCTGAGCTTCCAAAAGGTCATTCGTCTCGTCCGTGCTCTCAACTTGAAGTGGTAGGTCATGATTTCCTGCAGCCACTCACTGGCATGATCCATGGAATTTCAGCTTGAAATAATTAAAAAAATATAATTAAGTCTTTCATACTGTTTTTTCTCTCTCCAAATATATGACTCACACATTAATTCTAGTATTTCTTTTTCCTTTTATTCCTCCTCCATCATCTTCCTCCTCTTTTCCTCTCCATCATTCTTCCTCCTGCTTTTCCTCCTCATCTATTCTTCACTCCTCTTTTCCCTCCATCATTCTTCTCATCTTTCCTCCTCAGCATTCTCTCCTCTTTTCCTCTCTTTTCCTCCTCTATCATTCTTCCTCCTCTTTTCCTCCCATCTATCTTCTCTTCCTTTCCTCCTCTCAATCATTCTTCCTCCTCTTGTCCTCCTCTATCATTATTCCTCCTCTTTTCTCCTCATCATTCTTCCTCCTCTTTTCCTCCTCTATCTTCTTTCTTCCTCTTTCCTCCTCCTCATTCTTCCTATTCCTTCTCCATTAATCTTCTCTCTTCTTCCTCCTCCCTTTCCTCCAAGTTCATGCTGTTCCATTTTTCTTCTACGTATTGTCATTCCTCTATGGCCTTTCTTCCTCCTCCATCACCCTTGTTCTTCTCCTTAGTACACCTCCTCTTCCTAATCCGCTCACTCCTTCACCACGTTCGGCTGACAATGTTGTTACTGTCGCTATACTTATCCAACACCTCCTCCTCCTCTCTGCTCACTAATTCTCCTCCATTAATCACCTCTCCTGACCTTCCCGTCACCTTGCTCACCGTTAAGTTCAGGCCTTACCTTGGGGTCGGGGGGAGCTACCAGGCGTGTCAGGCGGTTGGCTTCACCCCCGGAAGTGTTGGAGGAGTCGCCAGCCAACGAAAACAGCATGAGTATCGATGATTCCACGGGTTGTTTGGTAATAGTCTCTCGCCTCTGATGAAAGTATAGATATTACATTTCGGTATTAGTGTAGTTTTGCCCATATTCCCCCTCTCCCCCAAAAAACAAGCTTTGGGACCTGGGGGGGAATGCGGGAATTGGCTTGGGTACAAAATATGCGTCGCAACCACATAGGTTTTGAGTTAGAGTGTTCAAAATATTCCCTAGATCGAGGGAAAATGAATGGATTTTTTCTGAGTCCAGGACGTGTGAACCTGACAAAATCCTACACAGATATGATGACCGAAGTGCGAGAACCCCCAACAAACCCCCCGCTAGGAGGTTAGTGTTAAATTTCGTTATGTTAGGGTAGGTTATATTTGGGTAAGTTAGATTTAGATTTGGTTAAGGCTAGGTTAGATTGGTTAGTTTAGGTTAGATTGGTTAGGTAGGCTTAGATTGTTTAGGTTACGGGTAGATTTGGTTAGGTAGGTTAAATTGTTAGTCGGTTATAGGTGGGTCAAGTACCGCTCGGTTAGTTAATTTTGGCTAGGCAAATTTCTTTAGATAAAGGAAATTACCGTAGATCTAGGGATTTTACCCCCTACACAACTCTTAAAATTACGTGTTCCCGACGATATTAATTTGTTCCCCACCAGAAAACCCCACATTCCCACAGTCCCCAATTTGTTTGGGGACCTGTGGGAGAGTATGGCAACCTTAGAAATTTACCTATTACATCGATTAAGAGTTCAAAAGTATCTCAAATGTTTATAACCTGAAATGTGCTATCTAATAGGGTAACCTGCCGGTATTTATGTATGTTTACGTTCAGAGAGGATCAGGTACTATCAATCCATCAATAGTAACGGATAATTAGTGTATCGATGAGCTTCATTGTATTAATAATGTTCACTCACACTAATGCCTATGACACTTTTTGATACAATAATAAATTATTGTGATGTTTCATCCAATAACGATATATCAAAAACATCGTGTAAATCAGTCTTTCTTGAAGGGATTACTGTCGGCGATTAATCACAAATGTTCTCTTCCGGGGAAAACAAGACCATCAGTCCCAGCAGGCCGACGAAAGACCACAGTCAGTGCCCGCCAAGGGAACAAAGTTCGCCCACGTGGAGGTGTTCCGCAGAGATTCCTCACGGGCATCGCACAGCAAGCGCCACATGGTCCGGTCCGTTGCTGCGCCATGGTGGTGGCTCTGCGCGTCTGGCGTCTTGCATCATTCACCCAGTCCCGTCTGGAGTCTGAGCGATTGTCGAAGCATCATGGGCTATGTATTTGTAAGGCTTCGATCAATTGTTATGGTAATAATTTTATGCGTATACCATGAATCAGATTGCAGCCGTTTACACAATTATCAGCTCGAATATAGGTATAGCTATAGTATTACTTGAATTATGATACATATACGAAAATATGAAATGTTTTTGAATTGAAATGCTATTTATTAAAGCGTTTGTAATGGTGCAAGGTAGACAGACTCTTTTCAACGAATTTCTTTCTACGCAGGATCTAAATTCCATACATTAGTGTTTCTAAAATTGCTGTTGTTAGTGCACCAACGCTTTCCAAATCTTCATTTTAGTTAGCGACCGTACAACAAAAATACTGCGGTTCTGTTGGCATGAGGGTCCTATTACTAAGGAAACCGGGGCCGGTCCTCTCGAAGGCGGTAACGAGACTGGAGTGGTACTGTACCTTGACGTGAGCCTCGTAGCGCCCCTAGAGTGATGCTCGAAGCGTTCGTCACTGGTCCTCGAGACTGGAGAGCTACGAGTGCTCGGAGCCACCTATCATTCCCAAGAGTGCGATTGACGCGGTAATGCTTCAACAAACAGCAAACCTCAATTTGTATTCAACCCATTTCCTGTTTAATTTGTAGAAGTACTTTAGCTGTACTGTTTGGAATATGATGTGTTTGTTTCTTCATCAACTCAATGACTATAGCTATCAGATAGTTAATGATATGCACACGCCATGAGCACACAGTGGCGTACCGGGAGGGGGGGGGCATTGCGGCAATGCCCCCCCCCTTGCAAAAAATTTTAAATAATAATAAAATATAGATTCTTAAATAAATAAATATATATAGCATATGTTATATCGTATATATAGATATATATATACTATATATATATATATATATTATATATAGCTATATATATATATATATATATATATATATTATAATATATATATTTATATATATATATATATATATATTTTTTTTTTTTAGGGCACACCCCCTTTTCAATTTCTGGGTACGCCACTGCACAACATATGCAGGTGTGTGTTTGTGGTGTGTGAGGAATTCTTCTATGAAAGTAATCCTGTCGCGTAGGATGAGTATACAATATCCTTGGTAGTGTGCATACGTTGTGTGTGCTTCTGACTTCACGTGAGCTGAGGCATCGGTGGATGTAGTGCTTACGTACGTAAGTAAGTATGAGCGTGGCGGATACCAGTAACCAAAAATCTAAAAATAATAACTCTATTTTAGACTTTGACAATAACGTCTGTGTTGTCCCGTGGCCGAGTGGAAGTGCGCGGCCAGCAGGGTTGTCACTTGTCTCGCCCGCCTTTGTTCCTCAGCTTTGTTGCTTTGCTGGTCCTTTTAGCAATACGGTGCATTATTTACTCGCCTCATACTTTCAGGTTGTCTTATACTTCTTCGTCTTCTTTTTTTTGAGATTCAGTATTATGATTTATTATATTATTATTAAATTTTATTATTATATATTATTAGTATTATTATTATTACCAATCTCGCGTTAGAGATTATGTATTGTTGTCAAGTTGTGTGTGTCAGTGTATTTGTTTGTTAGTTCGTTTTTTTGGTTTTTTTGTCATCTCATCGTAAAGCCGTCATGGGGTCCTTTCAAATTTTCATGGAACAAGATGTGACCCAAAAACTTCCCCCTAGTTGAACATAGGCACTATAGGACAGCAATGTGGATGGCCACTGACAAAAAATCGACCAGCGTGTGTTCTAATGTGTATCATTCCCAAGTTCAGGGGCGGATTTAGCTTGTGCGGGGCCCTAGGCCGGGACCTTCGGGGCCCTAAAATCAATGGGCGAGCGAAGCTTAAATAAATTGAGGGGGGGGGGGGGGGGGGGCCTTTGAAAAACAAAATTAAATTATTAATATTAATACGCAAATGACCATTCCCAAGTTGAACATTTACACATTTGTTTTTTGATGCCTTACATTTAAACAAAAAAAAAATAACTATAATAATGCACCATTAACTAAGTGATAGCTTGTAACTTAATAAGACACCCCATTAAAAAAAATAACTATAATAATGCACCATTTAACTAATGAGATCTAATATACTATAGGAGCAAGCCGTGTGTCTGTCTGTCTGGGTATGTTGTTTTTGGCGTAGCCGAAACTGTAAATTCAACTTTGATGAGATTAGGACTCAAAAAATTGCAAATACGTAGGTGGTAAGGGCTAGGTCCCATGGTCAATTGAATCACTTTTTGAAGGGGGATTTTAGGCTAAAAAAAATTTTAGGAAGTAAAAAATTTTTTTAGGATTACATAAGAAAAACTCCGCCGGTTACGTCTTGCCGCATTCCACAAAACTCCGTAGACCACTGGACGTGGGTGGTGTTGTGAGTGTGTGTGTTGGAATCACACGGAACACAAAGGGTTGGAATCACACGAAACGTGTTTTCTACCCCGTAGGCCACTTTGACCAGGGACCAACGACTAGCAAAAAACACGGATGGAGTTTGACAATCA
>JACEEZ010022729.1:126254-143754 GCA_016584305.1 Chionoecetes opilio
TCTTCAGCTTCAGTTTTTCTGTATAATTCTTAAACGGATCGAAGCCTTGGTCAGCTATCATTTCCATGTATTCTGCCTCTTTCTTGACAGTTTCGAGCTGTTCCAGTCTGGCCTGCCATCCTGGCTCTGCCTGACTCTTCTCTGCCTCGATAAGAACGTCCAAGTATTGTACTGTGGTCATGGGGTTAGGTCTGAGAGCTATGTCTTGAAGTCTTTGGAGAGACATCCGCACATAGTGTGTCAACCCTAAAACCTTAACCTTTAAAGCTTCAAACTCTTCGATAACTTTCTCAATGAGATTTTCTGCAGTAAGCTTTCCCTGGTTGGCTTTTTCGTAGCGCTGACGCAGCTCATTTAATGTCTTCTTAGTCTTTTTCATTTGTAACTCATACTTATACGGAATGTTTTTGTGTACAGACCAGTTGCATTTGTTTGGGCAAATGCGGCAGTAACCATTAGTCATGGCCCAACATCCCCTCTTCATATCGTCTTGAGAGATTGCACAGACTTCATGGCACGTACGGTTACAATGTAGACAGTTTGTTACATGCTGACCAGCGGGAATAGGGACTGTAACAAATATCTCCTCTTCAACTTCATACTCGAAATTTTTGTTTCTCTCAATATCAGCATGATGCGACTGCAATATTTCCTTTTCTTTCTTCAGCCTATCTAATGTACCAAGTCCTTGCCTTATATCGCGCTGTATGCCTACAATATAGGTCTGAAGTTTATTCCTCTCGTTGAGAACATCCTGAGTAAGAATGAGACTCTTGCTCTCCGCAAGCCGAAGCTGCCCTATAAATTGAATGAAGCTCTTGACTCCCATTTCCCAGAACATAGAGTCAAAGCTTCCATCTCCTTCTTCATCACTATCACTGTCTTTACTGCCGCACCCCTCAGTCTGGAAAGCATATAGTGCTGAATTATTAAACTTGAAGTGCTTTTTATAAGGTATTTTGGCTTCCTTTATTCCACTTAGAACTTGTGGCTTTTTGCCGTCGGCAAAGGTGAGGAGAAGGAATATATTGTCAGCAACATCCTTGCCGAAAAGGGACAAAATTTGTTCAAAGATATACCTCTGCGTTGGGGTGAGTCTTGGCAAGGAAGAATTGGCCACAAATCCAATACCATCAATGTGACTTATACCGTTTTTACCACGAGTTGTGAAAAAATTGCGTATATTTTCAGTAATTTCTTTGTCACGCATGATGCCAGTGACGTCACCGAAGCCTGGAGTGTCGACGATGGTGAGGCTGAAGGGCACTTGGAAGCCTTCCTGATGGTGGAGGGTGTAGGACGTGATTTTGGTGGTCTGACTCATAGCCTGATTGGCCGCGTTGGGTTCCATGATCATCTTGAAGCGATAGGGATCTTTCCACTCAACTCCGAAGACGTAATTGACAAAACCATTGATAAGCGTTGTTTTGCCTGAACCAGTCGCACCCACCAGCATGATGACCTTCTCCTGGATGCCGAACTTGCGCTCTCCAAACTCATATTTCTCAATCATACCCCTAGAATCACTTGCAACCAGCTTCATCTCAGGTATATAGATCTGTGAATTGTTAGGAGCTAAAACCGAGCAGGCACATATGTAATGTTTTAGAGCTTCAGGAGTGGTTGCCTCTGTGAGATCTATGGTGCAGCATACACTATCACGGCTTAATCCAGCTGAACCACACGATGCTACAACCCTGAAATTGGGGACAGTGTTTGGAGAGATTTCCACGCTGCATGACAATGTACTCGAGGCACTACGACATATTTCTTCCCAGTGATCAGCTTTTGTCTCTTGTTTAATGATGTACTCTTCGACATGACACCCGTTGGCCACACACGTTGGAGCCTGCCACTTCAGGAGGACTTTTTTTGGTGACTCCTTCAGGGCTCGAAGCATTTTGGGTGAACTGGCAGGTCTAGTTTTCACCCTTATTTTAGCGTCTCCAACTGGACCCTCCCCGACCTCACACCTGGTCCACACCTGCACCTCATACTCCGTGTTGGCGGCCAGACTTGGAATGGTGACTTCACACTCTACGGAGTCTACGCTATCCCTTGAGGTGACTTGTTCACTGACGTCTTGGCGGCAGCTGACAACATAGGAAGTGATGACAGAGGTCCCATACTTTGGTGGACTCCAACTGATGGTGACACTTTCATGCGCAGTGTCTTGAACCAAAGCCGCCACTTTCTCTGGCGCTGATGGTAGTTCGTAATCATTACTGATCAGTTTGCCATACTTGTAATACTTTACGCGAGCATGAAATGCATCAGCTTCTGAAAATTCTTGTGCCATAAAGAAGAACACTCCTTTTTTTGTCTTATTAGCTATATAAAAATCCTTGAACCCACCAGCTACCTCCATCATGGAAGTGCTGCTTATCTGTTGTGCTGTGACCATATCACCCGATTTTTTGCAACTGTTTGAAGACCGTTTTTCAAAACAATGATGCTTCATTTTTTCTAGTTGGGAGTCATTGGCTGGCATGGAAATGCATAAGCATAGGGAATAAGTATTTTCAGGACTCATAACAACAGACTCCAAGTCACCTGGCTCTGTGGCGAATTTTATATCCGCCATGGCTAGAACATACTCGTTGAGGACCTTTATCTGAGTGTCCTTTGTTTGGAGCCACGAGCGGAGAGCAGGAAGGCTGACAGGTGACTGACTGATCTTATTAAGGAGATCTATGAGGCATCTCTCCTCCTTACCGCCGCCTCTAATCCCAGGCAACATCACACACAGTTCTTTCTGTATTACACGTTTGTAAGTCTCTGTTAGAGTGATGAATTCTTGCATTTGGTTTTGAATGGCAAGAAAGCTTTTTACAGCATAATCTTTCAGAATATCCTTACATTTGATGCTTAATTCATGCATATCTTCAAAGTACCTCTCTGTTTCACTGATGAGTTTAATGCTAATTTCTCGAATCAGTCGTGTGGCTGTCCGATCAATCAAAGTAAGTGGATACAGGTAAACTTTAACAGGCACGGCATTTTCTCCTCCAGTCCCCAGAAGCTTTGGAAGTTCTTGGTAAAGCTTGACTGCGTCCGAGAAACACGAGGGATTCTGACGCAACAGAAAGTCTCCAAAAAATCTACATGAAAAGTTTTCAGTTTTTTTCTTTTCATCCTCTGACAAATCCAGCTCCCCTTTCCCGTCAATCTTTATGCCAGGTATTTTCTTGATTATGGCATGAACATTACCTTCTACTTTTTTGTCATGGTCTGAGGACGAATGTTGTCTGTCGAAGATGAAAAATGCCTGTGCCCCAAACACTATGCTGGTGACGACATGTGTCGCTGTGCCATGATCGAAGACCTCCGGGTACTGCACTCTGCCCGTTCCCAACTGATCCATCGTCATGCTCTCTTCTCTTGTGGTGCATTTGTACTGTAAGGTTACGCGTTCCTGATGGTTGGAACTCTTTCTGTTATCTAAATATTTTGCTGCTCCTTGGACATCCACGAGGCCACTCAAAAAGCTGAGTTTGAGCGCAGCGTCCACCTCTAACGCCGAGGCCTTGTCGTCCAGGGAGTCGTCGCAGATCACGTGGAAGTCACTGGTCTCCAGTAGCTGCACTGTTCTCTTCTCAAGCGTGGTCTGGTCCCACAGCGTTATCCCAGGTATCAGCTTTTCGGTCCTGCTGTCATAGAGCATTCCCAGGCGAAATGGACGGCCTAGGGCTGCTACAGAAAGACCCGTTCCATCGTCAGCATTCCCCATCGCGCCAGTGCCACGGCCGCTTCTACCCGGCCAAAACCTTGTCCTGAAATGAGAGAGAAGTAAGCTGAGTTTTGTTACGGATAAAAAAACACTAATAGAACGGTACTCCCAGGGGAGATGATGATGAGGGTGTGGTGCAGCCTTTTCATAGACTCTCCCTGTATCCTCTCTGACCTTTTTTCTTCCTATCTCATAATCATCAGAGAGCATCTCTAGCCTGCCGTCAAAGACATAATCTTTCTTTCCCAGAACCCTACAATTACTCTGACAAATATACATTCCTATTTTATAAATGAAAAATATAGATATATATACATCGGCAGTCCCTAAACTTTGAAGAGAAAACCAATGTTCCCAAGTTGGATGCCAACAAAGCTGGCGATTTGTGAGAGCTGTCCTGATAGTTCCTCCAAGCTTAAAAAACACTTCTATTACACTAGAGGTCGGCAACCCAGAAATCGAGAAGAGCCAGTTTCTTCAAACTTGGCAGAAAAGCAGTGCTGATCGAGCCGCAGTGTACATTATGAATGGAAATTACGAACAAGTACAAGAATTCATCTCAATATTTTCGTAGAGACCCAGGACCTAGGTTACATACACTATTATACTAAGGCTATCTATGCCACTATTTTATCTCATATTTTTTCTAACGATAATTTGGACATTATAAAGAATATAAGAACATAAGAAATTAAGGAGGCTACAAGAGGCCGGGAGACCTACACGTGGTAGTTCCTGTTACTTAACACTACCTACATCCACCTTTCATCTCCATCCATGAAATTGTCTAGCCTCCTATCAAAACTCCCTATTGACAATCTTAAACTCCCTATTGACTTGAAAACTCAAAACTCCCAATGGACAATCTAAAACTCCCTATTGACTAAAAACTACCTATTGACTAAAAACTCCCTATTAACTAAAATCTCCCTATTGACTAAAAACCCCCTATTGACTAAAAACTCCCTATTAACTAAAAACTCCCTATTAACTAAAAACTCCCTATTGACTAAAAACTCCCTATTGACTAAAAACTCCCTATTAACTAAAAACTCCCTATTGACTAAAAACTCCCTTTTGACTAAAAACTCCCTATTAACTAAAAACTCCCTATTGACTAAAAACTCCCTATTGACTAAAAACTCCCTATTGACTAAAAACACCCTATGGATTAAAAACTCTTTATTAACTAAAAACTCCATCGACTAAAAGTTTTCTATTGACTAAAAATACCCTATGAACTAAAAACTCCCTATTGACTAAAAACACCCTATAGATTAAAAACTCTTTATTAACTAAAAACTCCATCGACTAAAAGTTTTCTATTGACTAAAAATACCCTATGAACTAAAATCTCCATATCGACTAAAAACTCCCTATCGACTAAAACTCCCTATTGACTAAAAACACCCTATTGACTAAAAACTCCATATTTACTCAAATCTCCCTATGGACTAAAAACTTCCTATTGACTAAAAACTCCCTGATGACTAAAAACTCCATATTGACTAAAAACTCCATATTGACTAAAAACTCCATATTGACTAAAAACTCCATATTGACTAAAAACTCCCTGTAGACTAAAAACACCCTATTGACTAAAAACTCCCTATTGACTAAAAACTCCATATTGACTAAAAACTCCATATTGACTAAAAACTCCCTATTGACTAAAAACTCCCTGATGACTAAAAACTCCATATTGACTATAAACTCCATATTGACTAAAAACTCCATATTGACTAAAAACTCCCTATTGACTAAAAACTCTATTGACTAAAAACTTCATATTGACTAAAAACTCCCTATTGACTAAAAACTCCCTATTGACTAAAAACTTCATATTGACTAAAAACTTCCTATTGACTAAAAACTCCCTATTAACTAAAAACTTCATATTGACTAAAAACTCCCTATTGACTAAAAACACCCTATTGACTAAAAACTCCCTATTAACTAAAAACTTCATATTGACTAAAAACTTCCTATTGACTAAAAACTCCCATTAACTAAAACTACCTATTGACTGAAAACTCCCTATTGACTAAAAACTCCCTATTAACTAAAACTACCTATTGACTGAAAACTCCCTATTAACTAAAACTACCTATCGACTGAAAACTCCCTATTGACTAATAACTCCCTATTAACTAAAAACTCCCTATTGACTAAAAACTCCCTATTGACTAAGGGATTAAGATTGGGTAAGACTAAATAAGGTATCATGACATTGCATCCTCTAATTGTCTCGCCTCCTATTAAAACTCCCTATTGACTTACTGACTATTGACCTATTCACCTTGACCCTCCCTATTGACTTGACCCTCACTTATTGAGTAGGTTGCAGGAGCCGCACAGGTCTCTTGAAAGAGCCGCAGGTTGCCGACCGCTGTATTAGTCTATTACTAGAAGAGAGAGAGAGAGAGAAAGAGAGAGAGAGAGAGAGAGAGAGAGAGAGAGAGAGAGAGAGAGAGAGAGAGAGAGAGAGAGAGAGAGTGTGTGTGTGAGAGAGACAGATGAGTTATCACAAGCCTGTTCCGTTCAAGGTCATAAGTCCCCGGGGAAGGGGGTGAAGGTGGGGGAAGGGGGGGAAGGCGGGGGAGGGGGGATATAAACATAAGTCAACTGATAGGAGCAGTGGCCGTGGCTCATAACACCGGGTGTGGGTATTTGTCTGGCGGACTATATTTAAACAGGATATTCTTTGTTTTACTCTGTTTTTGTTTTCACTAACGAAATGAGAGGCAGGAGAGGAGGAGGACAGACCTGAAAGTCATTTATCACTTCCTTTTGTCTCCCAGCCGAAGATTCGAGCCTCGGTCCTCTTGGTGTTGAGCCAAACACACAATGCACTAAACCCTATTATACAGAACACAACACTGTCCTGTCCTCGACACGGGCACGGCCTCCCCCCACTTCGCGGTGCACCTCGTCACCATAGCCTTTGCCATCTGTTGGGACTTCTATTAGACTATTACTAGAAGAGAGAGATAAGATAAGATACTTTGATCCTATCTAGACACTTTGCAAGTACCAACTACAAGGTTATTGACTATACAAAGCGCCACGCCAGGACGAACTTGGTGGACTCGAACCGCTGACCGAATGCGCAGGGACGCTGCACACGCGAGTTCACGACTCTACCAACCATGCCACCCTGACGGGTAGAAGAGAGAGAGAGAGAGAGAGAGAGAGAGAGAGAGAGAGAGAGAGAGAGAGAGAGAATAAACTATCTAATCTAATCTAATCTGTGTGAGTGTGTGTGTGTGTGTGTGAGAGAGACCATAAGGAATGTTCCTTTGACTCCTTTGCAATGATAAGTACAGGGGATCAACATAACTCTTCACCGTGCCTTATGATGCACTAAAGGTCGTCATCATCTCTCCGCTACTTAGTTATAGCAAAAATGGTCCTGCAGAATAGTTAAATGGTTGATAGAAAGGCACCAATTCAGAGTAGTCATCTTACCATCTACCACTCGCACGTTGTGGTAGAGGAAGGTTGATGACGGATATAAAACAACAGTTTAAAATTTGCTTTGGAAATGGTACGTCTCAGTATTTTTCTATGAGGTTGCGTTGTCTTTCCGTAGTTGTGTAGTGCGTATTTAGGCCTCTTCCATTTGCGACATTTCAGGAACAAGTTCACGGAACCCAAGAACTCAGGCGTTCCATTTGCGCACGAAAACCTGGGTCCGAGGCGACGCGCGTAGTGCATCGGCAAAACCCTTGAACTTTCTCCACCCACATTGGGAGGTCGGTAGACAGTAGAGTTTTCAGTTCATAACAAACAATGGCCGCCTTGGGCCCTTTTTCATCTTATCGTGAAGGGTTTTCCGCATGCACGAGTCGGAGAGGATGTCAGACAGGCCTACAAGGGGCACTGGTGGAGGAAAGCGGTCCCGCGATCTTAATCTTGATATGATCCCTTCACATCAAAGCTGAGTTACCACTTAATGTTTTTTTGTTTGTGTTTTAAGCAGACGAGGTGCAGTGTTAGCTCTTTCTCTCTCCTCTCTCTCTCGCATCTCTCTCCTTCCTTTCCTCTCTCTCTCTCTCTCTCTCTCTCTCTCTCTCTCTCTCTCTCTCTCTCTCTCTCTCTCTCTCTCTCTCTCTCTCTCTCTCTCTCTCTCTCTCTCTCCTTCCTTTTCCTTGTCTCTTTTTTTTTCTCTTCTCTCTTCTCTCTCTCTCTCTCTCTCTCTCTCTCTCTCTCTCTCTCTCTCTCTCTCTCTCTCTCTCTCTCTCTCTCTCTCTCTCTCTCTCTCTCTCTCTCTCTCTCTCTCTCTCTCTCTCTCTCTCATACACATAGAGTGGTGGCGCCCTGTGGGAATTATTTAAGATGACTGTTTAACTACCACTCAAGGGCAAGGAGAGAGGATGACAACAATTAACAGCGTCATCAACTTAACAAAACAAAAGATATGCAACTCACTACCACCACCACCACCACTACTACCCTAAACCTTGCCAGACATAACCACCACCACCACCACCACCACCACCACTACTACCCTAAACCTTGCCAGACATAACCACCACCACCACCACCACCACCACCACTACTACCCTAAACCTTGCCAGACATAACCACCACCACCACCACCACCACTACCACCACTACTACCCTAAACCTTGCCAGACATAACCACCACCACCACCACCACCACTACCACCACTACTACCCTAAACCTTGCCAGACATAACCACCACCACCACCACCACCACTACTACCCTAAACCTTGCCAGACATAACCACCACCACCACCACCACCACCACCACCACTACTACCCTAAACCTTGCCAGACATAACCACCACCACCACCACCACCACTACTACCCTAAACCTTGCCAGACATAACCAACCCTAAAATTACTATAGCCACGCATACCCTTTACTTCTATACCCTTATACTCCTTATACTAAGACTAGGAGGTTTAGTATACAAATAACAAATAAGAATACACGAGTCAAGGGTAGAAGAATAAATTACAGAGAAAATGAGGATAATATTTGTAGGAGAATACATTTTTTTTCCCACTTTTTGTCCTTTAGGAGTCTGTTACGTGTACTCGGGCGTTCCTAGTTACAATGGTTAGTTCCTAGTTACAGTTCCTAGTTACAAGGCGTGGCTAGATCTAGTAGTATCAGACCCTCCTACCTAGTACACGGTGGACAGGTATGTTAGATAGAAGGGAGGAGAGAAAGAGAAGAAAGGAGAATGTACACAGCGCGCCAAAGCATTGTTCGCGACATCATAACACAGCGCTTCCATACGGGAATTCAGAAAATGTACTCTATGGCAGCCTACTGACTTCCGAGAGAGATATCTTACATATGGCAGCTTGTTTAAGGCACGGGCAGTCCATCAAGACCGTTGAGGAATGTTCAGATGCCACTTGTCAATTATAGACGAAGCATTTAAAAAAGTATCGCCTTCCTTCCCGCGAGTAATTTGAACAGACGCGCATTGGTATAACTATCATTATTTTCATAATGAGTGGCAAGAAAGACCTAACAAAGGAGCAAATTAAAATTATTGTATCTCTACACAAGGCAGAGAGGCCAGTGGAAGAAATATCAAGGATTGTGGATGTTACGAGGAAATGTGTGCATAAGTGGGTGGAAAGTTTCACGGTGGGTTGCACCGTCGCGACAGCCGCGACACCAGAACATTACAAGTGGCCAGGGCGAGGATGTAAAACATCAGCAAGCACCCTAAATGTCATGAAACGTCAAGTGGATGCCCATCCTCAATTAAGAGCAAGAAAAATATTGCGATATGACTTTTACATCCTCGCCCTGGCCACTTATAATGTTCTGGTGTCGCGGCTGTCGCGACGGCGCAACCCACATGTTTCTGACTGTTGAGTTTTAAAGAGAGAGAGAGAGAGAGAGAGAGAGAGAGAGAGAGAGAGAGAGAGAGAGAGAGAGAGAGAGAGAGAGAGAGAGAGAGACATAGTGATGGTGGTGGTATCCGTATGGTCTAAGATGCAACTATTATCCTTGTCAGCTGATGCGTCCTCCTCCTCCTCCTCTTCCTCCTCCTGTTCCTTTTCCTCCCAAGGCCTCGCTGGGCCCCAGAACATAACTACGTCACGGTTTGTTTACATTGGTGCATTGTGGGGATAAGGCGGGGTCGCTGCAGGTGGACCTACGAAGGGAAAACTACGGCGATGGAAGAATTTCGAGTTATTTTGCGCGAAATTGATATTCCAGGTGCTATATTACTGTGTTCTGTTCTCGCTGACAACACTATAGAGAAGACCTGAGGTAATGGCTGATGTGCAGAGGCTTCTAAACCAAGAAAACAGTCATAACAGAGCCTCGTCAAAAGGTAAGCAACTGGTAGGTACGTAATGTGTCCCTACCACTTGCTTACTTCTTAATGAGACTCTGCTGTGACTGTTTTCCTGGTTTAGAAGCCTTTGCACAGCAACCATCACCTCAGGTCTTCCCTATGTTGTCAGCGAGAACGGAAATATAGCACCTGGAATATCAATTTCGCCCATAACAACTCGATTTTTTTTCAGCGTCGTAGTCTTCTCTTTGTAGGTTGTACATACATATTCATGGTTATGATAGTATTAAAATACCTTATTAATTGAGTTCCTTTTGTTGTCTTTCCTCATAATAAGTAGTGGTACATCATGGTTTAAGTGTTATTTGACGAGCCAATGCATACTCTTGAGTCTATACCAACATCACCAACCTTTGCTTTGATTTATCTTATTACTCCATCCATAAACAAGTTGCATAACCACCGTGACATTACCCATCCTGCCTCATGGTATACCTGGTACTGTCGTCTACCGATATTTTTCTCCCTACACAAATCGGGAAAACTCGCTATTAGATTATTACTAGAAGAGAGAGAGAGAGAGAGAGAGAGAGAGAGAGAGAGAGAGAGAGAGAGAGAGAGAGAGAGAGAGAGAGAGAGAGAGAATAAACTATCTAATCTAATCTAATCTGTGTGATTGTGTGTGTGTGTGTGAGAGAGACCTTAAAGTAATCGTCCAGACCCAATTTTTTTTTGCCTAATTATGTTGAATGTACATTCAAAACACCTAATCAACCAAAAATAATTGATTTCCAGGCCTTATTTCCGTAAAAACACGAGTTTTGTAAAAAGCGCGAAAAAAACAATTCTTCCCTCCAACAGGGCTACGCATGTTATTGATGACGTCACAAAAGGGACGATCCAATGTAAACAACACTCGTCTGCCTCTGTGAGACCTGTCGGCAAATGTTATGATGAGCGATTGTACTTCGGTGTCAGACAGTGAATCTGTCGCTGTGATAGATCTAGAGTACGATGCTTAATCTGAGACCGAACTAAATGACGCTGCTCGCGTATATGAGGAAAACGAACCAGATTGTGATGAGGAGCGCAACCTATAGTTGAGCCAGAGTAGAGGTGGATGAACAGGTGTTAGCGGAGCTACGAGGTTCACAGCTATTAGACCACACAAACACTTCTAAACACACACAAACACTACTACACAACACATGTTAAGCATACTACAAACACGTGACACACAACACTACTACACACACACAAAACACTACGTAACACACACAAAAACACTACTACACAACCACCACAAACACTACTACACACACACACACACACAAACACTACTACACACACACACACACAAGCACTACTACACACACAAACACTACTACACACACACAAAACACTACTACTACACACACACACAAGCACTACTATACACACACACACACACTACTACGCACACACACACACACACAAACACTGCTACGACACACACACAAACACAAAACACTACTACACACACACACACAAACACTTACTACACACACACAAACATTACTACACACACACAAACATACTACACACACACACACACCACACACACACACACACACACACAAACACTACTACACACAACACAAACACTACTACGCACACACACAAACACAAAACACTACCTACACACACACACCAAACACTACTACACACACACAAACACTACACACACACACAACACAAACACTACTACCACACACACACACCACACACAACTACTACACACACACACAAACACTAACCACACACACACACACAACACACAAACACTACACACCACACACACCAAAACACTACTACACACACACAAACACTACTACACACACACACACAAACACTACTACACACACACAAACACTACTACACACACACAAACACTGACTAACACACACACACACTACTACGCACACACACACACACTACTACGCACACACACACACACACACACAAACACTACTACGCACACACACACACAAACACTACTACGCACACACACACACACACACACACACACACACACACACACACACACACAACACTACTACACACACACAAACACTACTACACACACACACACAAACACTACTACACACACACAGCAGCGCGGGAAGAGGAGCCTTCCTTTTGCTACGTCATCGAGGCGTGGCACATCGTCTGCCAGTTGCCATGAGCGTTTTCGAAGCTCGGGGAATTTACAGATTTTGATTTCGGAATATTATTCAAAAACGGCTGACTGGATGCAAGAAGTGACAACATATTGTTGATACACTCGATAATGGCTATACTCTAACTACATCAAACCAGGAATGATGAAATGGTCTGGACGATTACTATAAGGAATGTTCCTTTGACTCTCCTTTGCAATGATAAGTACAGGGGATCAACATAACTCTTCACCGTGCCTTATGATGCACTAAAGGTCGTCATCATCTCTCCGCTACTTAGTTATAGCAAAAATGGTCTTGCAGAATAGTTAAATGGTTGATAGAAAGGCACCAATTCTGAGTAGTCATCTTACCATCTACCACTCGCACGTTGTGGTAGAGGAAGGTTGATGACGGATATAAAACAATTAACCCCTTCACGCCCAGATCTTTCCTTTGCTATACAAATTGTCTGGTGTCGAGCCATAAAATTACGAAAAGGAACTTTATATACCAAATTAGTTAGTCGACAAGTATACTAAACAGGTCATATCTATAAAATATTGCTTATATTAATTAAAAATCGTCTTATGGTAGCCAAATTATAATGGAAATTACGTTCTGGGTCTCAAGGAGTTAACAGTTAAAGAGATTTGCTTTTGGAAATGGTGTGTCACAGTATTTATCTGTGAGTTGCGTTGTCTTTCCGTAGTTGTGTAGTGCGTATTTACATGTAGACGTACGTACTGAATAAATGTACATACTAATCATCACCAATCAGTTTCGTGCATAAAGAAAGCAGAACCCTTTCTTAGATAATGTTAGTAGCCAATATCATCTAGGTAATTTTAATCGGCTGTAAATGCTAATTTTGTCTCGTACGGTCAACATAATTTTGCCCTGCACAGTATAGCTCTCCAAATATTTCAGGAAACGAGCTCTCCAAATATTTCAGGAATCGCGTAACCCCTAACAGCATGAAATAGCCCCACGAGAGCGTAGGCAGAACATTCTTAACCCCTTGAGGCCCAGAACGTAATTTTCATTGTAATTTGGGTACTATTAGACGATTTTTAGTGAATATAAGCAATATTTTATAGACATGACCTGTTTAGTATCCCTGCGACTAACTAATTTGGTATATTCAGTTATTTTTCGTAGTTTTATGGCTCGACAACATACATTTTTTTTATAGCAAAGGAAAGATCTGGACCGGTATTACCAAAACTTAATCATAGCTATGACAGAAATGTATCATTACTCTTTAATATGATAAATTTTTATCATACGCCATTTATCATAAGTTTGGAATCTAGCACAATGTTCTATCATAGGCGTCTGCTAAATATAGCGTTATTATTTCTTTAAAATGTTTGTTTGTTTGTTTGTTTAGAGGATAGCAATTCCTCAGAGCCATAGTGATCTACCGCTGCAGCTTAGTGTTGGCCGAAGCCACCACCCCGGGAGGGGGTCACAAACCCCCGACTAACACCCGGTACCCATTCACTGCTGGGTGGACGGGCTCGGGTTTTAAGTAAGACCACCCATCTATCTTCGCTCCGCCCGGGGATCGAACCCGGGACTTCTCGGTTGTGAGCCGAGCGTGCTAACCACTACACTACGGAGTACGGAGTACGGAGAAATGGTTATATAATCAGTAAATTCATCCTTTGACCACGTTTTATGGATTTATACTTCTTCCCTAATGTTTATAACATGTTTAGGGCAGTGACATAGAGTGTAATGTAGTAATTCATTCCCGAAAATAAGGCATATAGATGTACCGTTGAGCAGTATCTGTGTAAACACGGGACAGAGTTGCCAGATGGCGATGTTTTCGATCTAAAAGCTGTTTGTACAAAGTTGGTGAGGAACAATATGCCCTCACACGGTCTACTCGGTATTTCCTAATCAGCTGTGCATCACTCAGCTCACTCAACACATCCCTATGTGGGCGAATATTCCTTCACTAAGGCTGTTATTGTGTCTCGGCCCTGTTAACAGCTGGAAAGTTTATCATAGTCGCGGGGCCGTTATCATAGTCGCGCTAGAACTCGGTGAACCCACTCTTAGCCTCCCGCGCTGTTTGTGATAATCCCCCCCCAATTTATGATATTCGCCAGCCAGTTGTGACTAAAATGGGCCAAATTTGTCCAGCTATAATATACGTTCTTAACTATGATCGCTTTGGTAATACCGGTCCAGGGTGTGAAGGGGTTAAATTTAGACTGATTTAGGTACTCGCAAGGACGATTAAGTGAGTGTGTTCTTGCTGCCAATATAAGCAATTTGTCGTCACTTACCTTCTGAGACAAGATGAGAAGCAGGACCTGGGTGTGAAACTCAACTGAGCGCGGTGTGAGGGCATGAGGCACGTATAACCCCTTCACGCCAGATCTTATCTTTCCTTGTCTATAAACAGGCGTCTGTTGTCAACCATGCAATAACGATAAATAGCTTAATATACTTAAATCAGCTCGTGGACAAGGATACTAAACAGGTCATAATGTATAAAATGTTGCTTATATTAATTAAAATCGTCTAATGGTGGTCAAATAACAATGAAGTTTGAAGTTTATTGAGAGAAAAGGTGGGGGAATTTACAAACAATGAAAATTACGTTCTTGGTTTTAAAGGGTTAAGAAAACCACTACATGGCAACACTTCCTCTCAGCCTTCGCTCCCCATCAACCACCAAAAGTTTGTGTTCACAAGCAACGAGCGGACTCTGGGAAGAAGGGGGAGGGGGGGGGAGTACGGGAGCCATTATACGTGTAGTTAACGTGTAGTTATTATACACACTGCATGTTTCCATAGGTTTATTTTTCTTCTGGGAACATTTGCATGCATATAGGTAATACAAGGTTTATATTTTATGATGCACTGGTTTAATTTACCGATTATTCGTTGTTTAACCCCTTCACACCCAGATCTTTCCTTTGCTATATGAGATCGTCTGTTGTTAGCCATAAAATAACGAAAAAGTAACTAAATATACCAAATTAGTTAGTGGTTAAGGATACTAAACAGGTCATATCTATAAGAGATTGCTTATATTCACTAAAACTGGTCTAATGGCAGCTAAATTACAATGTAAATGACGTTCTTAGTCTCGAGGGGTTAAGTCGATTATTTGTTACTAGCCGCAAAGCCGCCCTCCGGGCGGACTTTTTGGCTAGCTCCTGCGGAGGGCTATTGGTGGGCCTTCGGCCCACCAAACACAGACTCTCCAGATAGCCCCTTCTAACTTTCCTGAAATCATGGATGCAGAAATGTATGTATTCACGCCAACCCATTCACATCACCCCCAACCCATTCACATCACCCCCAACCCATTCACTCACCCATTACCCATCACCCCCACCCATTCACTCACCTGTTACCCATCACCCCCCACCCATTCACTCACCCATTACCCATCACCACACACCCATTCACTCACCCATTACCCATCACCCCCCACCTATTCCCTCACCCATCACCCATCACCCCCACCCATTCACTCACCCATTACCCATCACCCTCCACCCATTCACTCACCAATTACCCATCAACACACACCCATTCACTCACCCATTACACCCAAGCCAACGCAGTGTGTTGAGACACGTTTCAGTAAAATTGGGAAAATGATTTTAAGAAAACGAAGTATCTCTAGAACGTGACATGTTAGGACTAAACGGACTATTCCACTGCGTAGATCTCATCGAAACGGTCATAAACTATTTACGGCATATTTCTGTTTAGATCAATAGTGTAGTTGAAAAATGCCAAAAAAGAAATGACGGCAACATTTTGTGGAATTTAGCAGCCAGCAGGTTTTTTTATTTTTATTTACATATAAAAGTAAAAATGTATGAAGTATTATTTAGTCGGAAAAGGCCAAAAACCAAATGAGGCCAACATTTTGAGGAATTTTGCAGCCAGAAAAAAAAAATTTTGTCCAGGATTTTTTTTCGGAAATCACATTTTCATTAATATCACAGTAACCATACACGTAAGGACAAAATGGTATTGAACATAAAAGATGCAGCTCTTTAAGGCCGATCCGGTGGTATACGTAGAAGTGAAATTCATGCATAAATGAAGGCACAAATCAATGTTTTTTAAAAACTTAAAAAAACGATATATTTCGAGAATATGACATATTAGAACTAAACGGACTGTGCCATTGCATAGATCGCTTCGAAACGGACAAAAAGTATTTATGTAATTTTTCTGTTTAGATCAATAGTTTAGTCGGAAAAGGCCAAAAACCAAATGAGGCCAAAATTTTGAGGAATTTTGCAGCCAGAAAAAAAGATTTTTTTTATTAACATATATACGTTTAAATGATCTCAGTAATAATTGTGTATAATGACGCAGTGAATACTTGTTATTCATTGTAATTTTCCCAATGATGAATATTAGTGGAGATTGAGTAATGTTTGTATGCATTTATAGGGCGTAAATAAGCAAACGGATGGAAAAAATAGCTTGAAGAATCGAATATCCGCAAACAAAGGCCAGATTCGTGATCGCCATGAGTAGAAGCCCCTATAAACCGAGTTTCATCCAAATAGGGAGATATTTATTTTCGCCCAAAATCTGCAGGCTATGATATATATGGTCCAGGATTTTTTTTCGGAAATCACATTTTCATTAATATCACAGTAACCATACACGTAAGGACAAAATGGTATTGAACATAAAAGATGCAGCTCTTGAAGGCCGATCCGGTGGTATACGTAGAAGTGAAATTCATGCATAAATGAAGGCACAAATCAATGTTTTTTAAAAACTTTAATAAACGATATATTTCGAGAATATGACATGTTAGAACTAAACGGACTGTGCCATTGCATAGATCGCTTCGAAACGGACAAAAAGTATTTATGTAATTTTTCTGTTTAGATCAATAGTTTAGTCGGAAAAGGCCAAAAACCAAATGAGGCCAAAATTTTGAGGAATTTTGCAGCCAGAAAAAAAGATTTTTTTTATTAACATATATACGTTTAAATGATCTCAGTAATAATTGTGTATAATGACGCAGTGAATACTTGTTATTCAATGTAGTTTTCCCAATGATGAAAAATAGTGGAGATTGAGTAATGTTTGTATGCATTTATAGGGCGTAAATAAGCAAACAGATGGAAGAAATAGCTTTAAGAATCGAATATCCGCAAACAAAGGCCAGATTCGTGATCGCCATGAGTAGAAGCCCCTATAAACCGAGTTTCATCGAAATAGGGAGATATTTATTTTCGCCCAAAATCTGCAGGCTGTTTAAATAT
>JACEEZ010022729.1:148754-172613 GCA_016584305.1 Chionoecetes opilio
TGTTCCCCGAGGCTGCCTGTCCCCACTTTCCGCCCTTCTCCGGGTAGGCGACGGGGCCGGGGCGACAAAAAGCGCGATCCGACGGAGACAAATTGAAATTTGATCTGACCGGATCCAAAGGGGCCCTTGGCGATGGCCTGATTTTAATAGGTAGTCCAAAAAACAAAGACACACCACGCATCCAAACACGCCCACACGCCACGCCCACACAACACACCTGGAGCCCGTGCCCGCGCCAAAAAGCCCCCGAAAGGCCTCCTCCCCGAAAGAGCCGAAGTAGCGCGTGATGCCTTTCACGCGTAGAAGTGTTCAGACAGCGCCCTGCCCCCAAGGGGACAGTGTTTATAAAAATTTCCCCGTTGCAAATGACTTAAGTCATACCGATGCAGAATAAGAAACTTGATATTTCCCAAAAAGAAAAAATATTCACAATTTTCCTTTTTCCCCTTCTCGTGACTTTGGGTCAGATGGGGTCCCGAAAGTGGTGCTCGGGATGAACTGGACTGATTGCCGGCTGATCCATCGACTCTTCCATCACCTTCTTAAGGGAGGGCCCAACCTGTAGGGGAGCAACACTGTTTTGAAGGGGGAAACATAAAAAAATTGATTTGCCCCCCCCATTTCCCCACAGTAAAAAACAGTCAAACGCACCAATTTACCGCAAAAAAAACTAAAAAAACATAAGGGAAAATATGAAAACGGAGGAAAGGGAGGAGGAAAATTGAGGGGGAAAGGGGAGAAAAGATGAATGGAAAAAAGGAAGAGGGAGAATGAGGAGAAGGAAGAGGAAGAAGATGGAAAAAGGAAGAGGAAGAATGAGGGAGAGAAAGGGGAAGAAGGGATGGGAAAAGGAAGAAAGATGGGGGGAAAGAGGAAGAGGGAAAAAAAGGGGGAAAGGGGAAAGAGAGGGAGAAAGAGGAAGAATGATGGAGAAGAAAGGGAAGAATGGGGAAGGAGAGGAAAATGATGGGGGGAAAAAAAATGTGGAAAGGGGAAAGAGAAGAATGATGGGGGAGGAAGAGGAAGAATGAGGGGGGGAGGAAGAGGAAGAAGAGGGGGAAAGGGGGAAAGGGGGGGAAAGGGGAAGAATGAGGGGGAGGAAAAAAGAAGAGGGAGAAGGAAGGGAAAAAATGATGGGGGGAAGAGGAAGCATGATGGGGAGGAAGGGGTGATGGGGGGAAGGGGAAGAATGTGGGGGAGGGAAGAGGAAAAAAATGGAGGGGAAGGGGAAAAATTTTGGGGGGAGGAAGAAAAGAAGAGGAAAGGAAGAGGGAAATGGGGGAGGAAGGGGAAGAATGATGGGGGAGGAAAGGAAGAATGATGGAGGGGAAGGGGAAAATGTGAAAGGAAGGGGGAAAATGATGGGGAGAAGGGAAGAATGTGGGGGGGAAGGGGAAGAAGATGAGAAGGAAGAGGAATATAGAAGGAAGAGGAAGAATGTGGAAAAGAAGGGAAGAATGATATGGGGGGAAAGGAAGAATATGGAGAAAAAGGGGAAGAATATGGGGGGGGAAGGGAAAAATGATGGAGGGGGAAAGAGAAGAATGAGGAGAAGAAGAGGAAGAAGATGGGGGAGGAAGAGAAGAATGATGGAGGGGAAAAAAAAGAAGATGGAAAAGGGAAAAGGAAGAATGATGGAGGGAAGGGAAGAATGGGGGGGGAAGAGGAGAATGTGGGGGAAAGAAAAGAAGATGGAAAAGGGAAAAGAGGAAGAATGATGGAAAAGGGAAGAGGAAGAATGATGGAAAAGGGAAGAGGAAAAAATGAGGAAAAGAAGAGGAAGAATGAGGGGGAGGAAGGGGAAAAAATGTTTGGGGGAGGAAGAGGAAAAATGAGGGGGGAGGAAGGGGAAAGAATGATGGGAAGGAAGAGGAAGAAGAGGGGGGGGGAAAAAGAGGAGAAAGAAAGGAGGAGGGGGAATAGGAAAGAAAATACTAAATAAACAACGCACAACAACGGACCGACACCCAGGCCCCCAACGTCCCCAAAGGAAGGGGGGAAAGGCAAGGGCATTCGGGTCCTTTGGGGTCTTCCCGATGTTCTCCATGGGCCCTTTACCTCATCGAGCTTCCAAAAGGTCATCGTTCTCGCCCTGCTCTAAATTGAAATGTGGTCACTGATTTTTCCCGCAGCACTTCATGGCAACTCGGAAAGTTTAGCTTAAATTATCTTAAAAAAAATTAATCTTTTTTACTTTTTTCTCTCTCCAAAAATTGACTCGCCCTAATTTCAGTATTTTCCTCCTCTTTTTCCCCCTCCATCATTCTTCCCCCTTTTATCATTTTCTCCCCTTTCCCCCCATCATTCTTCCCCCTTTTCCCCCCTCCCTCACTTCTTTCCTTTCCTTCCTTCTCTCTTCTTCCTCCTCCCTTTCCTCCAAATTTTATGTTTTCCTTTTCTTCTACCTTTTTTGTCTTCCCCCTATTCAATTTAATCAAATTCAAAAATTTTTTTTGTCATGAAATTACACAATATATATATGAATTAATTTTTCCTTTTTGCATGGCAATGAGGGCTGATACCACTGGTAATTTTGCCCCCCTTTTCTATATAATAACTGTATAAATTATTTAAAGGGTAAATCTAATTTTCTTTTTGGTTTTATTGTATGCTACATTTAAACAAAAAAAAAATAAAAAAAATAATTTTACATGGTATGAAAAATTTTTTTAAATTTTGTATTATAAATTTATAATGAGCAATGATGGTCTAAATTGTTTTTACTCGTTCCATAACGTGTTCCTTTTTAAACTAAATGTTCTTGTATCATTGTTGTTTTTCCTTGTGTCACGAAGGTTACCTCTCGTCTGGTGGGGTAAAAAGTTATATCCTCACTGGTAGGAAAAATGCCTTCAATGCTTTGGCCCAAACCCTTTTTAAAACTTAACATCAAATTTGTAAAACAGTATGAAAAACTTTAGAAAATGGTAATATTTGAGTGACTTAAACAATGGGGGTTGGGGCCCTTGGGCTTTAGGATGTCATTATTCTACAGTTCTTTTTTCAATATTTTAATCTGCTGAAAAAACAATCATTTTCAGATCCCCCAAAATTTTACAAACCTAAGTAATATATGGATATATAAAGCTTTTTATACAAAGTAATAAAAAAGGGTTTGGGATGTATACATTTTTTGCTTTACACAAAATCCCAATACTTTTGCTATTTTTCTTTTGAGGGAAATTAAAATATGAACCAAAACAATTTTATCAAGACTACCCTAAAAATTTTTTTGGGGTCTACTGATTATTTTTTCCCGGTCAACATAAAAATTGAGATTAGTTATAGTCTATGCTTTTTAGATAGCATGAATGTCTATGCTTTCTTTTTTCCTCCATCACCCTTGTTCCTTTCCTTAGTACCCTCCCTTCCTTCACCCGCCACTCCTTCCCCCCTTTTGCTCCAATGTTGTTTTTGTCGCTGATAGTATACAATCCAAAACCCCCTTCCCCCCCTGCCACTAATTCTCCTCCATTAATCCTCCTCCTCCTGGCCTCCCCTCGCCCTTTCTCACCGTTCATGTTCAGGCCTATTGGGCGGGGGGGGTACCAGGGTGTCAAGGCGGCCCGCTTCACCCCCGGCAGCTGGAGGAGTGCCCCCACGAAACCAGCATGAGATCGAGACTCCCCGGGTTTTAAAGTCTCTCCCTTTAATTCCCCTGATGAAAGTATAGATATTTCCGGTATTATTCTAGTTTTGCCCATACTCCCCCCCTTTTTCCCCCAAAAAAAGCTTGGGGGCCCGGGGGGAAACGGGATTTTGGCTGGGGTACAAAAATAGTTTGCAAACACATAGTTTTTTGGTTAGGGTGTTGAAAATTTTCCCTGATTAGGGAAAATTTATTGGATTTTTTGAGTCCAGAGAGGTGAACCTGACGATCCCACAGAAGATCACCGAAGGTCGAGAACCCCCCCCCAAACCCCCGCTAGGAGGTTTTGGGGATTTTTGGGTTTGTTAAGTTATTTGGGAGGTTTGATTGATTTGGTTAAGGTAGGTTTTGATTTGGTTAGGTTAGGTAGATTTGGTTTTGGTTTGATTTGGTTAGGGTTTGGTTAGATTTGGTTGGTTGGTAAATTTTGGGTTTGGTTAGTTTGGTGGGCAAGGCCCCCCCTAGGTTAGGTAATTTTTTGGGTAGGAAATTTCTCTAGATATAAGGGAAAACCCAGATTTAGGGGAATTTACCCCCCCCCCCCCACAATCTTAATTTAAGGGGTTTTTCCCACGCATAATTTGTTCCCCACCAGAAAACCCCCATTCCACAGTCCCCCAACTTTTTTGGGGACCCCGGGGGGGAGTATGAGCAAACACTAGAAAATTTACCCATTACATCGATTAAAAGTTCAAAGTCATCTCAAATGTTACACCCTGAAAGTGAAAAATTAAAAGGGTAAAACCCGCCGGTATTTTTGATTTAGTTTAGGAGGACAGGTACTACAACATCAATAGTCTAACGATAATTAGTGTCGATGGTTTTCATTGTAAATACTGTTCACCCACTGATGCTATGCACACTTTTTTATACAATAAAAAATTTTTGTTTAAAGTTTCATAAAATACCCATATACAAAAACATCGTGAAATCAGTTCCTCTTGAAGGGGTTTTGTCGCGAAATTACTCACCAAAAGTTCTCTTCGGGGGGAAAAAAGGACCATCGTCCCAGAGGCCGTGAAGACCCAGTCAGTGCCCCCAAGGGAACAAAGTCTGCCCACGTGCAGGTGTTCCGCGGTTTCCCCACTGGCACGCACAGCAAGGCCACCCGGTCCCCTGCTGCGCCATGCGGGTGGCTCCCGGGGCGTCTGGGGGCTTGCAACCCCTTCGTCCCGTCCTTTTTTTGGGTCTGAGCGGTTTTCGAAGCAACGGCTGTATTTTTAAGGGCCCATCAATGCTATTGGGCATAATTTTTTTTATTAGTATAAACCATGAACAGATGCCATCCGCTTACACAAAAATCAGCTAGAGTTAGACTATAGGTATAGCTATAGTATACTTTAATTATTACGTATACAAAAAATGAATGTTTTTTAATGACAGATTATTAAGCTTTTTAATGGTGCAAAGGCGACCCAGACATTTCACGATTCTTTTTTCGCATGTTTTAAATTACAACTTATTGTTTCTAAAATTGCTTTTGTTAACGCCCCCAAACTCTTTCCAAAACTTCATTTAGTTTTCGACCTTCCAACAAAAACAGGTTTTGTTTGGGAAAGAGGCATCCTATACTAAGGAAACCTGGGCCTGCTTCGAAGGGGTAACGAGACTGAATGGGATATACCCTTTCACGGTTAGTCTCGTAGCGCCCCTACGAGTGATGCTCGAAGGTTCTGTCCTGTCCGAGATGAAAGTACGAGGCTCGGACCCCCGTCACCCCTAAGAGTGCGTATACGCGGGAATGCTTCAAAAAACACCAAACCCCAAGTTTTTAAATATTTCCGTTTAAATTTGTAGAGGTACTTTAGCTTTTTGTTTTGGAAAATTTATGTGTTTATTTTTTCATAACTCAAGATATTAGATAGAACTGTATGCAAGCAAAGACAACACAGTGCCGTACCGAGGGGGGGGGGGGGGGGGGCAGGTGCGGCCCCCTGGCCCCCCCCTTTTTCAAAAAAATAAATAAAAAATAATAATAAAAAAAATAGATACTATAAAAAAAAAATAAAATATATATAGATTATATATATATAATTTTTTTTTGGGCTCCCCTTTTTTTCTTTTTTTGGGTACGCCCACTGCCAACACAATGCAGTGTGGTTTTGTTGTGTGTGAGATTTCCTTTTAAAATAATTCCCGTCGTCGTAGGATGACTATACAATATCCTTTTAAAATTTTTATCCGTTTTTTAGCTTCTGCTTCACGTGAGCTTATGCGTCGGTCCCCATGAGTGCGTACGTACGTAGTACTACTAAGTATGAGCGTGGCGGATAAGACCAAAAAACTAAAAAAATAACTCTTTTGACTTTAAATAAGTCTGGGGTTTTTTCCCCGGGCGAGGGAAGTGCGCGGCCAGCAGGGTTGTCACTTGTCTCGCCGCCTTTTTGGCCTCAGCTCGTTTTCTTTGCTGGGCCTTTTGAAACGGGGTTATTTTACTCGCCCCCTTTCTTCATGTTGGGTTTTTTACTTCTTCGTCCTCTTTTTTTTCTTTGATTTTTATTATTTTTATTATTTTATTATTATTATTTTTTTATTTTTATTTTTTATTAATTTTTATATTATTTTTATTTTTACCCCTCGTGAGCGGAGTGGATTTTTGTCAGTTGTGTTTTTCCAGTTTATTTTTTTGTTAGTTCGTTTTTGGTTTTTTGTCATAAACCCTTTCTCGAAAAAGTTTTTGGTGTCCCTTTAATTTTTTTTTATGCGAACAAAAGGGGCCAAAAAAATTGCCCTAGTTTAACAAGGCACAAAGGGCCATTTGAGCCCCTGACAAAAACTGAAGGTGGTAATGTGTATCCTTCCCAAGTTCAGGGGGGGATTTTGTTGTGTGGGCCCCAGGCCCGGTGATTACGGGGCCCCCCAAATCAAGGCGGCGAAGCGTTAAAATAAATTACTTTTTAAAAAAAATTCAATTTATGATAAAATAGCCAAAAAAACATTTCACATTGAAAATTCACTTTGTTTTGAAGCCTACATTTTAAACAATAAAAAAAAAAAAATTTAAGCACCATTAACTAATGAATCCTGAACTAAAAAAACACCCTAACAAAAAATAACTAAATAATGCACCATTACTAATGGGTTAATATCTTAAGGGGTAGGTGTGTCTGTCTGTCTGTCTGTCTGCCTGTTTTGGGGAGCCGAAACTGTAAATTCAATTTTATGAGAGTAGGGTCAAAAAAATTGCAAAATAAATGTTTGGGTGGTAAGCGGCTTGGGCCCAGTCGATTTAATAAATTTTTAAGGGGGGTTTTTGGGCTAAAAAAAACTTTTAGGGGTATTGATTCAGGAAAAAACCCGCGGTTAGTTTTTGCCGCTTCACAAATCGTAGCTCATGGATTACCGTTTGGTGCGTGGTTTTTGGGAATCACACGGAACACAAAGGATTGGAATCACAGGAAGTTTTCTACCCCGAGGCATTTTACCCGTGACCAAAGGGACCCAAAAAACACGTTTGGAGTTTGCAATCACATTTTGTCTAATATATACAAACTACTACAAACATCAATACATAGGCCCGAAGGGCCCACAAGCACTTGTCTGAACTACAAGAGTAGCGTGTGTCTGGTCTGGTGTGGGGTCGTCTGTTTTTGGATAGCCGAAACTGTAAATTCAATTTTGATGAGAGTAGGCTAAAAAAATCTCAAATAAATCGTAGGTGGTGAACAGCTTGGTCACATGTCGATTGAATAAGTTTGAATGGGGATTTTGGGCTAAAAACACTTTAGGAGTATTAGATTGCAAGAAAAACTCTGCGGTAACGTCTTGCCGCATTCCACAAACTCAATAGACTCATGGACGTTTGTGTGCGTGTGAGTGTGTGTCAATCACACGGAACACAAAGGGTTGGAATCACACGAAACGTGGTCTACCCGGAGGCACTTTGACCAGTGACCAACGGCAGCAACAACACGATTGGAGTTTGCAATCACATGTTGCTAATATATACTACTACTACAAACTTTTAATACATGGGTCCGAAGGGCCCCACAAGACTGTCTGAACTATAATGATACACCATTAACAAAAAGTAACTATAATAATGCCACCTTTAACAAAAGAGTTCCATAACTATAATGATACACCATTAACAAAAAGTAACTATAATAATGCACCATTAACGAAAGAGTTCCATAACTATAATGATACAAAAAGTAACTATAATAATACCGGTAAATACACCATTAACTAAAGAGTATACCACTTGGCTGTCATGCAAAAGATGCAATGAGTGGGTTTTGTTTATTGCACGCAATTGTCTGGCACATTCCCCTTTTTGGCTTAAATAATAAAAATTCGGCCCCCCGGGCAAAAAATTTTTGGGTGTCTGGCACTTTCCCCCTTTTTTGGTTTTAAATAACAATTATTGCACGAAATTTGTACGGACCAAAACTATTTCCGTCAATCGACCTTCTTACTTGAAAACTTTTGAGACATCAGTAAAATCAAGCACCCTTAATTTTCACGCTAAACAGGGTGAGTGAAGACAAGTGGTTCGCCCCAGGGTGTTTTAGATTTTGATTGTTTCATCTTGGAGAATGATCGCTCCCAGTGCAGTTTGTGACAAACATGCAGAGATAGATCGTAAAAAAAATTTAAACTTTGAAATTTGTTTCTCCCCATGTCATGTCTGTGAATTATTTTAAAATTTCTAGTTCAGGACTATTTGCACCTTACACCATTTGATGAAGGAGCACTTTCAGATAAAATCTTTGGAAGGATTTATATGGTGGTAGGAGGTAGGAAAGGGAGGTAGATGCCCAGCAGGTTTTTTTAAGACAGGAAGGGGTTTAGACAGGGGGTGGGTAAAGGAAATTTGGGCCCCAAAAAGGAGGATTTTCAGAAGGAAAGGGATAAAGTGATTCGTAAGAAGAGAGAGAGGGGGGTTTTAGTTAAAGAAAAAGGGAAAGTTAAAAAAAAAAAGAAGGGGGATTTTGTTTGAAGGTTTATATACAAACTGTAGGGTATTTAAAAAAGAAAATTTTCCTGAAAGGAAAAAATAGTTTAGAGGTTTTTTATTAATAGCTTTAAAACAGAAACAGGGTTGGGATAAAACGGGAAAGGTTTTGACCGGAAGTGAGATAGCTGGGTATAATTTATTTCAAAAGGACGAGTAGGCAGACGGGGTGGAGGAGTTGCTTTTATGAAGAGATGCATTGCAGTGTTGTTTTAAATAATGTTAAAAAAACAAGACAGCTGAGTTATAGGAGAGGTTCGGGGGAAAATAAGAAAATGGTTTGGGGTGTAGTGTATAGGCCTCCAAACTTATGTAAAGGGGTTCAGCCCTATATGGGAAAAATAAAAAAGGGGCCTGCAGAATAAGTTAGCGTGGGGGAGTTTTTAATCTTAGGAAATAGACGGGGGATTTAATCATAGGTGAAGCGACGCAGATGAATTGTTAAATATAACCCGGGTAATTCCCTAAGTCAAGCAATCAAGGCCCTACTAGAGGAGAAAACATTCTAGATCTATTGCTGACAAATGAACGTTTTGGTTTAAAAATTGGGGTCGGTGGGAATTTAATAATAGCGACCATTAGAGATCAGTTTAGTTTAAAAATGGGAATTTGGAAAAATTTAAGTGGCAATAAGATCGAATACAATTTCAAAAAAGGCCAATTATGCAGGTTAAGAAGAACCTGGGGGTTTTTAAAAAAGAGGTGGGGATGGAGGGGAAGAAATTTTCCCAGTAAAACAGGGGGATGACAGCGGAAAAGGGCCAAATTAGAAGGATTGGGAAAGGGGCCCTGGAGGAAATTGCGCGGTTGATATAGAAGTGGGGGTCGTGGTGAGGAGGTAATTAGACGGTTAGAAGGAATGGGTCGGGGCTGAGGAGGTAATTAAGAGGTTAAAAATGGAAGTGAGACGGGGCTGAGGGGGATTTACCTCATTTGAAGGGAAATATAATTGAGGACAGAAAAGAAATTTTCCCTTTATAGGGAAATAAGCCAAAAGATACCCAAAAAATGGATAAAACAACAATTTAAAAAACATTGGAGTAAAAAAACCCTTTTATTTAATTTTAAAGGCAGGATTGGTAAACAAAAAACATTTTAACGTGAGGGCAAGGAAGTGAAAAAATTAATCGAGTTGCTAAGAAAAATTTATGAGTTTAAAGTAGCAGGACAGGCAAAAAGGGACCCAAGGGGTTTTTCCGGTATAAAAAACAAAGACAAGGGAAGTAGTTGGGCCGTTAAGGTCGGCAGGGTGAGGTCTTAAATACGGATGAGGATATGGAAGATTTAAAATTTTTATTTTTAAGTTTTTTTTACGGAGGAGGATACACAGACGATACCTGATAGTGAACGATGTTCAAAGGAAGCGATGAGGAGAAACTCAAAGATTTGTGATAAGGGGGAAAATGGGGGAAGAGGGAAGATAAAATAAAAATTTTTAAATGCCAGGCCCAATGAAGTGTATCCCAGGGTATTAAAGGGAATGCAAGGAGGTTGTTAGTGAGTCTTAGTGACATTTTTAGGAAATCGGTTGGATAGGCGATGTGCCAAGTGGAGGAAAGGAAATTTTGTTTCCCCTATTTTTAAAAAGGGGGGCAGAGGACTAAAGTCAAATTATCCCCGTAAGTCAAATCAGTGGGGGTAAATTATGGGGAAACTAATTTTAAAAAAAATTAGAGAGCACTTGATAAACATGTTTGATCAAAAGATTCACAAAGGATTCACCCAAAGGGGGGGTCATGTCTCACCAATTATTGATTTTTTTTAGGAAAGTTTATGAGACGGCAGATAATGTAAGGATTTGATAAATATATCTGGACTTTTGTAAGGCATTTGACAAAGTACCAACGAGGGGACTCTTAATAAGATTAGGGGGTCAGGAATAGATGGGAAGGTTCTTCATTGGACAGAGCTTGGGTAAGTAATACAACAAAGGGTTTTCAATTAATGTTCTAAATCTGAAAGGGGACTGGTGACAAATGGAGTTCCAAAGGGTCTGTTTTGGGTCATTACTATTTTTGATTTGCATCAACAATTGGATAGTGGGATTTAAATGTATCAGGAAATTTGTGATGATACAGGTAGGAGGATTATTTGGGTCACAGTTGATGAAACATAGCAGGGGGAAATTAGATAAATAAAAAGGGGCAGTCAGATGGAGATGGAATTTTGTATTGATAAATGCAGCGTTATGAAGGGTTTGGAGAAAAAACCCTGGTAATAGATACCATAAACAAGTATCGCTGAAAAAATCAGAAGGTGAAAAGATTTGGATGAGGGTGAGCCCCGACCTCCCACCAGGAAAAAAGTATTGGGCCAAAATAGGCTAATAGAGTATTAGGATTCATTACCAAAGTGTTAAAATAGAAGGCGGAAGTTTTTCTAAAGCTTTATCTGGGTCTAGTCGGCCTCACCCAGTAGCGTTCAGTTTTGGTCCATATTACGGGGTGGATATAGCCTTGTTTTGAAACAGTGCCCGAGAAGGATGACCAAAATGAACAAGGGGTGCGTAATTTAGTTAGAGAGGGGAGAAGTTTTTAAAATTCCTCACCGAGAGACGCAGAGTAAGGGCGATTGATAGAAGTTTTAAGGGATAAAGGGGTTTAATAAGGAGGGTAGGAAAAGTTCTTACGGGTTTTAACCGGGTTTTGAACAGAAAGAACGGGTTTAAGCGGGGAAGCTAGATTTGAAAGGAATAGGGAAAAATGGTTCACAAATAGGGTGGGGAATGAATGAAAAGGTTCCCTTAGACAGGTAGTTGTCGGAGTCTTAGGGAGCTTTAAAAAAGGAGTGGATAGGGTTTTGGAGGGGATGAAAGGTGGATGGGGGTGTTAGGTGAAGGAATACCACTGTAGGCCTCGCGGGCCCCTTTTAGCTTCCTTTTTTCTTTTGTTTTATGTTCATAAGGTGTGCAAACTACAAAAGCTCCGAACTCCCAAATCAGCCCCCAATCCTTGGATATGAAGACACAAGCTTTTCAGCAGTGCTTTTAGCTCAGTGTTCGTTTTGTTTTGGGTTTCTGATAAAAACCCAAATTTTCTCCCAAGGTCGCTGTAAGCTGCAAGGCGGGTTTTAGGGCAGCACAGGCTTGTCGATGATGGGCAAGAATCAGTACCTAAAAATTTTCTCTCCCTTCAGCATAACATCCTCGCGGAGTTATCAGTTCTTGGGGACGCTTTCGCTTCCTAGTACCTGCGTTCGGGCGTAGTATGCAGCATTACTCGTCCATCACAGGGATCACAACATCACATTAGCCAAGCTTTTTCTTTAAAGTATCAACTGGGTCTCAGGTCTTCAACAAATTTTAAAAAAGATTTAGCAGTGGGCTTTGTGTTGCGGGGGATCCCAGTTTTTTGGGCTGGTACCTACGTGAAACCTTTCTAATACGTAGCCCAAACTTTAAGAAGAATTACGTTTCAATTTTTTTTAACCTTTGAGAAAAACCCCCTTGCTTCAGCTTTTTTTTAGCTGGGGATTTTGTCGAGGAAAACTCTTCCAGAACAAATGTTTTCTTTTTTTGTGCTCTACTGAGAAAGTACAACATCTTCTCGTGCTGACCAAAGAGTGTTGAAAGGTTTTTTAACTTTTAATTTCTATCTTTATTAGTCCTAGCAGGTTGGGGAATTCATTGGTTTGGGTCAATTCAATTACAAGATTATCCAACACCAATTACAACTACAATTACAAATTTCAAACAAAGGGAAAGGAAAAAATTTTATTACAATTACAATTTCCAATTTAATATTTTCCCAAATTTTAAAATTTCAATTTCAGCAAACCTAGTGTTCCATTACATATTTCAATTACATTTTTCATAGTATTAACAGCACTAATTGACTGATTTAAAAAAAAAAAATAAAAAAATAAAAAATTATATATATATATATTATAATAATATATATATATATGTATATATATATATAATATATAATATATATATATATATAATATATATAATATATATATATATATATATATATATATATATATATATATATATATATATATATAAGAGGATGTTCAGGGCGGCAAAAACACTCGTCATTTCTTCGGGGTTCTTTATGTGTGCGTGCAACGTTTCGCCAAGGCACTTGGCATCATCAGGCTAAAATGGTATTATATTCGTTAAAATAATATTAAAAACTGCTAAAAGCAAACATCTAAAAAAATTAAAACAATAAAATAATCCTATATTATCTATAAACTAAAAACATGATTTATAATTTAACAAACCTTGAGGTGTATGCTGTCTAGGTTGGCAGAGGACTGAATGAACAATGATATTACAGGTAGTATTTCGGTTCCTATGAGGCGATCGGAACGAGAGTCGGACGATCGAAACAGTGTAATAATAATTTGAGTATATGAAATTGGCATGAGGTGACTTGATTATTAAGATCAGGAGACAAGTGCTTGATGTGTATGGAATCTAATAATTTAGGATCACTAGAGATTTATATATATATATATATATATAATATATATTATATATATATTATATATATATATTATATATATATTATTATATATATATATAATATATATAATATATAATATATATATTATATTATATATATATATTCGTATCATATATAAATATCACCCTAATATCTCTCTCTCTTCTCTCTCTCTCTCTCTCTCTCTCTATCTCTCTATCTCTCTCTCTCTCTCTCTCTCTCTCTTCTCTCTCTCTCTCTCTCTCTCTCTCTCTCTCTCTCTCTATATATATATATATATATATATATATAATAATAACTCAGGAGCAAACTGGGTGGCGAGGCGTGGGGTATTGTCTGTTACTGTGACGCATAGTATACCGGTACTGGACACGTATAGTTCTTGACATAAAAGGACAGTTTAAGCTGTCCTTTTTAAGGAAAATTAAAAATAGAACTTGGGAAATACTTAGATAAATGAACAAAATTAATTAATATATTTAAATTCTATTGAGTCTGTCAAAAGGCCAATCAAAAACCACTCAAGCAAGGGCCGGATTTGGCTCATGGGCCGCCACTTGAATAGCCCTGCTATTGTGGCTACTCTGCCCGAACATTTTTGTCCCCAGGCTCGTGCGCCTATGCTCATGGAGAAGGCTTTTGATACGGTGCTAAGAGATGCTATAGCCTTTTTTTTTTTTTTGTTCTTTTCTCATTTCAGTATATCAACGTAATATTTGTAATTTTGTATGAAGTAATTGTAATTGTTGTGCTTCTAAACAGTCAATTACAATTACAAATACAATTATTTTATGATTTTAAAGCTCAATTACAATTTCAAGCACAATTACTTGTAAATTTAAATATAAAATTTCAATTACCCCAAAAATGTGTAATTGATTACATTTCAATTAAATTACAATTACAAATACTCCAAGCCTGGTCTCTAGTACCTCAAGGTGTATACTCCAACGATAAGTAGATGCAACAAGAAAGGTATACATATTTTGTATCAGAGCAAACAATGACACTGCAGCAGGACATCTTTCTGCAGCACACTTACTCACCAAGTTTAAGGAATGAGCCATACATGGTATGTACTCAGCTTCACTACACTCATTCTTGATTATCTGTTGGGTCCCCTGATATTTACCAGACATGTTGCTGGCATTGTCATAGGACTGTCCTCGGCAGTCGATAACTGGAATGTTCTTCTCTTTAAGAAAATCAAGAACAGTTGTAGCAATATCTCTGCCAGTGTGGATTAGCATGGGGATAAATAAACTGCAGAAACCTTTCAAGTGGACCTGTAATTATATCACTAATCAATTGCATTATTTATAGTGGAATCATACATTATATGTGAGGGCGTGGGGCCCTCACAGGCGCGGGGCCTAGGCCATGGCCTACTCGCCCCCCCCTAAATCCGCCACTGGTCCGCCATGACCCTGGAACACCTCCTCCTGATCCCGGAGTCCTGTCGCTTCTGCAGATCGAATAGTTTGACGACATTTCGAACTCTTCTTTCAGATTTTACTGTTATTTCATGAAGTAGTCAAAGACCTTACCCCAGGTCCCACTCTTCGAATATTTTATCTTCAGCTCGTTTTCTAAATACTTCTTAAACGGATCGAAGCCTTGGTCGGCTATCATTTCCATGTATTCTGCCTCTTTCTTGACAGTTTCGAGCTGTTCCAGTCTGGCCTGCCATCCTGGGTCTGCCTGACTCTTCTCCGCCTCGATAAGAACGTCCAAGTATTGTACTGTGGTCATGGGGTTAGGTCTGAGAGCTATCTCTTGAAGTCTCTGGAGAGACATCTGCACATAGTTTGTCATCCCTAAAACCTTAAACTTTAAAGCTTCAAACTCTATACAAACTTCCTCAATGAAATTTTCTGCAGTAAGCTTTCTCTGGGTGGCTTCTTCATAGCGCTGACACAGCTCATTGAATGTCTTCTTAGTCTTTTTCATTTCTAACTCATACTTATACGGAAAGTTTTTGTGTACAGACCAGATGCATTTGTTTGGGCAAATGCGGCAGTTATCATCATCCATGGCCCAACATCCCCTCTTCATATCGTCTTGAGAGATTGCACAGTCTTCATGGCACGTACGGTTACATTGTACAGGCTTGCGCGGATGATCTTTGCGCCAGAATCCGTTCATCGAGATTTACCGCGCAGATTTAAAGTTGCTTCCCAAGCTATAAAAAAAAAGCAGAAGGCATGAATCGTATGTCTGACAGCGACGTACATCATCTTGCACACTCACCGGTGTGTGGGAGGGAGGCTTTTTTTTTAGGGGGACAGGGTGTTTAAACGTGCCCGCCCCCAATCCCAGGCCCCTTTTTGGTAACATAAGGAAAAAAAAAATCCCGTTAAGGTTTGTTTTCAACTTAAAATAAAAAATTTGGGTTTAAAAGGAAAAATTTTAAACAGTGAAAAATTTTGTGGTTTTTGGGGGGGAAATTTTTAATTTAAAAAAAAACCCTGGGACCTTGAAAAGAAACCGGGACGTTTAAAAAGTGAAAAAACCACCACACCAGGTAAGGAGTATTTTTTTGGCGGGGTTTGACTGCAAAAAATTTGAAAAAGTGCCCTTGGGAAATTTCCCAAAAAGATAAAAACCCAAAAAAAAAGGGCTTCATTAAAGAAATCGAGTTGGCCTACACTCGGGCTTGTGGGAGTCCAAAGTTTTGTTTAGGGGGGGGACCCAAAAGGTCCCGTCCCCGCCCGGTAAACCCCCCGAGGGCTACCAAAAGAAAAAAAAACCCCCCCATTTAAGGTGTTTTTTATTCTTTTAATTATTTTTTTAAAAACACCGTTCAAAGGGGTGATTTTTTTTTTTAAAGCCCAATGGGGACGCAAAAAACCCAAGACAGTTTTTACAGGGGCTTCCCCAGGCCGGTTTAAAGGGGAATTTTGGTTTAAAAAATCGGCCTTTTTTCCCTTATCCCCGAAAAATTTTCCTCAAAAAGGGCAAAACCCGCTCAACCATCCTCCCCAAGCTTAAAGGGACCAAAAATTTGGGGGTTTAAACCGGTACTTAAAAATTGCTGAAGGGGTTACCCCGTTAAATCTAAGAGGAAGGGCTCGAAACAAATCTCAAATTAAGTGTTAAATTTTTCCTTATTTTTTAAAAAATCGTCCATTTAAATATTCCCTTTGGGGGCCCCCTATTCGGAAAGGCATTTTAAAATGGGGGGGGGGAATTAATAAATATTCCTTTTTTATAAATTTTTTGTTTCCCTTTATCACTAGGATTTGACTTTTTCGCCCAAAGTTTAAAGAAAAAGTTGCCAATCCCTGAGGGTACAAATGGTTAAGTTATTCCTTGGGTGAGCCCTGAAGGAATTTAAACCCCTTCCCCAACAACTCCAAAAATTGTTGTTTTTAACCTTTTCCAAAAATGGAAAGCTTATTTTTCAAATTTCTTTTGAATGCCGCCCCCCTCACGGAAGCTTAAGTGCGAAATTTTAAAGTTTTTTAAAGGGGCCCCTTTTAAAAGAAGGTTTTTTCCTGGGGTGAGGGGTAGGTAAAAATTTGGGGGACTTTTGCGTTTCCGGGCGGGGGTAGTCTTGAAGGAAAGGGAATTCCACTTCCAACCCCAAAGGAAACTTTTTAAATTGAAAAAACTTTTTTATAAGGGAGGTGGGGGGGGGGGGGGGGGGGGGTTGGGGGGAGGGGGGGGGGGGGCGGGGGGTGGGGGGGGGGAAAAGGGGGTTTTTTGGGGGCCCTTTTGGGTTTTGCTGAATCATCGCACCCCCACATGATGACCTCTCCGGGACGCCAACTTCGTCTCCAAATCATTTTTTTTCAATCTCCCCTAAACACTTGAAACCCATTCATCTCAGGTATATGATTGGAAATGTTAGGAGCTAAAACCGAACAGGCACATATTTTTGTTTTAGAGCTTAGGATGGTGCCTCTGTGAGATCTTGGTGCAGCATACACATCCAGTTTAATCCACTGAACCACACGATCACAACCCTGAAATGGGGACAGTGTTGGAAAATTTTCCCACGCTGCTGAAATGTATCGAGGCACTACGAATTTTTCTTCCCAGTATCAGCTTTGTCTCGTTTAATGATTTCTTTCGCATGACACCCTTTGGGCCACACACGTTGGAGCCCCCATTCAGGAGGATTTTTTTTGGTGACCCTTTCAGGGCTCAAAGCATTTTGGGTGAACGGGAGGCTATTTTTCCCCGTTATTTTTTTAGCGTTTCCCAACTGGACCCTCCCCACCCACAACTGGCCCACACCTGCACCTCAACCCGTGGGCGGCCAGACTGGAAGGGGGACTTCACACTCTACGCTATCCCTTGAGGTGATTTGTTCACTGACGTCTTGGGGGCAGGACAACATAAAAAGTGAGACGGGGCCCCCTATTTTGGGTGGCTCCAATGATGGTGACACTTTCATGCGTGGGCTTAAACCCCCCCAAAGCCCCCACTTTCTTGGCGCTGGGGGTAGTTCGTAAATTACGATCAGTTTCCCATGCTTGTAACATTTTACCCGAGCTGAAATGCATCATTTTCTGAAAATTCTTGTGCCATACAGAAGAACACTTCTTTTTTTGTTTATAGTAATAAAAATTTTTAAACCCCGAAATCCTCCATTGGAATGCTGTTTATTTTTGGTGCTGGCCCATATCCCCCGATTTTTCACGCGTTGAAGCCCCTTTTCCAAAAAATTTTCATTTTTTTTTTTTGGGAGTTTTTGGCGGGCATGGAAATGCATAGCTGGAAAAAGTATTTCGGGACTCAAAACAAAGACTCCAAGCACCGCGTCTTCGGCAAATTTTTTATACCCGCCACGGTTGAACATACGGGTTAGGACCTTTTATCTGAGTGCCCTTCTTTTGGAGCCACGAGCGAGAGCAGGAAGGCTAAAAGGTGACTGACTGATTATTAAGGAGTCTATGAGGATCTCTCCCCCACGCCGCTCAAACCCCAGGAAACATCACACACGTTATTTCTGTATTAACGTTTGTAAGTCCTGTTAGAGTAGAATTTTTGCATTTGGGTTTTTGAAGGGCAAGAAAGTTTTTTACAGCATAAGATTTGAATACCCTTGCATTTTGCTTTAATTCATGCATACTTCAAATACCTCTCTTTTTCATGTTTGAGTTCAATGCAAATTTTCTCGAAAAGGGGTTTTCTCTCCGGTCAATCAAGTAAGGGGATACGGAAAACTTAACAGGCACGGCCTTTTCTCCCCCCAGTCCCTAGAAGCTTTGGAAGTTTTTGAAAAGTTTTGACTGCGTCCAGAAACCGGGGGATTCGACGCAACAAAAGTCCCCAAAAAAAATCGCATGAAATTTTTTCAGTTTTTTCCTTTCACCCTCTGAAAAATCCAGCCCCTTTCCCGTCAATCGTTAGCAGGTATTTTCTTTTATGAATGAACATTATTCTATTTTTTTTGTCATGGTCTGAGGAGAATTTTTTTCTGCAAAGATGAAAATGCCGTGCCCCAAACATTGTGGTGACACATGGGGTCGCGTGCCACAAACGAAGACCCCCGGGGGTGCTGCACTCTGCCCTTTCCCCAAAATGCTCCATCGTCATCCCCTTTTCTTGGGGTGAAATTTTGTACTGAAAGGTTAGCTTTCCCTAAATGGTTGGAATCTTTCTTTTAATAAATATTTTCGCCCTTGGACATTCCCCACCCATGAGGCCACTAAAAAAAGCTGGTTTGAGCGCAGCGTTCCACCCTAACGCCGGGGGTTTTTGTCGTCCGGGGAGTCGGCGCAGATCACGGGGAAGTCACTGGCTCCAGTTGCTGCACTGTTTCTTTCAAGGTTTTGGTCCCAAGCGTTATCCCAGGTATCAGCTTTGGGCCGCTGTAAATAGAGCATTCCCAGGCGAAATGGAGGGCCTAGGGCTGTACAAAAAGCCTTCCATCGTCAGTTCCCATCGCCCCAGTGCCACGGCCTTTTCTACCCGGAAAAAACCCCTTGCCCGAAAGGAGAAAAAATAAGCGAGTTTTTTTAAGGATAAAAAAACACAAAATAGAACGGTACCCCCAGGGGAGAGATGATGAGGGTGTGGGCAGCCTTTCAAGACTCTCCCTGATCCTTTGACCTTTTTTCTTCCATCTCAAATCATCGAGAAACATCTCTACCCGCCGTCAAAGACATAATCTTTTTTCCCGAATCCTACAATTTCTCGGCAAATATCCCTTCCATTTTATAAAAAAAAAAATATAGAATATATGGAGGTATGATACATCGGGAGTCCCTAAAAATTTGAAGAGAAAAACCCAAAGTTCCCAAGTTGGATGCCAACCAAAACTGGCATTTGTGAGACTGTCCGTATTCCTCCAAGCTTTAAAAAAACACTTCTTACACTGAGGTCGGCAACCCAGAAAACGAGAAGCAAGTTTTTTCAAAATTGGGGGGAAAAGCATGTGATGGAGCCCCCAGTGACATTATGAAAGTAAATTCGAACAAGTACAAAAATTCATTTAAAATTTTCGTAGAACCCCGGACCTAGGTTACACACACATTATACAAGGCTACTATGCCACTTTTTACTCATATTTTTTCTAACGATAAATTTTACATTTAAAGAAAATAAGAATAAAGAAATAAGGAGGGTACAAGAGGGGGGGAGACCACACGTGGTAGTTCTGTTTCTTAAAAACCCACCTCATCCCCTTTCATCCCCCTTCATGAAATTTTAGCTCCTTCAAAAATCCCTATTGACAACCTATGGACAATCTTAAATCCCTATTGACTTGAAAAATCAAAATCCCCATGGACAAATTTAAAAATCCCTATTTTTTAAAAAATCCCCCTTTGACTAAAAACTCCTATTGACTAAAAAAAACCCCCCTTAACTAAAATCTCCCTATTGACTAAAAAATCCCCATTACTAAAAAAATCCCTTTTTTAAATAAAAAAATCCCTATTGCAAAAAACCCCTATTGACTAAAAAAAACCCCTATTAACTAAAAAATCCCCATTGACTAAAAAAATCCCCCATTTACTAAAAAAATCCCTATTTAAATAAAACTCCCTATTGACTAAAAAAATCCCTATTGACTAAAAAAATCCCCATTAACTAAAAACTCCCTATTTACAAAAAACTTCCCCTTTGACTAAAAAATCCCATTAACTAAAAAAATCCCTATTGACTAAAAAAATCCCTATTGACTAAAAAAATCCCATTGACTAAAAAATCCCTATTTAAATAAACCCCATTGACTAAAAACTCCCTATTGACTAAAAACCCCTTTAACTAAAAAAAACCCCATTGACTAAAAAACTCCCTATTGCTAAAAAAATCCCTATTTTCTAAAAACCCCCCATTGATTAAAAAATCCTTTTTAACTAAAAAATCCATGACAAAAGTTTTCTATAGACTAAAAACACCCCATGAAATAAAAAACCCCCCCTTTGACAAAATCTCCCCCATGACAGTAAAAACCCCCTATGAACTAAAAAACTCCCTAGCGACTGAAACCCCTATTTCTAAAAAAAATCCATATTTATAAAAAATCCCTATGAACTAAAAAACTTTTTTTGATAAAAACTCCCTTTGACTAAAAAATCCCTATGATAAAAAATCCATATTTACTAAAAACTCCATATTGACTAAAAACTCCCTATTGACTAAAAACTCCCCCGGGAACAAAAACACCCTAGTGACTAAAAACTCCCTATTGACAAAAAAATCCATATTTACTAAAACCCATATTGATAAAAACTCCCATTGACTAAAAAAATCCCTAAACTAAAAAATCCAATTGACTAAAAATCCCTATTTACTAAAAACTCCAATTGACTAAAAAACTTATATTGACTAAAAAATCCCCATTGACCCAAAAACTCCCTATTGTTAAAAACTTCATATTCTAAAAAATCCTTTTCAAAACTTCCCTATTTAAAATAAAAAAATTTTATTGACTAAAAACTCCCTATTGACTAAAAAAATCCCTGATGACTTAAAAACTCCCTATTGACTAAAAACTTCATATTTACAAAAACTCCATATTGCTAAAAACTTCCCCATTGACTAAAAAACCCCTGAGACTAAAAACTCCCTATTGACTAAAAACTCATATTTATAAAAACTCCTATTGACTAAAAACTGCCTATTGACTAAAAAAATCCCTGATGACTAAAAAATCCCTATTGATAAAAACTTTTAATTTACTAAAAAAAATCCCTATTGACTAAAAAAACCCCCATTGACTTAAAAAACTCCCTGATGACTAAAAACTCCCTATTGAAAAAACTTCAGGACTAAAAAAATCCATATTGAAAAAAACTCCTATTGACAAAAACTCCCATTAACTAAAACTTTCATATTGACTAAAAACTCCCTATTGACTAAAAATCCCTTTAACTAAAAACTTATATTTGGGCTAAAAAACTCCCGTTGACTAAAAAAACCCCTTTGACTAAAACTCCCATTGACTAAAAAATCCCTATTAAATAAAAAATTTATATTGACTAAAAACTCCCTATTGACTAAAAAACCCCATTAAATAAAAATAATATTGACTGAAAACCCCCTATTAACAAAACTACCTATCGACTGAAAAAACCCCCATTGACTAAACAAACTCCCATTAAATAAAAATCCCTATTGACTAAAAAAATCCCAATTGATAAGGGGTTAAAGATTGGGTAAGACTAAATAAGGTATCATGACATTGCATCCTCCTTTAAATTTTCTCGCCTCCTATTAAAACTCCTATTTACTTTCTGACTTTGACCTATTCTCCTTTACCCCCCCTATTTACTTTACCCCAAATTTTTTGAGTAGGTTTCAGGAGCCCACAGGTTCCCTTTAAAGAGCCGCAGGTTGCCCACCGCGTATTAGTCTATTACTAGAAGAAGAAAGGAGAGAGAGGGGGGAAGAGAAAAGAGGGGGAGAGGGAGGGAGAGAGAGGAGAGAAGAAGAGTGTGGTGAGAGAGACGTGAGTTACACAAGCCTGTTCCCTTCAAAAGGGATAAGCCCCGGGGAAGGGGGGAAGGTGGGGGAAGGGGGGGGAAAGGGGGGGGAGGGGGGGGTATAAAAATGTCAACTGATAGGAGCAGTGGCCCTGGCTCATAACACCCGGGTGTGGGTATTTGTCGGGGACTTATTTTAAAAAGGAAAACTTTTTTTTACTCTGTTTTTTTTTCACTAAAGAAAAAGAGAGGGGGGAGGAGGAGGACAGACCGAAAGTAATTTATCACTTCCTTTTTTTCCCCACCGAAAATTCGAGCCTCGGTCCTCTTGGTGGGGGGCCCAAAAACACAATGCCTAAACCTATTATACAGAACACAACCTGTTTCCCGTCCTCGACACGGGCCGGGCCCCCCACACTTGGGGTGCAAACCCCGTCACAAAGCCTTTTCCATTGTTGGGACTTCTATTAGACTATTTCTAAAGAGAGAGATAAGATAAATCTTTATCCTTTTAGACACTTTGCAAGTACCCCAAAAACAAGGTTATTGACTATACAAAAGCGCCACCCAGGACGAACTTTTGGGCCGAACCGGACCGAATGCGCAGGGACCTGACACGGAGCTAACTCACCCAACCCTGCACCCTACGGGTTAAAAAGAGAGAGAGAGAGAGAGAGAGAGGAGAGAGAGAGAGGGGGAGAGAGAGGGGGAGAGGAGAGGAAGAGGAGAGAGAGAGAGAGAATAAATATCTAATCTAATCTAACTTTGTGAGGGGTGTGTGTGTGTGTGAGAGAGACCATAAGGAATGTTCCTTTGACTCTCCTTTGCAATGATAAGTACAGGGGATCAACATAACCTTCACCGGCCTTAGGGTGCACTAAAATCGTCATCATTCTCCGCTAATTAGTTTTAACAAAAAAAGGTCCGGCAGAATATTAAAAGGTGAAGAAAGGCACCCAATTTTAGAGTATCTCTTTTCCATCTACCACCGCACGTTGTGGTAGAGGAAGGTTTATGAGGATATAAAAAAACAGTTTAAATTTTCTTTGGAAATGGACTCTCAGATTTTTCTATGAGGTTGCGTTGTCTTTCCGTAGTTTTGTATGGCGTTTTAGGCCTCTTCCATTTGCGACATTTCGGAACAAGTTACGGAAAACCCCAAAAACTCAGGCGTTCCATTTGGAGAAAACCGGGTCCCAGGCGACGGCGTATGCATCGGCAAAACCCTTGAACTTCTCCCCCCACATTGGGAGGGCGGAGACAGAAGTTTTCAGTTCAAACAAAAAAAGGCCGCCTTGGGCCCTTTTTATCTTCGGAAGGGGTTTTTGCTGCCAGTCGGAGGGATGTCAGACAGGCCTACAAGGGGGGACGGTGGAGGAAAACGGGCCCGCGATCTTAATCTTTTATATGATCCCTTAAAATCAAAACGATTACCCCTTAATGTTTAGTCCGGCAGCTTAGGAAATGATGGGGACATCCGGATAAAAGAACCAAAAAATTTTTTTAGGCACCTACAGGCTCCTATATGATTTTTTAGAGGGGAGACAAATGATTTCCCTCACTCAGAGGCTATAAGGAAAAAGTTCTTATTTTTTTGACATTTCCGCATTGGAATTAGGGTAAATGGGGGTTTTTTTAAAAAAATAGTCTAAAGGGTAAGTTTATTTGGGGCAAGTTTCTTATTATTTTTTTTAATAACTCCAGAACAAAAAAATTCCAATAGGGTCAAAAAAAAAAATAAATTTAAATTTATTCGATTTAAAACCCCTGCGGACATGCGAAATGCCCTGAGTTTATTAGCAGAACACGAATTAAAAATCTCCCTTTCAATTCAAAAATGAAAAGGGTTAATTACTGCGGTGCTTATGAAAAAAAATTTTTTTTAAAAAAAAAATAAATTTTTTTCAAAAAAAATTA
>JACEEZ010022730.1:0-21503 GCA_016584305.1 Chionoecetes opilio
CAAATGAATTTGAGGTGGTTGAGATAAAACCTCAGCTAAAGGATTCAAGTCATTAGATAAAGTCCATTCACCTTACTTTACTTTAAGATTTGTAGGATTATTATATTTCTTTCTACTTTTATTATCATATAAATCCATATATATTAGGAGACCCAGACAATTTTATTCCCGCAAACCCTTTAGTAACCCCGGCTCATATTCAACCTGAGTGATACTTTCTCTTCGCTTACGCAATCTTACGATCTATCCCTAATAAATTAGGAGGTGTTATTGCTCTAGTAGCTTCTGTTGCTATTTTAGTGGTTCTGCCTTTTACTCATGCTTCCAAATTCCGAAGTTTAACCTTTTACCCATTAAACCAAATAATATTTTGACTGCTTGTCTCTATTTTAATCCTATTAACTTGAATTGGTGCACGCCCTGTCGAAGCCCCTTATGTTATACTTGGCCAAATTTTAACGGTATTATATTTTTTATATTTTATTATAAACCCCTTAATATTAATTTTATGAGATAAAATACTTAAATAGTTATTTAGTTTATAAAAAACATATATTTTGAAAATATATAAAAAGTAAATATCACTTAATAACTGAATAATATACTAATTTAGTTAGAGATTAAATTCAACTAAAACATAAAGCTTTAAGCCCAACAAAAAAAATTAAATAGTTAATTGAAGTTGGTAAAAATCTTTTTCAGGCTAAATGTATAAGCTTATCATAACGAAACCGTGGTAATGTTCCACGAACCCATACAAATATAAACGAAATTATAACCCCCTTAAAATAAAATACCGCCGAACATGGTCTTCTACCTAAAAAAATAATAACAAATAAAACCCTCATAAATAAAATTCTAGCATATTCTGCTATAAAAATTAAAGCAAATCCTCCCCTTCTATATTCTGTATTAAATCCAGATACCAACTCAGACTCTCCCTCTGCAAAATCAAAAGGTGTACGATTTGTTTCTGCTAGACAAGATCTAAACCAAATTAAACTTAAAGGAATAGAAATAATTATAAACCACCAATTTTCTTGATATTTATTGAATAACTCTAACCTAAACCCCCCAACTAATATAATAAAAGATAATAAAATTAAAGCTAACCTTACCTCATAAGAGATAGTTTGAGCTACCGCTCGAAGTCTTCCTAGCAAAGAATATTTACAATTAGATGACCACCCAGCTACTATTGTCCTATAAACCCCGAGACTTAGACAACAAAAAAAAAATAAAACTCTTATGTTAAATCTAAACATCCCAATTTCATAAGGCATAACTAATCAAACCAATAAAGCCAAAAATAAACTAAAAATTGGAGATAAATAATAAGCTAAAAAATTAGATATTGTTGGTATTGTTTGCTCTTTAGTGAATAATTTAACTGCGTCTGAAAAAGGCTGCAGAAGTCCTATAAATCCCACTTTGTTAGGTCCCTTACGAATTTGAATAAACCCTAAAATTTTACGCTCTAATAAAGTTACAAAGGCCACTCCAATAAGAACACAAATAATTAAAATCAAAAAATTTACAATCTGAATAACTTCTATCACAAAACAATTAGCTTTAATTGTTTAACTATCTATAGAAACCTCTATCTAATTAGGTCCAAAAACCTAACGCATATAATCTGCCAAAATAGTAATCAATTCAAAAATAATTTTTACTTCTCAATCCTTTCGTACTAAAAAAATAACTCCTCAATTAGGAGATAGAAACCGACCTGGCTTTCGCCGGTCTGAACTCAATCATGTAAAAATTTAAAGGTCGAACAGACCTTCTTAAATAACTGCTGCATTATTTAGATATTTTAATTCAACATCGAGGTCGCAAACTTCTTTTTCGATAGGAGCTCTCAAAAGAAATAACGCTGTTATCCCTAAAGTAACTTAGTCTTTTAATCTTTAATAAGGATCAACTACATTAAAATCATTTATTATTGTATTAATTTATAAACAGTTAATATAAATTATATTTATGTCGCCCCAACAAAACACATTAATTAGATTAAACTTTTACTTTTTAATTAAGTAAACTCTACTTATATGTAAAGCTTTATAGGGTCTTATCGTCCCCCTAAAAAATCTAAGCCTTTTCACTTAGAGGTTAATTTCTAATTTTACAATAAAGACAGCTTTTCCTTTGTCCGACCATTCATACAAGCTTTCAATCAAAAAGCTAATGATTATGCTACCTTTGCACGGTCAAAATACCGCGGCTCTTAAACAATCCTGTGTCAGTGAGCAGGCCAGACTATGTATATCCCCAAATAGACATGTTTTTGATAAACAGGCAAGGAATAAAATTGCTTAGTTCCTTTACTATATCACCTCATATTTAAATTTTTAAAATTAATTTATCTTTCTAATTTACAATATATTTTACTAATAGAACCATTTTTTCTTAATGTTAAAAAATACCATTAATATTTTGATAAAACTTAAAGTAATTCATAAATATTTTAAATTATTATATTTTTATTAGAACATTATATTATCATAGCTACTCTTAAGCCTAGATAAAAATATAATTTAAATAATAAACTATTGACCTATCTTATTGAATAAGAAGCTAAACCCTCCTACTCTTAAACCTTAATTAAAATTAAAATTAAAATCTAAATTAAATTTATTTCTCAAAAAACTAGATATTACAAAACTCAACTGGCATTTCACCTTTAAGTTATTATTTAAAATTTTTATACTACAAAAACTTTACCAACTACTTAGCTTTTTTTGTTCCGAGATTATTGTCCTTATCAAATTAATTTGATTCTCCCTGATACACAAGGTACATTTTTTTACAATTACTAATAATACCTACACAAATTTAAAATTTCCTTTACAGTACTTTTAATCTATAGCTTTAAATTAGAATTTATTTAACTTTTACTTTTCTTTAATAATTGATTTCTTAACACATAAAACTTATAATTTTAACCAATTTATAAGGTATCAAAATAAACCGATTTGCACGGTAACTCTTTTCAACGTAAATGAAATGCTTTACTTGTTTAGCTTTATTTTGATTAATCCAGGCTTACTTTCCAGTGAGCCTACTATGTTACGACTTATTTCATCTCTAAATGAAAGCGACGGGCGATATGTACATGATTTAGAGCTTTTATCTTTTAAGCATATTAAGCTTTTATTACAATCAAATCCTCTTTTTTGACCTTATTTAAAAAATCATTCCATATAATTTAAGATTATTGTAACCCATTTAAACTTATTTATCGGCTGCACCTTGATCTAATTTTAATTATAATTAAAATATCAATAATATTTCTTTAAAAATTATCTGATAATGATGGTATACAAGCTGATTTAACAAAAATAAGTAAGATTTTCGTGGTGTATCGATTATAAAACAGGTTCCTCTGACAAGACTAAACCACCGCCAAATTCTTCAAATTTTTAGATTATAACTGTTAATGTTCAAGTTATATTATTAAACTCCAGTATAATAGGGTATCTAATCCTAGTTTAGGCCTAGAAATTTTCTAGCTTCAGTTTAAATTAATTTAATTTATAAAAAATAATCTAATTTCACTTTTTATTTTTTTAAATCTATAATAATCCCCTCTTAACTAATAAACCAATAACTTTCACTCAACCCTAAAGTCTAACCGCGACTGCTGGCACAATATTTAATCAGGTTTCTAACTATTACCAGATCACATTTACATGTATTGTCTAATGATTTATGCTGAGATTTTATTTATTATAAACTATAATTTTTATTTTTTACTTAAATCTATATAAAATTTATTAAATTACTCACTTTAATTTTCATACAATTTTTATAGTGTTACAAAAGCTTAAGAAAGAATAAAACTTTAACTCTTAATCAAATCTAATTCTTAATTAAAATCTAAATTACCATTGGCATAATTTAAGAATATTATTATAATACCTCTTACATACCCCTAGATGTATACATAGGATACCACTTAATGTACGTTATAGTCCATTAAATGAGCATATACTACTCCTGCCTTACATGCAAAATATTAGAAAAATAGTCCACATGTATAAATTATTAGTGTATCTAAAACTAGGTCCTTATAAATTCTCCGTAACTCTCGTTAATGCCCATCTAATTATCATCTGGACCTCATACATTAAGCTAAATAGTGGGGGAACGGATCTAATCAGTTTGAAGTAATTCCAAGCTCTCTTTCGCTCCACCTTCTCTCTAACGGAGAAAAGCAAAAGGACCGCTGGAATTACTTCAGATTTAAAGAGACTAGAATTATTATTCTATTACAGGTACTATATCAGATCTAGAATAATTATGAAGATAAACATTTAATACATCTATTTGTTTATAACATATATATATATATATATATATATATATATATTACCACACCTAAGCCCCAGTTTATTTTTTTCATTTCTTCCTTAAATAATTTCTCTTTTATTTTAATTTTAGCTCTCCTTTAACAATTGATTCCTATAAAATTTAATTCACTTTTATTTTTTAAATCTATAATAATCCCTCTTAACTAATAAACCATAACTTTCACTCAACCCTAAAGTCTAACCGCGACTGCTGGCACAATATTTAATCAGGTTTCTAACTATTACCAGATCACATTTACATGTATTGTCTAATGATTTATGCTGAGATTTTATTTATTATAAACTATAATTTTTATTTTTTACTTAAATCTATATAAAATTTATTAAATTACTCACTTTAATTTCATACAATTTTTAGTGTTACAAAAGCTTAAGAAAGGATAAACTTTAACTCTTAATCAAATCTAATTCTAATTAAAATCTAAATTAAACATTGCATAATTTAAGAATATTATTATAATACCTCTTACATACCCCTAAAATGTATCATAGGATACCACTTAATGTACGTTATAGTCCATTAAATGAGCTATACTACTCCTGCCTTAATGCAAAATATTAGAAAAATAGTCCACATGTATAATTATTAGTGTATCTAAAACTAGGTCCTTATAAATTCTCCGTAACCTCTTAATGCCCATCTATTATCATCTGGACCTCATACATTAAGCTAAATAGTGGGGAACGGATCTAATCAGTTTTGAAGTAATTCAAGCTCTCTTTCGCTCCACTTCTCTCTAACGGAGAAAAGCAAAAGGACCGCTGGAATACTTCAGATTTTAAAGAGGGCTAGAATTTATTCTTACAGGTACTATATCAGATCTAGAATAATTATGAAGAATAAGCATTACATAGATCTATTTGTTTATAACATAGTATAATATTATGATATTAAACACACCTAAGCCCCGTTACTTTTTTTTATTTTTCATTCCTTAAATTAATTTCTCTTTTATGTTAATTTTAGGCTCTCCTTTACAATTGATCTATAAAATTTATTCACTTTTATTTTTTAAATATAATATCCTCTTAACTATAAAAAAATTATCAACTAAGTTAACGACTCTCACAATATTTAATCAGGTTCTAATATTAAGTACTTTAATGTATTGTCTAATATTATGCTGAGATTTTATTTATTTAAAATTATTTTATTTTTTACTTAAATCTATATAAATTTATTTAAATATCTCACTTTTAATTCATACATTTTATAGTGTTACAAAGCTTAGAAAGAATAAAACTTAACTCTTAATCAATCTAATTCTTAATTAAAATCTAAATTACCATTGCATAATTTTAGAATATATTATAATACCTCTTACATACCCCTAGATGTATACATAGGATACCACTTAATGTACGTTATAGTCCATTAAATGAGCATATACTACTCCTGCCTTACATGCAAAATATTAGAAAAATAGTCCACATGTATAAATTATTAGTGTATCTAAAACTAGTCTTAAAAATTCCTCCGTAACTCTCGTTAATGCCCATCTAATTATCATCTGGACCTCATACATTAAGCTAAATAGTGGGGGAACGGATCTAATCAGTTTGAAGTAATTCCAAGCTCTCTTTCGTCACCTTCTTCAAAGAGAAAAAGCAAAAAGACCGCTGGAATTACTTCAGATTTAAAGAGACTAGAATTATTATCTATTACAGGATATCAGATCTAGAATAATTGAAGATCAACATTTACATACATCTATTTGTTATAACATATATAATATATATATTATATAATTATTAATACAACCTAAGCCCCAGTTAATTTTTTTATTTTCATTCCTTAAATAATTTCTCTATTTTAATTTAGCTTACCTTTAAAATGATATAATAATTTATTCCTTTATTTTTAAATCTATAATATTCCACTCTTAACTAATAAACAATAACTTTAGCTCAACCCTAAAGTCTAACGCGACTCTGGCACAATATTAATCAGGTTTTAATATTACCAGATCACATTTAATGTATTGTTAAGATTTATGCTAGATTTATTATTAAACTATAATTTTTATTTTTACTTAATCTAATATAAAAATTTATTAAATTATCACTTAATTTTTATACAATTTTATAGTTACAAAAGCTTAAAAGAATAAAACTTTAATCTTAATCAATCTAATTCTTATTAAAATCTAAATTACATTGGCATATTAAGAATATTATATAATATTTACATACTAGATTATACATGGATAACTTAATGTGTATTAGTCCATTAAATGAGTTATATCTCCTTACATGCAAAATATTAGAAAAAAAGTAAATGTATAAATTTATTATGTATCTAAAACTAGTCCTTATAAATTCTCCGTAAAACGTTAAATGCCATTAAATTATCATGGATCATACATTAGCTAAATGTGGGGAACGGATTAAAACATTTAAGTAATCCAGAGTCCTTTGCTCCATTTAAAGGAGGAAAGAGAGCTGGAATTACTTCAGATTTAAAAATGAATATTACATACAGTCAATTATTATGTTAGAATATATTATAAGAATAAATTTACATAAATTATTGTTTATAACATAAAAAATTTAAAATAATTAACTATAAATTAATTTATATTTTATATATATTTAAGTAAAAAATAAAAATTATAGTTTATAATAAATAAAATCTCAGCATAAATCATTAGACAATACATGTAAATGTGATCTGGTAATAGTTAGAAACCTGATTAAATATTGTGCCAGCAGTCGCGGTTAGACTTTAGGGTTGAGTGAAAGTTATTGGTTTATTAGTTAAGAGGGGATTATTATAGATTTAAAAAAATAAAAAGTGAAATTAGATTATTTTTTATAAATTAAATTAATTTAAACTGAAGCTAGAAAATTTCTAGGCCTAAACTAGGATTAGATACCCTATTATACTGGAGTTTAATAATATAACTTGAACATTAACAGTTATAATCTAAAAATTTGAAGAATTTGGCGGTGGTTTAGTCTTGTCAGAGGAACCTGTTTTATAATCGATACACCACGAAAATCTTACTTATTTTTGTTAAATCAGCTTGTATACCATCATTATCAGATAATTTTTAAAGAAATATTATTGATATTTTAATTATAATTAAAATTAGATCAAGGTGCAGCCGATAAATAAGTTTAAATGGGTTACAATAATCTTAAATTATATGGAATGATTTTTTAAATAAGGTCAAAAAAGAGGATTTGATTGTAATAAAAGCTTAATATGCTTAAAAGATAAAAGCTCTAAATCATGTACATATCGCCCGTCGCTTTCATTTAGAGATGAAATAAGTCGTAACATAGTAGGCTCACTGGAAAGTAAGCCTGGATTAATCAAAATAAAGCTAAACAAGTAAAGCATTTCATTTACGTTGAAAAGAGTTACCGTGCAAATCGGTTATTTTTGATACCTTATAAATTGGTTAAAATTATAAGTTTTATGTGTTAAGAAATCAATTATTAAAGAAAAGTAAAAGTTAAATAAATTCTAATTTAAAGCTATAGATTAAAAGTACTGTAAAGGAAATTTTAAATTTGTGTAGGTATTATTAGTAATTGTAAAAAAATGTACCTTGTGTATCAGGGAGAATCAAATTAATTTGATAAGGACAATAATCTCGGAACAAAAAAAGCTAAGTAGTTGGTAAAGTTTTTGTAGTATAAAAATTTTAAATAATAACTTAAAGGTGAAATGCCAGTTGAGTTTTGTAATATCTAGTTTTTTGAGAAATAAATTTAATTTAGATTTTAATTTTAATTTTAATTAAGGTTTAAGAGTAGGAGGTTTAGCTTCTTATTCAATAAGATAGGTCAATAGTTTATTATTTAAATTATATTTTTATCTAGGCTTAAGAGTAGCTATGATAATATAATGTTCTAATAAAAATATAATAATTTAAAATATTTATGAATTACTTTAAGTTTTATCAAAATATTAATGGTATTTTTTAACATTAAGAAAAAATGGTTCTATTAGTAAAATATATTGTAAATTAGAAAGATAAATTAATTTTAAAAATTTAAATATGAGGTGATATAGTAAAGGAACTAAGCAATTTTATTCCTTGCCTGTTTATCAAAAACATGTCTATTTGGGGATATACATAGTCTGGCCTGCTCACTGACACAGGATTGTTTAAGAGCCGCGGTATTTTGACCGTGCAAAGGTAGCATAATCATTAGCTTTTTGATTGAAAGCTTGTATGAATGGTCGGACAAAGGAAAAGCTGTCTTTATTGTAAAATTAGAAATTAACCTCTAAGTGAAAAGGCTTAGATTTTTTAGGGGGACGATAAGACCCTATAAAGCTTTACATATAAGTAGAGTTTACTTAATTAAAAAGTAAAAGTTTAATCTAATTAATGTGTTTTGTTGGGGCGACATAAATATAATTTATATTAACTGTTTATAAATTAATACAATAATAAATGATTTTAATGTAGTTGATCCTTATTAAAGATTAAAAGACTAAGTTACTTTAGGGATAACAGCGTTATTTCTTTTGAGAGCTCCTATCGAAAAAGAAGTTTGCGACCTCGATGTTGAATTAAAATATCTAAATAATGCAGCAGTTATTTAAGAAGGTCTGTTCGACCTTTAAATTTTTACATGATTTGAGTTCAGACCGGCGAAAGCCAGGTCGGTTTCTATCTCCTAATTGAGGAGTTATTTTTTTAGTACGAAAGGATTGAGAAGTAAAAATTATTTTTGAATTGATTACTATTTTGGCAGATTATATGCGTTAGGTTTAGGACCTAATTAGATAGAGGTTTCTATAGATAGTTAAACAATTAAAGCTAATTGTTTTGTGATAGAAGTTATTCAGATTGTAAATTTTTTGATTTTAATTATTTGTGTTCTTATTGGAGTGGCCTTTGTAACTTTATTAGAGCGTAAAATTTTAGGGTTTATTCAAATTCGTAAGGGACCTAACAAAGTGGGATTTATAGGACTTCTGCAGCCTTTTTCAGACGCAGTTAAATTATTCACTAAAGAGCAAACAATACCAACAATATCTAATTTTTTAGCTTATTATTTATCTCCAATTTTTAGTTTATTTTTGGCTTTATTGGTTTGATTAGTTATGCCTTATGAAATTGGGATGTTTAGATTTAACATAAGAGTTTTATTTTTTTTTTGTTGTCTAAGTCTCGGGGTTTATAGGACAATAGTAGCTGGGTGGTCATCTAATTGTAAATATTCTTTGCTAGGAAGACTTCGAGCGGTAGCTCAAACTATCTCTTATGAGGTAAGGTTAGCTTTAATTTTATTATCTTTTATTATATTAGTTGGGGGGTTTAGGTTAGAGTTATTCAATAAATATCAAGAAAATTGGTGGTTTATAATTATTTCTATTCCTTTAAGTTTAATTTGGTTTAGATCTTGTCTAGCAGAAACAAATCGTACACCTTTTGATTTTGCAGAGGGAGAGTCTGAGTTGGTATCTGGATTTAATACAGAATATAGAAGGGGAGGATTTGCTTTAATTTTTATAGCAGAATATGCTAGAATTTTATTTATGAGGGTTTTATTTGTTATTATTTTTTTAGGTAGAAGACCATGTTCGGCGGTATTTTATTTTAAGGGGGTTATAATTTCGTTTATATTTGTATGGGTTCGTGGAACATTACCACGGTTTCGTTATGATAAGCTTATACATTTAGCCTGAAAAAGATTTTTACCAACTTCAATTAACTATTTAATTTTTTTTGTTGGGCTTAAAGCTTTATGTTTTAGTTGAATTTAATCTCTAACTAAATTAGTATATTATTCAGTTATTAAGTGATATTTACTTTTTATATATTTTCAAAATATATGTTTTTTATAAACTAAATAACTATTTAAGTATTTTATCTCATAAAATTAATATTAAGGGGTTTATAATAAAATATAAAAAATATAATACCGTTAAAATTTGGCCAAGTATAACATAAGGGGCTTCGACAGGGCGTGCACCAATTCAAGTTAATAGGATTAAAATAGAGACAAGCAGTCAAAATATTATTTGGTTTAATGGGTAAAAGGTTAAACTTCGGAATTTGGAAGCATGAGTAAAAGGCAGAACCACTAAAATAGCAACAGAAGCTACTAGAGCAATAACACCTCCTAATTTATTAGGGATAGATCGTAAGATTGCGTAAGCGAAGAGAAAGTATCACTCAGGTTGAATATGAGCCGGGGTTACTAAAGGGTTTGCGGGAATAAAATTGTCTGGGTCTCCTAATATATATGGATTTATTAATGATAATAAAAGTAGAAAAGAAATTATAACAATAAATCCTACAATATCAGTACTTTAAGAAATATTATTTAGTTTATACATGGGAACGGTAAAAAAATGGTGAACTCAAATCTTACGTCGAAACTGTGAAGTCCCAAAAAGGAGTTAAAAGGTAGCTATAGTTATAAATAAAATAATTACTCTACCATTCANTATTTTTTGTTGTTAGTTTTTTTTGGTTGGAAAACACATTTAAAAACAACAACATACCACGGTTTTTCGTATGATAAAGCTTAATACATTTAGCCGAAAAAGATTTTTTTTCCCAAAACTTCAATTAACTATTTAATTTTTTTTTGTTGGGGTTTAAAAGCTTTATGTTTTAGTTGAATTTAATCTCAAAACTAAAATTAGTATATTTTTTTTCCAGGTTATTAAAAAGGTGTATTTCTTTTTATAATTTTCAAAAAAAATATATGTTTTTTAAAAAAACTAAAATAAAAACTATTAAGTATTTTTCTCATAAAATTAATATTAAGGGGTTTTATAATAAAATATAAAAAATATAATACCCGTTAAAAATTTGGCCAAGTAATAAACAAAGGGGGGCTTCGGAAACAGGGCGTGCAACCAATTCAAGTTAAATAGGATTAAAATAGAGACAAGCAGGTCCAAAATATTATTTGGGTTTAATGGGTTAAAAGGTTTTAAAAACTTCGGAATAAATATTTGAAAGGGGCAGAGTGAAAAGGGCAGAACCACTAAAAGAAAAAAAAAACAAGAAAGCTACTAGAGCAATAACACCTCCAAAATTTATTAGGGGGATAGATCGTAAGATTTTGGCGTAAGCGAAGAAAAAAAAAGGTATCACTCAGGTTGAATATGAGGGCCGGGGTTACTAAAGGGTTTGCGGGAATAAAATTGTCTGGGTCTCCTAATATATATGGATTTATTAATGATAATAAAAGTAGAAAAGAAATTATAACAATAAATCCTACAATATCTTTAAAAGTAAAGTAAGGATGAAATGGAACTTTATCTAACTGACTTGAAATCCCTAGGGGGTTGTTAGCTCCTGCTTGGTGGAGGAATAAAATATGAATTATAGGAACCGCCAGCAAAACACAATAAGAAAGGGTTTAAAAACAAATGGGAATGTAAAAAAACAAAAAAAAACGAAGTTTAATGTTCGTTACCCACTGAAAAAAACCCACCTCAAATTCATTTTGTACAAAGGGTTGTTCAAATAAAATGGGGATAGCTGAAAATAAAATTGTAATTTACGGTAGCTCCCCAAAAAGATATTTGTCCTCATGGAAGAACATATCCTAAAAAGGCAGTAGCTATAGTTATAAATAAAATAATTACTCCTACCATTCATGCGTGGAAAACAATATATGACCCATAAAAAATACCACGTCCAATGTGTAAATATAAACAAATGAAAAAAAAGGAAGCTCCATTGGCATGTATAGTCCGAAGAAGCCAACCATAGTTTACATCTCGACAAATATGTGCAACTCTTGAGAAAGCTAAATCAATGTGGGCGGTGTAGTGTATAGATAGAAATAATCCTGTTGAAATTTGAACAATTAAACACAATCCTAATAGAGACCCAAAATTCCAAAATAAAGAAATATTAGTTGGAAGGGGTATGTCAATCAAAGCACCATTAACAATTTTAAATAAAGGGTGAGATTTACGTATAGGGGTAATCATTAGTTTATTAATCGTAAAGGTCCTTTAAACAGGTTTGTAATTTTAACTACAACAACCAATGTTAGGAGTAGATAAAGGATAATAAATAAAGTGAACATTATATTTGAGTTTCTATAAATTCATCTTGTAATTAAAGGGGTAGATAATTTTAAAATCAATTGAAGCATTTAGGTAAAGAAAGAAAAAAATCTACCTATAGAATGGGGGGTCTTTAAATAAAAAAAAACATATTAAGAAAAATTAAATAAAAAAAAAATTAATAAAAGGAAGTTAAAACATATAAAAAAAAAATGAGAAAAGGGGAAAAATTTTTTCATTAGAGGCTAAAGAAGCCAACATAAATAAAAAAAATAACCAATAATTCCCCCCAAAAAAAAAAAATTTTTAAAATAAGATATAGGGGGGAAAAATCAAAAAAAAGAATTTTAAATGATAAACCCCTGTGTTTTAAAAGAAGATTCTCACGGGTTTTTGAAAAATTAATTGTTTAAATCCTAGGGGATAAAGGGATGAGTTGGGACGGTGGTGGAAATAAAAGAGGTTTATTTAAAATTAGAATCTTTGGGGGGGAATAAAAATTTAAAAAGGGGTGGAATCCAGAGGGAAGTGTTATTTAAAAAAAAAATTATTTAGTTTTTGGGAATTAAAAGATAAAAAATTTTTTTTTTTTCTTCTGAAAAGCTTTTTAAGGGGGAAAAATTTAAGTATTCCCATTATTGGCTTACAAGACCAAAAGGTTTTTTTTTTTTTTTTAAAAAAAAACAAATTAAAAAAAAAAAGGGGGGGGGGGAAAAAGATCTTGGGGTTTTTTAGTAGCTTTTTTTCATTTTTTTTTTAATGATTTTTTGGTGGTTTAATGGGGGGGTTTTTATAAAATATCATAAAAAAAATTTTCTTTTTTTAAAAATTTTTATTAGAATTAGGTTTATAAATTTTAGGAATTTCTTTTTGATTGTTAAAGGGGTTTCCAAAATAATCGGAGTAAAAGGAGGGAGACATTTTATTTTTTTTATTTTTTTTTTTTTTAATTTCTAGCGGCTTGTGAGGGGGGCTTTTTTAGGATTAAATTGTTCTTTTTAATTTTTTGGTGGTTCCCCGAGGTCACGGTAAAATTGGACGATTTTCTAGTTTTTTAATTTTATTAGAATGTTAAAAATTAAATTTTTGGCCCTTTAGTTATGTTTGGATAAAATTTATAAAAAAAAGTTTGTAGTGGGTGGTTTCAAATTGGTTTTTTTTTTTTTTTAAATTGGTTGAGGTTTTAAAAAGTGGGTTTTTTAATAAGGGGTTTTCCAGGGATTTTTTTTTTTTTTTTTATGGTTTTGGAAATTTAGTTTTAGGAAATTGATAGTGTTAAGTTTTTAAATTATAATTTTTATTAAGGGTTTGGGAAATTATATCTTTGGTTTGTTAAAAATAGCTGGGTCAAAAAAAAAAGTAAAAATACCAGTAAAAATTTTTTTTATGGGAGAATTTATTGGGGGGGAAAAAATCCTTTTTTATTTATTTTGTTTTGTCTTTTTTAAATTAACTTTTTTTTTTTTTTTTCTTAAAAGAAATTATATTATTTTATAATTAGATTTGGAAAATGTTCCCTTTAAATTCCTACTTTAATTTTATTTTTAGGTTTTGAGGGATACCAAAACCTAAAACCCGCATTTCAAAGCAGGTATTTTATAATTAAATTATTTTATCTTTATTATTTTCTTTACCTTTATTAGGGTTTTTTTATTATTGGCTTTTAAATTAAAAGGGGGAAAAGCCTTTGTAATTTCTTTATTGGGGCAAAACCCTTTCCATCTATGAAAAGTTTTTTTTTTGGGTAAATAATCTGATATTTTTTTTTGCAACAGTTAAATGGCTTTTTTTGTAGTAAAAAACTACCAATATAAATATTTATTTTTTTTGTTACCCTAAAGCTTCACCGTTGGAGGCTCCAGGGGAAGGGCTGGTTTTTTTCCCAAAAAATTTTAGCGGGGGCAGTTTTTTTTAAAAAGTTTAGGGGAGGCTACGGCCCCCTTATTTCGGGTTTCTTATTTTTATTTTTTATTAAATTTTAAGGAAAAGAAAAGGGTTTTCTAGTTGGGTGGATTTAAGATTAGGGGGGTTTTAGTGTTTTGGGGGGAGGTTAAATAAAGTTTAAATAGCCTCGTTCAAAAATTTGATTAAAAAGCTTTAATTGCTTATTTCCTTTCTGTTGCTTCATTATAAGAATTTAGTCCCCCCCTTTATTGGGTTTTTTTATAGGGTTTTTAGTTATTTTGGGGGGGGTTTAAGGGGGGAAGCAGTCCCGTGTTTTTTTTGGTTGGGTTCATGGGTTTTTTATGGTTCCTTCTTTTTTTAATTTTTTTTTGTTTAGCTTTAATATTGGTTTTTTGAAGCGATTAAGGTAGTCGGGAAATTTTATTAATAAGAAAAGGGATTGTTTTATCTTTTTTTTTACCTAGGAAATAGGGTCTGTGGGGGGTTTTTTTTTAAAGGTAAGAATATAGCAAAAGACCAACCCCTTCTCCTCAATTTATTAGGGGAAATTTAAAATTTAATTTATTTAGAGTTTTTAAGTTTTGGAGTAAGTTAACTTATATTTTTGGGTTTTTTAGTTTTTTTATTTTTTTTTTAAAGAAAAGCGAGGTTATTACATTTGGTAATTATTATAGGTTAACCAAAACATGGGTTTATTTTTTTAATTAGGTTTTATAATTTTTGTTGTTTCCGGGTTTTAAAGTCCAAGAGTGAAAAAAATTTTTGTTTTTTACATTGGTTTCCCCTAAATTTAAAGTTTTTGCTTTTAAATAGGAAAAAAATTTTTTATTAAATTTAGTTTCTTAATTAAAAATAAAAAAATGTGTAAAGCGGTTAAAAAGAATGTTTTTGAAAAAAAATTAATTTTATTACGAGTATTTAGAATAATTAGTTTTGGAATAAGGTTCAGTGATTTGTGGTAATTTTTAGTGTTTCTAAATTAATAAAAATATGTTCAAGAAAGTTGGGTGGGAAGATTAATAATACAAATTTCGTGGTTCTTAACTTTTATTTTTAGTTTTAGGGGGACTTGGGTGGCCCTTTATTATTTATGGGAGATTTGTTCTTTTTTTAATTTCGAGAAGGGGTTTTATATTATTAGGGGTAGTTATATAATAAAAGTGATAAGGAAATTTTATCGTTTTTTTATTTCCTTGTATTAGCATTTTTTGGGTTTTTATTCTTTAAATAATAAATAATTTTTAAGTCCTTAATTTAATTAGTATTTTATTTGGTTTTGGAAAAGGGGGGTTTGGGGAATAAGTTTTTTTTTTGGCCTTTGAATTTACTTACCAAAAAATGAGAAGTCATGCTAATATCGGGAAAAATATTAAAAAATTTTATCTTACTCTGTTGGAAAAATATTGCAATTTTTTTTTTGGGGGGAATTGGGGTTTTAAAAATTAAGGTTTTTGGTGGGGTTTGAAATTTTTGTTTTTTTAATAAGATTGGTTTTAAAGGGATAGTGGGTTAATTTTTTTTTTTAAAAAAAAATAATATTTAAAATTTTAGCTGCTAATGGGACTAAAAAGGGGCCGCTAAAAAATCCCATTTTTTCGGGGCCTGGCTGGCCAGCTTGCTAAAAAGCAGCCTCCCCACACCAGTAAAATTTTGGGCCTTTTAGGTTACACTCTTTAAAAAAAACGTTAGTTTACAGGCCGGGGAGTTTTTTATCTTTTTAAAAATTTCGATTTTAGAAAGCCTGCGCTAGAAAAAAATCAAATAGCCAAAATAATTTTTTTTAAAATTTTAATTTTTCCCCTTGTTTTAAACTATGGTTTTATAGGCCTGGGAAATTAGGAGCTAATTTTTGGAATATGAATTTAAAAAAAAAATTATTTGCTTTTTTATCTAACAATTGGAAAAACAACTAGGGGGTTTATATTAAGAAAAATTTATTTCTCTAGGGTTTTTACCCTGGATTTTAGCCTTTTTTTTCATTTTATTAAAAGGGGGGACCATGCTTTTATTTAAAGCTCTATTATTTTTTTTTTATGTGCTGGGAGGTTTATTATTCATAAATTGTTATTTGTTTAAATCAAAGATTTTTGTCCAAACAATGGGAAGGACCTAATTTAAATTTTATACCTATTCCCTATTTTTTTTTTTTTTTTGTAATCAGGAAATTTAGCTTTATTTTTGGGATTTCCCCTTTTTTTTAAAGCAGGAATTTTACTCAAAAAGATATAATTTTAGAGATTTTCTTTTATAAGTAGTTATAAATTTTAGTTTTTATTTTATTTTTAATTTTGGGAATTTTTTTAAAACTTATATTGGGGGACAGTTTTTATATTTACACAAACGCGAATTTAGTTTTTTTACTATAGTTTTTTTAAAGAGGAAAGGTTTTTTTAATTTTAATGTCTATAAGGAAAAAAAATAAAAAATGGATGAAGGAAAAAAAAATTATTAAAAAAATTTTCTATAAGGGGGTTTAGGAATAGGGGGGCTTTGTAATTAGGGGGGGGGGTTTTTGTTTTTTATCCCTTTGAAATTATTTTTTTTTCCCAGGAAGGTTATATATGATTTTGCATAGATAGTTTTTTTTATAAAAAGTTTAGGTGCTGTTGATTAGAGGTTTTTTAGGAGGAGTAATTGGGTATATTTAATTAAATTTACTAAAAGAGTTTGGGTTTTTTTAAAATTAAAATTTAGGGTTTGTTTTTTTTTTTTTATAGGTTTTGTAATTAAATTGGGGTCTATGTTGGTTTTTAAACCCTTTTTTTTTTTAAAAAACTAAAAAATTAAATTACAATAAAAATTTCCTTTTTATGTGGGTTAAAAAAATTATTCAAAAAAAAAGTAGGTGATAAAAAATTTTGAATATGAAGAATACCATGGGGGGTCCAGGGATTTAAAATAATAAGGTTTAAATAACCTTTTTTTTAAAAATTATTAAGAGTATTTACAATTAAATAGATTTTTAAAAAAATCTTTACCCAATAAAAAAATATTTTTTTTTTTGTTTTTCCAGTTGTTATTGGTCCCCCCCTTTTATTTTTTTTTTTTTAAAAAAAAAAAAAATTTTTTTTTTAAAGAAATTTATTAAAAAAAGAAAAAAAAAAAATAAAATTATTTTTTTTTTTTTTTTTTTGTTTTTTTTTTTTTTTTTTTTTTTTTTAAAAAAAAAAAAAAAATTTTTTAAAAAAAAAAAATTTTAAAAAGGGGAAAAAAAAAAATTTTTTTTAAATTTTCGTTTAATTTTTAATTTTTTTTTTTAAAACAAAAATTAAAAAAAAGGAAAAAAAAAAAAAAAAATTTTTTTTAATTTAAAAAAAAAAAAATTTTTAAAATTTTTTAATTTTTTTTTAAAAAAAAAAAATAAAAAAAAATTAAAATTTTTTTTTTTTTTTTTTTTTTTTTTTTTAAAAAAAATTTTTTTTTAACCCTTTTTTTTTTTAAAAAAAAACAAAAAAATTTTTTTTAAAATAACTTTTTTTTAAAAAAATTTTTTTTTTTTTCCCCCCCTTTTTGGGGGGGCCCCTTTTTTGGTTTTTTTTTAAAAAATTTTTTAAAAAAAACCCCCAAAAAAAAATTTTTTTGGGGAAAAAAGGAAAAAAATTTTTTTTTTTTTAAAAAAAAATTTAAAAAAATTTTAAAAAAAAATAAAAAAGGGAAAAAATTAAAAAAAAAAATTGGGAAAAAAAAAAAAAATTTTTTTAAAAAAAAAAATTTTCAAAAAAAAATTTTTTTTAAAAAAAAAAAAAAAAAAAAAAGGGGGGAAAAAAAAAAAAATTTTTTAAAAAAAAAAAAAAAAAAAAAAAAAAAAAATTTTTTAAAAAAAAAAAAATTTAAAAAAAAAAAAAGGGAATTTTTTTTTTTTTTTCAAAAATTTAAAAATTTTGAAAAAAAAAAATAAAAAAAAAAGAAAAAAAAAAAAAAACAAAAAAAAACCCCCCCCCCCCTTTAAAATTTTTTTTTTTTTTAAAAAATTAATTAAAAAAATTTTAAAAAAAAAAAAAATTTTTTTCAAGGGGAAAAAAAAAAAACCTTTTTTTTTTTTTAAAATTTAAAAAAAAAAATTTTTTTGGGGGGAAAAATAAAAAACCTTTTAAAAAAAAAAATTTAAAAAAAAAAAAATTTATTTAAAAAAGGGGGAAAAAATCCCAAACCCCCAAAAAAACCAAAAGGCCCAAAAAAAGGGGAAAAAAAAAAGCGGGGCCCTCCAAAATCCAAAAAACCGTGGTGCTCGAAAGAGGAAAAAGTGGCAATTATAAAAGGCGAAATTAAAGAAAAATTAAGTAAAAAAAAGGGTTTCCCAATGAGAAAAATGAAAACCTGAAACCAGTAGTTTACAAAGAAGGGGGACCCCCAAAACACAGAAATTCGGGCAATTAATAAATGGAAGCTTCAATTTTTATTTTTAAAAAAAAAACCTTGGTTAAAAAACAAGTTTGGAAATTAAAAAATTTTTCCCCTAAAAAGATACCGGGTTAATTTTAAATCTAACTGTTAGGGGCCTTTGCCGAGATTTTTGTTTATTTTTTCGTTTTTTTTTTTGAATGTTGAGGGGCCCAAAAAAAAAACTGGTTGCTTTTTCCCATGAGAAAAGGTTTAGTTGTATTAAAAAGGGGGAATTTGAAAAGGGGTTTAAAAAAAAGGTTTGAATTTGGCCTAAAAAGGAAAGGCCCCAATATTTTAACCAATTTCAATATTAAGGGTTTAAATCTTCCTTTTGAAAAAAAAAAGCTCAGAAAAGAAAATGAAAAAAAAATTTTCAAATAAATTTTGAACCAATAAAAACAAAAATTAAAAATTAATAAAATCCAAAGGGAAAAAAAACCCCCTTAAAAAACTATTGTGTATGAAAGCCCCCTGGTATGGTCCCTTTTTCTCGGGTTTTTTAAATCCTTCGGGTTCCCCACCATTTGAAAAATTTTAGTTTAATAAAGGGGTTGTTTTAAGTCAAAAAGTATAAAAAAAAGGGTTAATGTTGTTTTTGGTGAAAACCCTTTTTTAAAAGGGGCCCAGTTGTTAATATTATAGTCTTTTTAAAATAGAACCCCCAGGTTAACAAAGGGTCAAAGGGGCTTATACCCCAACTAAATGATAAGGGATGGTGTTCCCCCTATGAGATATGTCATTAAAGTTAAAAAAATTTTCCTTTTTTGGTACAGGGGTACTTAAAAAAAACACAAATACATATAAATTTGGATAATTGCAAAAAGCAGATTTTTCCTTAAAAATTTTAATAAGAGGGTTGGCAAAAAAAAATTAATACTGATAAAAATTGGAACAGGGCCAATGAGGGGGCCCCAGTACCCCCTAATAAAGTTAAAAGTAAATGACCGGCCAATCATATTCCGCGGCCCAATCGAATAGCAAAGCCAGAGTTTTCCAGACGAATGATATTCCTAATTGTTTTTCAATAATTACTTAAAAGGGCATTAAAATAGAGGGTTGTTCCTTGGGGGAACTAAATGTCTAAATATGTGTGGGTTGTGTGATTTATTTTAAAACCAAAATAATATTAAAAGTAAATCATAAAGGTAGGAGATAGTGAATAAGTTTATAACTATAATGACTAGATCTTGTTAAAAACACATAAGGGCATTAATCCTAGAAAAGTTTGTTTAAATAAAAATAAAGCTAAATATAGAAAATAAATAAACATTGAGGCACCTAAGTGGCGAGGGGGTTTTAAAAGAGCTTTTAAAATTCTTTTATGTAGAGTTAAAAATAATCTTTTCTTCTTCATAAAAAAAGATCATCGAGAAGGAGAAAGCTCAATAAAGATAGGGAATAAATATTAAAACCTAAAAAAGTTGACACTTCCAGTTAATAGAAAAAATTTAAAAAATTCTTGAAAAAAGCTCAAAAATTGGAAAAAAAGATTAAAAAAAAAATTTTCCCCTCAGGTTTTTGGGGGGGTTTTAAAGTTTTTTATTATTTGGAAAGGGTTTTTTATTTTTTTTTTTTTTTTTCAAATTGGTTTTTTAAATAAAAATTTTTTAAAAACATTTTTAAAAAATAAAAATAGTAAACAAATTTTTTTTAAAAAAAAATTGAAATAAATAAAAAATTCATAAAAAAAAGGGGGGGTTTATTTGAGGCATTAAGAAGATATCCTTTTAAAGGGGTTTTTTTTTTTTTTAGTATGGACAAACTAAGGTTTTAAAATTTTTAAAACCTCCCTTTTTTTCCAACCAAGGAAGTAGGCGAAATACTATTGCAGGTTTAAAAGACCTGAAAAATTTTTCTTTTCAGCCCCCCCCGGGGGGGAAAATCAGAATAAAAAAATTAAAAAAAAATTCCAATTTTTTAAAGGGGGGACCCCCCTGTAAAATTTCCCCCCCCCTTTTTTCCAATTAAAATGGGCTTTTAAAAAGCTAGGGATTGGGGGCCCCCCCCAATTTTTAAAGGATTGGCCCCCAAAAAAAAAAAAAAAGTCCTGGCCCCCATTTAAAAAAGGGGGAACCTTGAATTGGTTAAAGGGGTCCCCCCGGGGGATAGAATTCCCCTTTTTTTTTTACACCTAATAAAAAGGGTTTAACGGTTTTCCCACGAGTAAAAATAAAACCCTGCCCGCAGTAATGAAAAACTCGGATTTTTGAAAGTGTTTTTTTATTGGGAAAAACTAACCCCCCAAATTTTATAAAACACCCAAGGGGGGCGGAAAAAGGAAAATAAATTTTTTGTATTTTAATTTTTTCTGGAGTTTTTAAATATGAGCGAATTCTTAACCATTCAAAAAAGCCCCTGAAATATTTTCATCCCTTTTAAAATATCATTAAAATGAAACCGGGATTTTTTTTTTTTTTAAAGTCATATTTTTTTGGTCCCCCCCCCTTTTACCCTAAAATCTAATGGGTTAAAAAAACCCCAAAAGGGAAAGGTAAAAAGAAATAAATAACTAAAATAAAAAAGCGGGGAAAAAAAGCTTTTTTTTTTCAAATTAACCCCCAAATTTTTTTTTTGTTTTTTTTTCTAATATAAAATCGATTTTATTATGAATTTTTAATAAAAAAAGGGGAATATTATCATAAAAAAACCTAAAAAAAATTTTTAAATAATTTAAATTAAAATTAAAATATAATATGAATCGTAAAAAAAAAATTTTTTTTTTTTTCTTTTTAAGGGAGAATTTTTCCCACCCTTGAAATCCAAAAATTTTTGCCCCCCCTTTTTTTTCCCCATTAAATTTTTTTTTTTTTCTAAAAAAAAAGATTAAAACTTCCCTGGTA
>JACEEZ010022731.1:0-15000 GCA_016584305.1 Chionoecetes opilio
CTTTTTTTATGACTCCTGCGGGTTTTTTACCTGCGCATTCCCTTTTGGGGCCCAAAATAAGTCACTTCCTCATCCCCGAACCACCCTCCCGCATGCTTTGGCCCTGCATACGGGTGGTGAGCGGGCTATTTTCATCCCATTTATCCGACGTAACCGTGGTGAAATTTGATAGAATTTTTCGGCGACATTCCTGGCCGGGCGGGGTGTGCCAGACTCCTGGGCCCGGGGGCCCCGGTCAGTTGAGTAGACTTTGGTAACAAAACTAGATCATTCTCCCGCATTTTACCGCGCATGCCTCATAGGTCCAAACTAATCACCCTCCCCCACTCACCGAAAAAGCAGCGCTGATTTTTTTCCTGCTACCGGGTCCTTGTACCGGAGAGAACGACTTTGTCTTTTCCCCGGTTTAAGGTGGTGAGTGCGTTTGTATTGACCTGCCCACAGTTCGTCTGGCGGGCGGGGAAATCAAGATGCCCTAGTCTCATCTTACCACTCACGTCTTTCCATACTGCCCCGGGGCCCGACCACCCGGTACAAGTTTGGTAGAATTTCTTTGCCGCTAAACAAAAAATGCTTTTCATGATCATCCTCCCGCAGGTTTTTTTTGACCTGTCCGCATGCCTTCATAGGTAGCCAAAAACTAATTCACTCTCACTCAACTCCTCGAACCAGCCCGACCAGCGCTGCTGGGTTGGTTCCCGTGCAATAGCGATGGCCTGTGTAGCAGCGAGAGAAAGCCTGATTTTTCCATTCTCGTCATTTTTTATTCCGAACGTGAAGCCGTCGGTGTGTGCGTGTTATAGTGAGAGTTGTACCTCCGCCACAGTTTCGTCTGGCCGGGCGGGCAGAATCAAGATGCCTAGTCTCCTCTTACCACTCACTTCTTTCCATACTGGCCCGGGCCCCATACCCCCGTGACAAGTTTGAGTGGAATTTCTTTGCGCTAAACAAAAAATTCCTTTCATGATCATCCTCCCGCAGGTTTTTTGACCTTCGCATGCCTTCATAGGGTAGCCAAACTAGTCACGCTCACTCAACTCCTGCCGAACCAGCCCGTCCAGCACTGCTTGAGTTGGTTTTCCCGTGCCGATATAGCGATGCCTGTGTGAGCAGCGAGAGAAGCCGATTTTTCATTCTCGTCATTTTAATTCCGACGGAAAGCCGTCGGGTGATGTGCGTGGTATAGTGAGAGTTTGTACCTGCCGCCACAGTTCGTCTGGCCGGGGCGGGCAGAATCAAGATGCCCTAGTCTCATCTTACCACTCACGTCTTTCACCATACTGGCCCGGGCCCCATACAACCCGGTACAAGTTTGAAGTAAGCAATTTCCTTTGCCGCTAAACAAAAAATTCTTCATGATCATCCTCCCGCGGTTGTTTGACTGTCGCATGCCTTCATAGGGTAGCCAAAACTAATTCACTCTCACTCAACTCTCCGAACCAGCCCGACCGCGCGGCTGGGTTGGTTCCCGTGGACAATAGCGAGGGCCTGTTGTGAGCAGCGAGAGAAGCTGATTTTTCCTTCTCGTTCATTAGTTATTCCGACGTGAAGCCGTCTGATGTGCGTGTTATAGTGGAGAGTTGTACTGCCGCCAAGTTCCGTCTGGCCGGGCGGGCAGAATCAAGATGCCCAGTCCTCATCTTACCACTCACGTCTATTTCCATACTGGCCCTGTCCCAGACCACCGTTACACGTTTTGAGTAGAATTTCTTGCCCGCGGAAACACAAAACTTCTTTCATGATCATCCTCCCGCAGGTTTTTGACCTGTCGCATGCCTTCATAGGGTAAGCCAAAACTAAGTCACTCTCACTCAACTCCTCCCGAACCACCCGCCAGCGCTGCTGGGTTGGTTCCCGTGACAATAGCGGAGGGCCTGTGTGAGCGCGAGAGTGAAGCATGATTTCTTCATTCTCGTCTTTTTATTCCGACGTTAAGCCGTCGGTGGATGTGCGTGTTTTATAGTGTAGTTGTAACCTGCCGCCACAGTCGTCTGGCCGGCGGGCCAGAATCAAGATGCCCTAGTCTCATCTTCCACCCCTTTTCACGTCCTTTCCATACTGGGCCCGGGCCCCAGACCACCCGGTACAAGCTTTGAGTAGAATTTCTTTGCGCTAACAAAAAATTCTTTCATGATATCCTCCCGCAGGTTTTTGACCTGTCGCATGCCCTTCCCTAGTTTAGCCAAAACTAAGTCACTCTCACTCAACGTCCTCGAACCCAGCCTCTCCCAGCGCTGCTGTGTTGGTTCCCGTGCCAATATCGAGTGCCTGTGTGGCAGTCGAGAGAAGTCTGATTTTTCCATTCTCGTCATTTTTATTCCGACTGAAGCCGTCGGTGATGTGCGTGTTATAGTGAGAGTTGTCACCTGCCGCCCAGTTCGTCTGGCCGGGGGGCCAAATCAAGATGCCCTAGTCTCATCTTACCACTCACACACGTTCTTTCCCTCTGGCCCGAGGCCCCAGACCACCGTACAAGTTTGAGTAGAATTTCTTTGCCGCTAAACAAACAAAATTCTTTCATGATCATCCTCCCTCAGGTTTTGACCTGTCGCATGCCTTCATAGGTAGCCAAAACTAAGTCACTCTCACTCAACTCCTCCGAACCGAGCCCGTCCAGCACTGCTGAGTTTGGTTTTCCCGTCCAATAGCGAGTGCCTGTGTTCAGCAGCGAGAGAGCTGATTTTGCCATTCTCGTCATTTTAATTCCGACTGAAGCCGTCGGTGATGTGCGTGTTTATAGTGAGAAGTTGTACCTGCGCCACAGTTCGTCTGGCCTGGGTGGCAGAATCAAGATGCCTGTAGTCTCATCTTACCACTCACGTCTTTCCATACTGGCCCGGGCCCCAGACCACCCGGTAGCAAGTTTGAGGTAGAAATTTCTTGCGCTAAACAAAAAATTCTTTCATGATCATTCCTCCCGCAGGTTTTGACCTGTCGCATGCCTCATAGGGTAGCCAAAACTAAGTCACTCTCACTCAACTCTCCGAACCAGCCCTCCATCACTGCTGAGTTGGTTTCCCCGTGCCAATAGCGAGTGCCTGTGTGAAGGCAGCGAGAGAAAGCGATTTTTCATTCTCTCATTTTTTAGTTCCGACGTGAAGCAGTCGTGATTGTGGTGTTATGAGTGAGAGTTGTACCTGCCGCCACACAGTTCGTCTGGCCGTTCGGGCAGAATCAAGATGCCCTAGTCCTCATCTTACTACCACTCCCGTCCTTTTCATTACTGGCCCGGGCCCCAGACCACCGGTATCAAGTTGAGTAGAATTTCTTGCCGCTAAACAAAAAATTCTTTCATGATCATCCTCCCGCAGGTTTTTTGACCTGTCGCATGCCTTCCTAGGTAGCCAAAACTAAGTCCTCTCAACTCAACTCCTCCTAACCAGCCCGACCACGCTGCTGGGTTGGTTCCCTGACAATACGAGCCTGTGATGCAGCGAGAGAAGCTGAATTTTTTCATTCTCCGTCATTTTTATATTCCGACTTGAAAGCGTCGGTGATGTGGCGTTGTTTAGTAAGTGAGAGTTGTACCTCCGCCACAGTCCGTCTGGCGGGCGGGCAAGAATCAATATGCCCATAGTTCTCATCTTACCAACTCCGTCTTTCCATAGCGGGCCCGGGCCCCAGAACCCCCGGTACAGTTTGAGTATATTTCTTGCCGCTAACAAAACATTCTTTCATGATCATCCTCCCGCAGTTTTTGAACCTGTCGCATACCCTTCCTAGGGTAGCCAAACTAAGTCACTTCTCACTCAACTCCTCCGAACCAGCCCGACCCAGCGCTGCGTGGTGGGTGGTTCCCGTGAACAATAGCGAGGGCTGTGTGGAGCAGCGAGAGAACTGATTTTTCATTCTCGTCATTTTTATTCCGACGTGAAGCCGTCGGTGATGTGCGTGGTTATAGTGAAGTTGTACCTGCCGCACTTTCGTCTGGCGGCCCGGGCAGATCAAGTGCCCTAGTGTCGTGCAATCTTACCACTCACGTCCTTCCATACTGGCCCGGGCCCCAACCACCCGTACAAGTTTGAGTAGAATTTCTTTGCCGCTAAACAAAAATTCTTTGCATGATCCTCCTCCGCGTTTTTGAACCTTTCGTCATGCCTTCATGGGTAGCCAAAACTAAGTCCACTCTCACTCAACTACAAAAACCTGCCGACCAGCCCGGACGCATCGCTGGCTGGGTTGGTTCCCGTGACAATAGCGAGGCCTGTGTGAGCACGAGAGAAGCTGATTTTTCATTCTCGTCATTTTTATCCGACGTGAAGCCGTCGGTGATGTGCGTGTTATAGTGAGAGTTTTACCTGCCGCCACAGTTCGTCTGGCCGGGCGGGCAAAGAATCAGATGCCCTAGTCTCATCTTACCACTCACGTCTTTCCAATACTGGCCCGTGGCCCAGACCACCGCGTACAATTTGAGTAGACTTTCTTGCCGCTAAACAAAAAATTCTTTCGATGATCATCCTCCGCAGGTTTTTTTGACCTGTCGCATGCCTTCATAGGGTAGCCAAAACTAAGTCACTCTCCTCAACTCCTCCCGAACCAGCCCGTCCAGCACTGCTGAGATTGGTTCCCGTGCACAATAAGCGAGTGCCTGTGTGGCAGCGAGAGAAGCTTGATTTTTCTTCTCGTCATTTTTATTTCGAACGTGAAGCCGTCGGTGATGTGGCGTTGTTAATAGTTAGAGTTGTACCTGCCGCCAAGTTCGGCTGGCCGTGCGGGCAGAATCAAATGCCCTAGTCTATCATCTTACCACTCACGTCTTTCCATACTGGACCCGGGCCCCAGACCACCCGGTACAAGTTTGAGTAAGAATTTTCTTGCCCGCTAGACAAAAATTCTTTTTCATGATCATCCTCCCGGCAGTTTTTTGACCTGTCGCATCCTTCATAGGGTAGCCAAAACTAAGTCACTTCGCACTCAACTCCTCCGACCAGCCCGTCCAGCACTGCTGAGTGTTCCCGTGCAATAGCGAGTGCCGTGTGAGCAGCGAGAGAAGCGATTTTTTCATTCTCGTCATTTTTAGTCCGACGTGAAGCCGTCGGTGATGTGCGTGTTTATAGTGAGAGTTGTACCTGCCCCACATTTTAGTCTGGCCGGGGCGGGCAGAATCAAGATGCCCTATCTCATCCTTACCACTCACGTCTTTCCATACTGGCCCGGTCCCCAGACCACCCGGGAGCAAGTTTGAGTTAGAAATTTTTTTTGCCGCTAAACAAAAAATGTCTTTCATGATCATCCGTCCCGCAGGTTTTTTGACCTGTCGCATGCCTTCATAGGTATCCAAAACTAAGTCACTCTCACTCAACTCCTCCGACCAGCCCGACCAGCGCTGCTGGTTGTTTCCCGTTGACCAATAGCGAGGGCCTGTGTGAGCAGCGAAGAAGCTTGATTTTTCATTCTCGTCATTTTTATTCGACGTGAAGCCGTCGGTGATGTGCGTTGTATAGTGGAGTTTACCTGCAGCCACAGTTTCGTCTGGCCGGTCGGGCAGACTCAAGATGCCCTAAGTCTCATCTTTACCGAACTCCGTCTTTCCATACTGGCCCGGGCCCCAGACCACCCGTACAAGTTTTAGTGAAATATTTCTTTGCCGCTAAACAAAAAATTCTTTATGATCATCCTCCCGCAAGTTTTGACCTGTCAGCATGCCTTCATAGGGTAGCCAAACTAAGTCACCTCTCACTCAACTCCTCCGAGACGCAGCCCGACCATCGCTGTCGGGTTGGTTCCGTGACAATAGCGAGGCCTGGTGAGCAGCGGCGAGAAAGCTGATTTTTCATTCTCGTCATTTTTTATTCCGACGTGAAGCCGTCGGATATGTGCTGTTATAGTGAGAGTTGTACCTGCCGCCACAGTTTCGCTGGCCGGTCGGGCAGAATCAAGATGCCCTAGTCTCATCTTACCACTCACGTCTTTCCATACTGGGCGCCGGGCCCCAGACCACCCGGTACAAGTTTTGAGTAGAATTTCTTTGCCGCTAAACAAAAAATTCTTTCATGATCATCCTCCGCAGTTTTTGACCTGTCGCATGCCTCATAGGGTACCATAAAACTAATTCACTCTGCACTCCACTTCCTCCGAACCAGCCCGACCAGCGTGCTGTTGGTCCCGTGCCAATAGCGAGGGCTGTGTGAGCAGCCAGAGAAGCTGAGTTTTCAATTCTCGTCATTTTTTATTCCGACGTGAAGCCGTCGGGATGTGCGTGTTATAGTTAGTGTACCTGCCGCCACAGTTCGTCCTGGGCCGGGCGGGCAAATCCAAGATGCCTAGTCTCATCTTACACTCACAGTCTTTCCATCCTGGCCCGGGCCCCAACCACCCGGTACAAGTTTGAGGAGAATTTCTTTGCCGCTAAACAGAAAATTCTTTCATGTATCCCCCTCAGTTTTTTTGACCTGTCGCATGGCCTTCAAGGGGTACCAAAACTAGTCACTCTCACATCACCTCTCCCGAACCAGCCCGTCCATTCACTGCTGGTTGGTTCCCGTGCCAATAGCGAGTGCTGTGTGAGCAGCGAGAGAAGCTGATTTTTCATCTCGTCTTTTTATTCCGACTTGAAGCCGTCGGTGGATGTTGGCGTGTTATAGTTGAGAGTGTGTACCTGCCCCACGTTCGTCTGCCGGGCGGGCAGATCAAGATGCCTAGTCCTCATCTTACACTCACGGCTTTCCATACTGGCCCGGGCCCCGACCACCCGGTACAAGTTTTTGAGTAGAAATTTCTTTGCCGCTAAACAAAAAATTCTTCATGATCATCCTCCCGCGGTTTTTGACATGTCGCATGCCCTTCATAGGGTAGCCCAAAACTAAGTCACTCCTCACTCACTCCTCGACCAGCCCGTCCAGGCACTGCTGAGTTGTTCCCGTGCCCAATAGCGAGTTCCTGTGTGAGGCAGCGAGAGAAGCTGATTTTTCAGTTCTCGTCATTTTTTTCTCCGACGTGAAGCCGTCGGTGATGTGTGCGTTGTGTTATAGTGAGGTAGTTGTACCTTCACGCCACAGTTCGTCTGGCCGCGGGCAGAATCAAGATGCCCAGTCGTCTCATCTTTAACCACTCACGTCTTCCGCATACTGGCCCGGGCCCAGACACGCCGGTACAAGTTTGAGTAGAATTTTCCTTTGCCGCTAACAAAAAATTCTTTCTATGATCATCTCCCCGCCGTTTTTGACCTGTCGCCTGCCTTCATAGGTAGCCCAAACTAAGTCACTCTCACTCAACTCCTCCGACCCAGCCCGACCAGCGCTGCTGGGTTGGGTCCCCGTGACAATGCGAGGGCCTGTGTGACGCGCCAGAGAACTGCTTTTCATCCGTCATTTTTATTCCGACCGTGAAAGCCGCGGTGATGTGTGAGTGTTTTATAGTGATATTTACCTGCCGCCACAGTTCGTCTGGCCGGGCGGGCAGAATCAGATGCCCCTAGTCTCATCTTACACTCACGTTCTTTCCATACTGGCCCGGGCCCCAGACCACCCGGTACAAGTTATAGTATAATTTTCTTTGCCGCTAAACAAAAAATTCCTTTCATGATCCTCCTCCCGCAGGTTTTGACCTGTCGCATGCCTTCTAGGTAGCCAAAATAACTAAGTCACTCTCACTCAACTCCCTCCGAACAGCCCGACCATCGCTGCTGGGTGGTTCCCGTGCAATAGCGAGGGCCTGTGTGAGCAGCGAGGGAAGCTGATTTTTCATTCTCGTCATTTTTATTCCGACGTGAGCCGTCCGGTGATGTGGCGTGTTAAGTGGAGAGTTTGTACCTGCCGCACAGTTCGTCTGCCGGGCGGGCAGAATCAAGATGCCCTAGTCTCATCTTACCATCACGTCTTTCCATACTGGCCCGGGCCCCAGACCACCCGGTACAAGGGGGGGGGTTTTGTTTTTTTTTTTTTGAGTAGAATTTCTTTCCGCTAAACAAAAAGTCCTTTCATGATCATCACTCCCCAGGTTTTTGACCTGTCGCATGCCTTCATAGGGTAGCCAAGAACTAAGTACCAATCTCACTCAACTCCTCCGAACGCAGCCCGTCCAGCACTGCTGAGTGGTTCCCGTGCCAATAGCGATGCCTGTGGGAGCAGCGAGAAGAATCTGATTTTTCATTCTCCGTCATTTTATTCCGACGTGCAGCCGTCGGTGATGTGCGTGTTATTAGTGAGAGTTGTACCTGCCGCCACAGTTCGTCTGGCCGGGCGGGCATAATCAAGATGCCCTAGTCTCTCTTACCCACTCACGTCTTTCCTACCTGGCCCGGGCCCCAGACAACCGGTACAATTTTTGATGTATAATTTCTTGCCGCTACAACAAAAAAGTTCCTTTTCATGATCATCCTCCCGCAGGTTTTTTTGGACCGGAAGGTAGCATGCCTTCATAGGGTAGCCAAAACTTAACGTCACTCTCAATCAATCTCTCTCCGAACCAGCCCGTCCAGCACTGCTGAGTTGGTTCCCGTGCTCAATGCGAGTGCCTGTGTGAGCAGCGAAAGAGAAGCTGATTTTTTCATTCTCGTCAGTTTTCCGAGAACGTAAGCCTTCCGCGCTACGCGCGGAGCGCGTGCACAATTGTATGGCATTATTGAATTTACGGTGCTATACAGTCTCCGAACATATCCATGAAGCACAATTTCTCAGGCTTTCTTGTCTCGACCGCCACTCCGTTCCACTTACTAGCGGACAAAGGAAAAAGGAGACAAGAAAGTATGACACGTCTGTGATAAGCGTGTTATATGTTAGTTTTACCTGCCGCAACAACTTCGTTCCGGCCCGTGCGGGCAGATATCAAGATGCCTTAAGTCTTATCTTACCACTCACGTCTTTCCATCTTGCCCGCGTCCAGACCACCCGGTACAAGTTTAGTTTAGTGGCGTTTTTCTTTGCCGCTAAACCAACAAATTCTTTTTCCACATGACCCTCCCGCCCCCCCAAAAGGTTTCTTGATGCCTGTCCGCATCTGCCTTCTTCCCTTCAAGACCTGGCGAAGGAGGATTTCGACCTCGGGTAGTCGTGCCGAAACCACCCAGCAGCCTTGTTATGAGAAGTCCATGCGATTTTCACCTTATCTGCCGCAAGCAGTTCGTCTGGCCGGGCGGGCAGAATCAAGATGCATAGTCTTTCTACCACTCACGTCCTTTTCCATACTTGCCCGGGCCAGACCACCCGGTACAAGTTTGAGTTTAGTGGAGTTTCCTTTGCCGCTAAACCAACAAATTCTTTCTGACCCCTCCCGCAGGTGGTCTTGACCTGTCGCATCTGCCTCTCCCTTCAAGAACCTGCAAGGAGGTTTCGACATCGGGTAGACGTGAAGAAACCACCATCACCTTGTTATGAAGATCATAGCAGTTACCTTATCTGCCGCCACAGTTCGTCTGGCGGGCGGGCAGAATCAGATGCCTATTCTCTCTTACACTCACGTCTTAACATACTTTGCCCGGGCCATACCACCCGGTACAAGTTTGAGTTGAGTGTTCTTTGGGGGGCGCTAAACAACAATTTCTTTCATGATCCCCCACAGGTTTTCTTGACTGTGCGCATCTGCTGCTCCCTTCCAAGAGCTTGCAAGGAGGATTTCGCCATCGGTAGCCGATGACGAAACTACAGCAGCCTTGTTAGGAAGAAGTCCTAGCGAGTTACCTTATCCTGCCGACAGTTCGTCTGGCCGGGCGGTCCAGAATCAAGATGCCTAGTCTATCTTACCACTCACGTCTTTCCATACTTGCACGGGCCAGACCACCCACAAGTTTGAGTAGAATTTCTTTGCACGTAAACAAAAAATTCTTTCATTATCTCCCGCAGGTTCTTGACCTGTCGCATCTGCCTTCTTCCCTTCAAGACTTGCAAGGAGGAATTTCGTCCATCGGGTCAGCGTGACGAACCCACCAGCAGCCTTGTTAGGAAGAAGTCATAGCGAGTTACCTATCTGCCGCAACAGTTTCGTCTGGCCGGGCGGGCAGAATCAAGGATGCCTGCTTATCTTACCCTCACGTCTTACCTACTTCCCGGGCCAGACCACCCTGTTACAAGTTTGAGTTGGTTTCCTTTGCCGCTAAACACAATTCTTTCTGATCTCCCCAGGTTCTTGCCCTTTCCGCATCTGCTTCTCCCCTTCAAGACTTGCAAGGAGGATTTCGCCATCGGGTTAGGTGACGAAACCACCAGCAGCTTGTTACCGAAAAGTCCATAGCGAGTTACCTTATCTTCCGCAACAGTTCTCCTGGCCGGGCGGTCAGAATCAAAGATGCCTGTCTTATCTTACCATCAGTCTTTCCCATACTTTGCCCGGGCCAGACCACCCACAAGTTTTGGGGAGTATCGTTTTCTTTGCCGCTAAACAACAATTCTTTCATGATCCTCCCGCAGGTTCTTGACCTGTCGCATTCTCTTGGTCCTATCAAGACTCTCTCTCATCAACTGTGGCAAGGGGATTTCGCCATCGTGTAGCGTGACGAACCCTCCAGCACTTGTTAGGGAAAGTCTTAGCGGAGAGAAGTGAGATGCTGCTCTGGCCGCCCACAACACCCGACCGGTCGTAAGTCGTCTGCGAACGCTTCGGTACGGCACATCAGCATCTGGGTTTTCTCTACTAGGAGGGGTAGTCCTGAGCTGTTTTGTCGAGACACTCCCCGAGTTCCTCTGCACGGGTCCATATTCTAGCCCCGCCGCGAAGGCGAGAACAAATCTCTCGAAAATTTCATGATAGCCCCTATCCCGATGCAAGCCGTACCGGTATCATACTTTCTTCCGGCCGGATTTCTGCCTTAGAGCTTTCAGGCATAATCCCACGGCCGTAGCCCGCTCCACTGGCCGATCGGCCAAGAGCGGAACCATATGTCCGGACCTGTCGTTCCTCTCGTCGAACGGACTGCCTGTGAGTATGACATGTATATTCATCAGTAGGGTAAACTAACCTGTCTCGCGACGGTCTAAACCACAGCTCACGTTTTCCCTGTTGGTGGTGGAACAATCCAACGCTTGTGAATTCTGCTTCACAATGATAGGAAGAGCCGTACATCGAAGGATCAAAAAGCGACGTCCGCTATGAAAGCTTGCCGCCACAAGCCAGTTATCCCTGGTGGTAACTTTTCTGACACCTCTTGATTAAAAAACTCATAAGTCAAAAGGATCGATAGGCCTGCTTTCCGCAGTCCGTATTCTACTGACAAATCAGGACTCAAGCCAGCATTTTCCCTTTTTGCTCTACGCGAGGTTCCTGTCCACGCTGAGCTGGCCTTAGGACACCTGCGTTATCGGTTGACAGATGTACCGCCCCAGTCAACTCCCCACCTGATAATGTCCTCTGGAGTCGGATCGCGCGGGCGCGAACGCCCGGTCAGGCTACCGCGGGGACAAACCCACACGCGCCCTCCCTGTCCGCGCTTTAGGCTAAAACAGGAACAATCCCACGTGGGGAAGCTCCGATTACCGTCTCACCGAGTAAGTAAAGAAACGATCAGAGTAGTGGTATTTTCATTGTCGGCCGCCCGGCCACAAGTGACCGTGCTGTACAGACCTCCCCTTAATCTACACCTCTGATGTCTCTCTACAAAATCAGACTAGAGTCAAGCTCAACAGGGTCTTCTTTCCCCGCTGATAAACTCAGGCCCGTTCCCCTGACTGTGGGTTCGCTAGATAGTAGATAGGGACAGTGGGAATCTCGTTAATCCATTCATGCGCGTCACTAATTAGATGACGAGGCATTTGGCTATAATGGAAAGTCGCCCAGCTCCCCTGCCTGGACCTTGCGACCCCCCTTGGTAGAGAAAAAAACATTTCTACTACCCTGGAAGGCCCCAAGCGCCCAGGTACTCTCCTTACCCTGCCAGTGTCACTATAGGCAAATGCCAAGGCAACAATCAGCCTGAACCGGTAAGGCCCAGATACCAACTGGCTTATAGGGGCACTGCATCACCATGTACACACCTTTAACAATTTTATATTCGATTTTATTTATAAGGCCATCACAGCCACAACAAAAGGTGCAAGCATCAGTGACCGATCCCATTGTGGAGGTCACCTCTCTTTGGGCTCCGGTCTGAAGGCTTTTTACGCACACGCGTTAATTCCACGCAGCGACCGACAGTAACCAGCATAGAGAGGGACGCGCATATAAGCTTCATCAGTACCAAGGCCCCTCCCGACAAGGAGAAGTCCTCTAACGAAAAACTTTTTGAGAGACTCTCATTCGCGCAAATCTGCTTGCGCTACGCATTTGGCACTCTTGGGCAACACCCAAGCCTTACTAGACTCATTTCCAAGAACTAGCATGGTTTAGTTCCAGCCTTTCATGCTTAGGTCCCGTCCCAGAGAGTACCACCGCCAATGGCTTTCCCTCCCAACACCTTTAGGTTTGTACTTCCGTAGAAGAGAGTCATAGGTTTTTCCATGCTCCACCTCCCATGCACACCGGTAGACTGGCACCGGTAATCCGGTCTTTAAGTCCAGTGCCTCAGCCGGCGGTCCGATCTGCCGCTTATGGAGCTAACTCCAGAGCTAACAGAACCAATGTGTGACCCCAACCATTTTGCGCTCTCACCCAAAAAAGGACACTTAAGCTGAATGTAACTCTACCGGGTACATTTATTCCCACGGTTAGCATCACGTCCCGAACCATAAGCTTTTTCTCTTCACATTAAAAGTGCCCTATTGAAGGTTGCAGGTGGGAACATAGCACCACCAACCAGAGACACCAGCCAACCCAGCACACCGGAATGGTGTCGGGGCTTCAAACCACTAGCGGCTTTACCCACAGCGTGGAGAGGCCTTTGATTAGAGTCCTCCTCAAGAAGTCAGTAATATGCTAACAAATTGCCAACTGTGGGTGCCAACACACAGGGGTCCCCTGTGTGGAGGGGAAGGTTTATCTTAGCCGTGGATGTTGTAGTATCTAGTCTCGTAAGAAAGGACTAGCAACAGAGCCACGTTGCCATCGGGAGACCACGGAGGTGTAAACCTTTAAACTATGTCCATACGCGTCTACAATGCCTTACTCGCCAGGTCTCACCCTGGCCCGTCATCGCGTCCATAAATGAATTCAAAACTCTCTCAGGAGGGGAACCTTATGAGAATGACTGCAGTCACCAACACTCACCTCGATGGGCTGAGGTTGCCAACACCGAAGGGCAACCCACTTTAAGGGGACCGCTCCTTGTTGAGGCCAAAATTTCGAAAATTTTCCAATTCTGACACACCGGATTTCACCACCTTCGGACAAAGTCTATCGACTGGGTAGTGTAAATTGCCATCCGATATCCCTAAGGCTCAAATGGCCTTATTTCAACCTAATGCGGGTCGATTTCGGCCGTACGTGCGTAGTAGTACCGCGCGTAGTAGGTGACCCCTCATCACACCATATAGCGAAAGAATTGCTTAAATTGCTTATTTTCAATGAATACACTGTATGTGTATTATTCAGCTTTTGTGGGTCTGGTCTAGCAACCCTCACACACCAAGCTACAAGGCAGAGAGAGGCCTGTCAGTAGATGAGAGTCTTAGTCGAGAGCGGTCCTGCAGCCCCTCCTTTTTTATTTTCTTCCCAATTATAGGACCCGAATCCTCAACCAAAGTTTTTTTAAAAAAGCTATCCCCCCAAAACACCCCAAATTTTTAAAACCCCTTTCCACCCAAAACCTTTGTATTTTCCCAAAATTTTTAAACAACAAATGCACCTTGTCCCAAACCCCCCTCCCTTTGGGGGATTTCCTTGAAAAAATTTACCCCCAGTTCTCGAGGATCAAACCCCCTGCTTTAAACCAGTTTTTTTAACTTTAACAAACCTCCCCTTTTATTCCTCTGGGAAATCTACTTTTTACTCCAAATTTTGTTTTAAAACCCTTAAAGAATTTTTTTTTTAATTTTTAACAAACCCCCTTTAGTTGCAAAGGGAAAAACCAATTGACCCCGTTACCATTCGGAAATTTCCATTCGACAGGATTTCACCATTCGAAAAAGCCTAAAATGGTTATTTAAAATTGCTCCGATTTGGCCTAGGGGCCCTTATTAACCAAGCGGTTTTTCCCGTTGCAATAAACGAGCGTAAATGCCCTTTATTTCAATAACAAAGATTGTAAATTGCTTTTTTCAAAATCACACAAGGATACCAGGCGGGGGCTGTCATAGAACCCTGACCAAGCTCCAGCGAGAGGGCCGGTCGGGGGTTTTTCCTGCAGCACCCTCCCGCATCTCATTTCCATCACTCCACTTTGATTCTACCTTGTTCGAGTCTGTTTTTTTGGGGTGTTATCTGTTGCCATACATTGCATACGGCATACCAAGACTCAAAATGGGCAGATTTAGCAAGAGTAGGCCGCGAGACTACGCAATCTTCGTCGTGGTGGAAGTCTACCTGCCAGCCTCGCAGCACGTGCACCGCCTCGGCCTCCACACCACCACCACCGCCGCCGCTGCCTGTATCTCCACCACCACTGCTGCCTGTATCTCCACCACAGCCTGCCGCTAAAACCTCCTCTGCAGCTCCCAGCACTTTACCACCTCCAAGGACCTCCTCACCACCTCCTAGCACTTCCTCAAAACCTACACCAGCTGCGAAGCACTCGCTAGATATAAGGAGGGGAAATGGTGAGGACTTCTTGCCTACCTCGCCACCAACAACACCAACAACTACATTGGTTGTGTAGAGAGCCTCCAAGAGCTCCTTGTCGAGGCATATGTAGACACTGCTTCAACCCTTTCACCCTCAACATTTCCCCGAACTCCCTCAGTACAAGTCTCGCGTTTGGCTGTACATCCTGCACCTATGTGAAGCACCTGGGCGACCGTACAACACACACTGTAGGAGGCCAGGCTTCGAAACTGAGGGAGAACATACCAAAAATTGTTCCGAGGCCTTGAACAACAAACCCTTTGGGAGAGCGGGGGTCAACAGGGTTGTCTCCACCCTGGGGTTCGAGCCCTTCACCGAGGGGAAAATTCACAGGACACTCACACTGGCTGTACAAGGAGATGGATGTTTACTTTGCTGCTCGTCGCCGGATGTATTGCTGGTGTGAGGCGATTTTAT
>JACEEZ010022734.1:0-7500 GCA_016584305.1 Chionoecetes opilio
TTTTTTACGGGCCCTGGAAGCTGGTGGCCCCTTTCCCCCTGTTTTTCTCTTGGGGGATGGAGGTTGGGGGAAACCCCCCCGGAGGGGGGTGCCCCCTAACACCCCCCCCATTCATGTGGTGGGGGGGTGGGTTTTAAGGGGGTGTGTTTGCCCCGTGGGGTGCCGGGTGGTTGGGGAACGGGTTTCCCCCTTGGGGTTTTGGGTGGTGTGGGGTGTGTGTGTGTGTGTGTTGTGTGTGTGTGTTAGGGGGGGGTGTGTGTGGGGGGGTGTGGTGTGTGTGTGTGTGTGTGTGTGTGTTGTTGTGTGTGGGGGTGTGTGTGTGTGTGGGTGTGTGTGTGTGGTGTGTGGGGGTTTGTGTGTGTGTGTGTGGGGTGTGTGTGGGTGGGGGGGTGTGTGTGTGGTGTGTGGTGTGTGGTGCTGGGTGTGGGACTGTGTGTGTGTGTGGTGTGTGTGTGGTGTGTGGTGTGTGTGTGTGTTGTGTGTGTGTGGGGGGTGTGTGTTGTTGTGTGTGGTGTGTGGTGTGTGTGTGTGGATGGGGGGTGTGTGTGTGTGTGGTGTGTGTGTGTGTGTGTGTGTGTGTGTGTGTGTGTGTGTGGGTGACTGTGGTGGGGTGTGTGTGGTGTGGGGTTTTGGGGGGTGTGATTGTGTGTTTTGGTGGGTTTGTGTTTTGTGTGTGTTTGTGTGTGTGGGTTTTTTGTGGTGTTTTGTGTGTGTGTGGTGTGGGGGTGGGGGGGGGGGGGGGGGGGAGTGTGTGGAGTGGTGTTGGTGGGGTTTTTTTTTTTGGGGGTTTTTTTTTTTTTTGGGGTGTGGTGTTTTTTGTTGGGGTGGGGTGTGTGTGTTGAATTGAGAAACCCTTGAGGGGAAAGGAAAAGAAGGAAGGGGGCGAAGAAAAGAGAGAAGAGAGAGAGAGGAGAGAGAGAGAGAGAGAAGAGAGGGGGAGAGAGAGAGGGAAGGGGGAAGAAAAGAGAGAGAGAAAAGAAAAGAAGAAAAGGAAAGGGGGGTAGAAATCGTTTATCTTCCAAACCATTGTTTTTACTTTCAAGTGTTATTGTAGTAGTAGTAGTAGTAGTAGTAGTAGTAGTAGTAGTAGTAGAAGTAGTAGTAGTAGTAGTAGTAGCAGTAGAGTAGTAGTAGTAGTAGTAGTAGTAGCAGTAGTAGTAGTAGTAGTGTAGTAGTAGTAGTAGTAGTAGTAGTAGTAGGAGTAGTAGTAGTAGTAGTAGTAGTAGTAGTAGTAGTAGCAGTAGCAGTAGTAGTAGTAGTAGTAGTAGTAGTAGTAGTAGTAGTAGTAGTAGTAGCAGCAGCAGTAGTAGTAGTAGTAGTAGTAGTAGTAGTAGTAGTAGTAGTAGTAGTAGTAGCAGTAGTAGTAGTAGTAGTAGTAGTAGTAGTAGTAGTAGTAGTAGTAGTAGTAGTAGTAGTAGTAGTAGCAGTAGCACTAGTAGTAGTAGTAATAGCAGTAGTAGTAGTAGTAGTAGCAGTATCAGTATAGTCTATTCACTTAAGCTGGATTCCTGGGCTGGGAGCTGCTCGATGCCTAGCCGAGTTTGTAAGGACGTCGCTGATTGGCTGATAGACTCGGGCTGGGTGGCGATGGTGGTGGTACTTGCCTCGCCGCAACCCAAAACCCTTGCGTTGCCTCAGAAAAATATTCATATTTCTTGGCTTTACTGACCTCTTACACAAAATAGGCCTATTTTGTTTGCATCAGTGAATCAGGCAGTGATTGTTCAACAACAACACGCCATTCATAACTCAATAGGGTAAAAAATAAAGTCATGACTGACTATCACAAGAGTAGGCGGACTTTTAGGTTTTCAGTGCATTGAAATGTTGTACTCCTACCCGATAATACCAAGCTACCAGATGATATTTATAAAAGCTGAGCCTACCATCGTGTTCATAATACATTGCTGCATATCATGAGCATAAAAAAATTACACTAAGACTACACTAATATTAAGATAATGAAGAAAGTAAAGAGTGTATAAACATTTTTTCTTGTTTATTTTGCTTCAACTCGCTGTAACTCCATAAGTTTTGGTCGCATTCAATTTTCAAGAACTGTTTCAAAATCCTTATACTTTTCCGCTACCTGCGGGATGTAGCACGTACCAATAAGAAAAAGAGTAGGTGGTCAAAATGGCTAAGAAAGTTAAACTACTACTGCAAACTGGCACAGTGACGGGTGAGCATTGCTTCTATACAGGAGAGACTTTTTCTCGGGAGAGCTATCAGAGGCCCAAACCCGTACGGCACCATTTCTCTCTCTCTCTCTCTCTCTCTCTCTCTCTCTCTCTCTCTCTCTCTCTCTCTCTCTCTCTCTCTCTCTCTCTTTTTTCTCTCTCTCTCTTTCCATCCCTCTAGGTGTCAATTCTCTCCAATGTAAATAAAACTTGGTAGGAAATTCTCTCTCTCTCCTCTCTCTCTCTCTTCTCTCCTCTCTCTCTCTCTCTCTCTCTCTCTCCCCTCTCTTCTCTCTCTTTTCTCTCCTCTCTCTCTCTCTCTCTCTCTTCTCTCTCTCCCCCCAGGTCAGCCACCGGGAATATCACCACCAGCACCGCACCGTTCGAGCCACGCGCATAGAACACGGCCGTCGTAGGTTGGGTGGGGGTGTGGGTGTGGGTGGGTGGGTGGGTGGGTGGGGGGGGGGGTTTGTGTGTGTGTATTTGTCTGTAATATAGGACACTGTATTTGAGTGTATTACTGATGGCCAGTGCATATTCTATTCAATATTAAGGGACTGCGTTTTTGTGTCTTAGTAATGATTATAATAGTAATGATATTTTAATGCGGATACCATTATATTGTAGTGTTAGTTACAATTGCCAGCGTTGAGTAACTTTACTTTTTGGACTACAGTATAAAAACTGTACATGTATAAGTATGTATATGTGTATTATTTTCTGCTGTGGTCAATAAAAACTATCTATCTATCAAATCTATTGTGTGTGTGTGTGTGTGTGTGTGTGTGTGTGGGTGTGGGGGTGTGTGTGGGGTGGGGTGTGTGGGGGGTGTGTGTGTGTGGGGTGGTGTGTGTGTGTGGTGGGGGGGGTGGGGTTGTGTGGGTGTGTGTGTGGTGGGTGTGGTGGTTGTGGGTGTGGGTGTGGGTGTGTGGGTATGTAAATGGGTGTGGGTGTGTGTGTGTGTGGGTATGTGTGGGCATGTGTGTGTGGGTTGTGTTGTGGGTGTGTGTGTGTGTGTTGGTGTGGGTGTGGGTGTGTGGGTGTTTGGATGGGTGTTGTGGGTAGGTGTGTGGGTGTGTGAGTGTGTGGGGTGGTGTGTGGGTGTTTTGTGGGTGTGTGGGTGTGTGTGGGTGTGTGGGTGGGTGTGTGGGGTGGTGTGTGGGTGTGTGTGGGGTGTGTGTGTGGTGTGTGTGTGGGTGGGTGTGTGTTGTGTGTGGTGTGTGTGTGGGTGGGTGGGTGTGTGGGTGGGTGTGTGGCGTGGTGTGGGTGTGTGTGGGTGTGGGTATGGCTGGGTGGGTGGGTGTAGGTGTGGTGTGGGTGTTGGTGTGGTTTGGGTGTGGGGGGGTTTGTTGTGGTGGTTGTGTGTGTGTGTGTGTGTGGTATAATCATATACATATTTGCTATTCATGAAAGAACAAAACACAAACTCCTCTCTCTCTCTCTCTCTTCTCTCTCCTCTCTCTCTTCCTCTCTCTCTCTTTTCTCTCTTCTCTCTCTCTCTCTCTCTCTCTCTCTTCTCCTCTCTCTCTCTTCGGATGTCAACACGGCCTTGACACTCCACCCAAGGTGACATCCATTAACCGAGACTTTCATCACCTAGACTCGCTCCCGATATTACTGACCTTTTTCCGCTACAGGACCTTTCGTGACCTTGTTTCCTAAACATGACCTGTTGGACCTTTTCCATAATAGACCTTTCTTTGACCTTTTCCCACAACATGACCTTTCTTTGCCCTTTATCCCTAGACCATGACCTTTGCCCTTTTTTCCATAACATCCCCCCCTTTTTTTTTTTTTTTTCCTCGTAAACATGACCTTTCTTTGACCTTTTTTCCCCTAACATGCCCTTTCTTTGACCTTTTTCCCTAAACATGACCTTTTTTACCCTTTTTACCCATAACTACATTTTTTAAAATTTTTTCCCTTAAACATGACCTTTTTTTCCCTATATGACCTTTTTTCCCCCTTTTCCCCAAAAATTACCTATTTTGACCCTTTTCCCCTAAAAACGACCTTTTGACCTTTTTCCCCCAGGTTTGGGCCACAGAGGAGGACATAAAAGGACACCCAAAACTAGGGGCCCAAAACTTGACCATTCCTCAGCCGAGTTTTTGGTCAGGTCATGGAGGAGGTCAACATTACAAAGGTCAGGTCATGGCTTTAACCTTTAGGGGCGCGGCTGTCCGGTAAAGGTCATGTTTTAACTCTCAAAGAAGCTGAAATGCAAAAAAGTGAGTGTGTGCGTGTGTGTGTGTGTGGGGTGTGTGTGTGTTGTGTGGTGTGTGTGTGTGTGTGTGTGTGTGTGTGTGTGTGTGGTTTGTAATAATAATATGGGTCACTATAATATATACTACTACTACTATACTACTACTACTATACTATACATTACTACTACTACACTACTACTAATAATAATAAAATAATAATAAAATATAGTCACTATAATACTACTACTACTACTACTACTACTACTAACTACTAAAATTTAATAATAATAATATAATAATAATAATAATAATAATAATAATATAGTCACTATAATAATATATACTATACTAATACAAAAATATATAAACTGCCCCATTAAAAGAAATTTCTACCAGCCCCCTCCGCCCCCAAAAACTATACCACCCCCCTTTCCGCCCCCAAAAATTATACCAGCCCCCCTCAGCCCCCCCAAAATTATACCAGCCCCCCTTTCCCCCCCAAAAAATGATAGCAGCCCTCCGCCCTCCAACAAGTTATACCAGCTCCCCTCCGCCCTCCCAAAATGTACCAGCCATCCTCCGCCCCTTAAAATGCTACAGCCCCCTTTCCCGCCCCCTCAAAAATGCAAACCCCCCTCCGCCCCTCAGAAATGCACAACTCCCCTTTCCGCCCCCTCAAAAATGCTCCCCAGCCCCCTCCCCCCTCAAAAATTTATACCAGCCCCTCCGCCCCCCCCAAAATGCTATCAGCCCCCCCCCGCCCCTCAAAAAGCTACCAGCCCCCTCCGCCCCTCAAAAATGAAACCAGCCCCCTCCGCCCCTTAAAAAATGCTCCCAGCCCCCCTCCGCCCCTCAAAAAATATACCAGCCCCCCTCCGCCCCTCAAAATTACTACCAGCCCCCCTCCGCCCCAAAAAAAATTATACCAGCCCCCGCTGCCCCCCAAAATGTACCAGCCCCCCTCCGCCCCCTCAAAAATGCAACCAGCCCCCTCCCCCCCCTCAGAAATGCTACAACCCCCCCCCGCCCTCAAAAATGCTCCCACCCCCCCTCCGCCCCCTCAAAAATTATACCAGCCCCCCCCCGCCCCCAAAATGCTATCAGCCCCCCCCCGCCTCCTCAAAAATGCTACCACCCTACTCCGCCCCCCAAAAATGAAACCAGCCCCCTCCGCCCCTCAAAAATGCTACCAGCCCCCTCCCCCCCTCAAAAATATACCAGCCCCTCCGCCCCCTCAAAATTGCTACCAGCCCCCTCCGCCCCCAAAAAAATTATCCCAGCCCCCCGCTGCCCCCCAAAATGCTACCAGCCCCCCTCCGCCCCCTCAAAAATGCTACCAGCCCCCCTCCGCCCCCTCGAAAAAGCTACCAGCCCCACTCCCCCCCCTCAAAAATGCTACCGGGCCCCCCTCCGCCCCCTCAAAAATGCAACCAGCCCCCTCCGCCACCTCAAAAAAAGCTACAGCCCCCTCCGCCCCCAGGAGCAGGGAGTGTCAAGCCGAGGCTATATTGGTAACCAGAAACCCGCTGTGGGGTGTGTGTGTTCGTGCGTCATATCCTGTTGAGGGCTCTTTAAGAAATCGTGTGTTTGTAACAGCCCCCCCCCCCCTCCGCACACCATAAATTCCCAGCCCCCCTCCGCCCCCCAGGACAAGAGAGTGTGAAGCGTAGTATAGGTAAGACAAGTCTCGGTGCCCAGGGGCCCGATGAATACTGTCAACATTCGGTCAAGTGCTGATATTAGGGGAGGGTTTTCGTTTCTTCGTTCCGGGCTATAGTGTCAGAATGTTTCACGCCTATAGAGCACCGATACTTGTTTTACCCATGACGTGTGTGGTGCGTGCGTGCGTCATAGCCTGTTTATGCCCTATGTCTCCAGTGACGCCTTTGTTTGGGTTTTTGGGAAACCGTTGGAACTGATCAACAGGACGCAAGTGCCTCGTCAGTGCGCCACACTGATACCTCTATACAGAGCATTGCCCACACTGCTACCTCTATACAGAGCATTGCCACACTGCTACCTCTATACAGAGCATTGCCCACACTGCTACCCCTATACAGAGCATGCCCACACGCTACCTCAACAGAGCATTGCCCACACTGATACCTCTAACAGAGCATTGCCACACTGATGCTCTATACAGAGCATTGCCCACACTGATACCTCTAACAGAGCATTGCCCACACTGATACCTCTATACAGAGCATTGCCCACACTGATACCTCATACAGAGCATTTCCCACACTGAGGGCTAGATATATTTATATAAAATCATCAATTATTTCTCTTTTCCTTATTCGCCAGTGCACTAAGGTCGCCATCACCATATATTCCCAAAAGTTAGCCTCCTACAGCCTGTATGTGCCCCTGAAGAGGCATGCACTGTAGTTTATATGATGTACCTGTCTTCAGTGGGGACATACAAGGCTGTTGTGATGCGCAAAAATTTGTAACATTCGCTTATAACATTTTACAATTTCATTTTTTATAATTTTTTTATTTCTCCGTTAATTGAAACATTGTCAGGGTTATTATTATTATTATTATTATTATTATTATTATTATTATTATAATTATTACTGTTGTTGTCGCAGCAGCAGCAGCAGCAGCAGCAGCAGCAGCAGCAGCAGCAGCAGCAGCAGCAGAAGCAGCAGCAGCAGCAGCAGCTGTAGTAGTAGTAGTAGTAGAAGTAGTGGTAGTAGCAGTAGTAGTAGTAGTAGTAGTAGTAGTAGTAGTAGTAGTAGTGGTAGTGGTAGTGGTAGTGGTTTGTGGTAGCGGTAGTGGTAGTAGTGGTAGTGGTAGTAGTAGTAGTAGTGCTAATTGTAGTAGTAGTAGTGGTAGTAGTAGTAGTAGTAGTAGTAGTAGTAGTGGTAATAGTAGTAATAGTAGTACTGGTAGTAGTAGTGGTAGTAGTAGTGGTAGTAGTAGTATTGGTAGTAGTAGAAGTAGTAGTAATTGTAGTAGTAGTAGAAGTAGTAGTAGTAGTAGTGGTTTCAGAAGAGAGGAAATGAGATAATCTAATCACAAAGTTACTCACACTCTCTCTCTCTCTCTCTCTCTTTTCTCTCCCCTCTCTCTCTCTCTCTCTTTTCTCTCTCTCTCTCTCTCTCTCT
>JACEEZ010022734.1:12500-17500 GCA_016584305.1 Chionoecetes opilio
AGAGAATAAGAGAGAATAAGAGAGAATAAATGATAATTAGAGAGAATAAGAGAGAATAAGAGAGAATAAGTGAGGAATAAGTGATAATAGGACGAGGAATAGTAGAATAGAGAGAATAAGAGAGAGTAAGATGTAATAAGAGAGAATAAGAGAGAATAAGAGAAATAAGTGTAATAAGAGGAATAAGAGAGAATAGTGATGAGAATAAATGAATTAATGAGGAGAATAAGTGATAAATAAGTGATAAATAAGAAGAGAAGAAGAGAGAATAAGTGTATAAAGAGAGAATAAGGCAAATACTAAGAGAGAATAAGAGAGAATAAGAGGAGAATAAGTGATAATAAGAGAGAATAAGTGATAATAAGAGATACGTGAGAATAGGAAGAGAATAAGTGATAAAAGAGAGAATAAGAGAGAATAAGAGAGAATAAGTGATAATAAGAGAGAATAAGAGAGAATAAGAGAGAATAAGAGAGAATAGGAGAGAATAAGTGATAATAAGAAATAATAAGTGATAATAAGAGAGAATAAGAGAGAATAGGAGAGAAGAAGTGAGAATAAGACAAAATAAGTGAAAATAAGAGGGAATAAGAGAGAATAAGAGAGAATAAGAGAATAAGAGAGAATAAATGAGAATAAGAGAGAATAAGAGAGAATAAGTGATAATAAGAGAGAATAAGAGGGAATAAGAGAGAATAGGAGAATAAGTGATAATAAGAGAGAATAAGCGATAATAAGAGCGAATAAGACAATAAGTGATAATAAGTGAAAATGCGAGAGAATAAGAGAGAATAAGAGAGAATAAGTGATAATAAGAGAGAATAAGCGATAATAAGTGATAATAAGAGAGAATAACAGAGAATAAGTGATAATAAGAGAGAATTAGTGATAATAAGAGAGAATAAGCGATAATAAGTGATAAGAAGAGAGAATAAGAGAGAATAAGTGATAATATGTGATAATAAGTGATAATAAGAGAGAATAAGAGAGAATAAGTGATAATACGTGATAATAAGAGAGAATAAGTGAGATTAAGTGATAATAAGAGAGAATAAGTGATAAGTGATAATAAGAGAGAATAAGAGAGAATAAGTGATAATAAGAAAGAATAAGTGATAATAAGTGATAATAAGTGGGAAAAAGAGAATAAGTGATAATAAGAGAGAATAGGAGAGAATAATAGAGAATAAGAGAGAATATGAGAGAATAAGAGAGAATAAGAGAGAATAAGAGAGAATAAGTGAGAATAAGAGAGAATAAGTGATAATATGTGATAATAAGAGAATAAGTGAGAATAAGAGCGAATAAGTGAGAATAAGAGAGAATAAGAGAGAATAAGAGAGAATAAGAAAAAATAAGAGAGAATAAGTGAGAATAATTGAGAATAAGAGAGAATAAGAGAGAATAAGAGAGAATATGAGAATATAAGTGATATTAAGTGATAGTAGGAGAGATTAAGAGAGAATAAGAGAGAATAAGAGAGAATAAGAGAATAAGTGATAATAAGAGAGAATATGAGAGAATAAGAGAGAATAAGAGAGAATAAGACAGAATAAGAGAGAATAAGAGAGAACAAGTGATAATAAGAGAGAATAAGAGAGAATAAGAGAGAATAAGAGAGAATAAGTGATAATAAGAGAGAATAAGAGAGAATAAGAGAGAATAAGTGATAATAAGTGATAATAAGTGAGAATAAGAGAGAATAAGAGAGAATAAGTGAGAATATGAGAGAATAAGAGAGAATAAGAGAGAATAAGAGAGAATTAGAGAAAATAAGCGAGAATAAGTGAGAATAAGTGAGCATAAGTGATAATAAGAGAGAATTATAGAGAATAAGAGAGAATAAGTGATAATATGAGAAAATAAGAATGAATAAGAGAGAATAAGTGATAATAAGAGAGAATAAGAGAAAATAAGAAAGAATAAGAGAGAATAAGTGAGAATAATTGATAATAAGAGAGAATAAGAGAGAATAAGAGAGAATAAGAGAGAATAAGAGAGAATATAGGAATATAAGTGATAATAAGTGATAGTAGGAGAGAATAAGAGAGAATAAGAGAGAATAAGAGAGAATAAGAGAGAATAAGAGAGAATAAGTGATAATAATAGAGAATATAAGAGAATAAGACAGAATAAGAGAGAATAAGACGGAATAAGAGAGAATAAGAGAGAAAAAGTGATAATAAGAGAGAATAAGAGAGAATAAGAGAGAATAAGAGAGAATAAGAGAGAATAAGTGATAATAAGAGAGAATAGGAGAGAATAAGAGAGAATAAGTGATAATAAGTGATAATAAGTGAGAATAAGAGAGAATAAGAGAGAATAAGTGAGAATATGAGAGAATAAGAGAGAATAAGAGAGAATAAGAGAGAATAAGTGATAATAAGTGATAATAAGTGAGAATATGAGAGAATAAGAGAGAATAAGAGAGAATTAGAGAAAATAAGCGAGAATAAGTGAGAATAAGTGAGAATAAGTGATAATAAGAGAGAATAAGCGAGAATAAGAGAGAATAAGTGATAATATGAGAGAATATGAATGAATAAGAGAGAATACGTGATAGTAAGAGAGAATAAGAGAGAATAAGAGAGAATAAGTGAGAATAAGAGAGAATAGGAGAGAAAAAGTGAGAATAAATGAGAATAAGAGAGAATAAGTGATAATAAGAGAGAATAAGAGAGAATAAGAGAGAATAAGGGATAATAAGAGAGAATAAGAGAGAATAGGAGAGAATAAGTGATATTAAGAGAGAATGAGTGATAATAAGTGATAATTAAAGGAAGGAAAGATAGAAGGAAGAGGGGAAGGAATAGAAGGAAAAATAGAAAGGATGAAAATTAAAAGGAAAGAATGAAAATAAAGAAGAAAGAAAAGAGGGAAAGTGAAGGAATAGAAGGAAAATAAGGTGAAAATTAAAGGAAAGAATGATAAAAGAAGGAAGAGATGAAGGAATAGAAGGAAAATAAGGTGAAAATTAAAGGAAAGAATGATAAAAGAAGGAAGAGATGAAGGAATAGAAGGAAAATAAGGTGAAAATTAAAGGAAAGAATCATAAAAGAAGGAAGAGGTGAAGGAATAGAAGGAGAATGTCGTCTCCAGGAAAACTAATGAACGCCACGATATCACAAGTCTAAAGGTGAAAATTAATGTGTTCTTTTCAATGATTTAAGCTATTTATCGCAGAAATATAGCTTTTTACCTACAAATTGAAGCAACCAATCCTCTTTTTAGAATAATTTGCACCTATAAGTAGCCTACATTACATTAAGCTAATAAATAGAAGTGCTTAAGGGAAAGAAGGATAAAAGACGAAAGACATGAAGAAGTAGAGCCAGAGGAGAACTAATATGCACTGACAGACGGGTCAAAATAAAGATAAATACGGAGAGATAAAGACAAAAAGATAAAAGAAGGAAGAGGTGAAGGAATAGAAGGAGAATTTCGTCTAGAGGAAAAGTAATGAACCAAGCCTATAGGTGAAAATGATAAAAGAAGGAAGAGATGAAGGAATAGAAGGAGAATTTCGTCTAGAGGAAAAGTAATGAACCAAGCCTATAGGTGAAAATGAAGGGGGAAATGATAGAAGAAGGAAGAGATGAAGGAATAGAAGGAGAATTTCGTCTAGAGGAAAAGTAATGAACCAAGCCTAAAGGTGAAAATGATAAAAGAAGGAAGAGGTGAAGGAATAGAAGGAGAATTTCGTCTAGAGGAGAAGTAATGAACCAAGCCTATAGGTGAAAATGAAGGGGAAAAATGATAAAAGAAGGAAGAGGTGAAGGAATAGAAGGAGAATTTCGTCTAGAGGAAAAGTAATGAACCAAGCCTAAAGGTGAAAATGAAGGGGAAACAGATAAAAGAAGGAAGAGATGAAGGAATAGAAGGAGAATTTCGTCTAGAGGAAAAGTAATGAACCAAGCCTATAGGTGAAAATGAAGGGGAAAAATGATAGAAGAAGGAAGAGGTGAAGGAATAGAAGGGGAATTTCGTCTAGAGGAAATCTAATAAGCAGCGACAGAGGAGTAACACAACAGCCGCGCCTCACGCACCAAAGGGAGGGTCTATAATCCTTAAGCCGTCAATCCCTCACGCGCGGGGACTAATAAGTAATCTGCAGCCTTTTATCCCGCCATCTCGCGGTGGTGCCACGTCTTACACCTAATTACGAGGTGTCACAATCCATTTACTTCCAAAAATTAAACTATATAATTTCCTATGTCTTTATACACGCATATAATCTATTAACTTCCGAATATTAAACTATATAATTTCTAATGTCTTTACACACGCATATACAGACATTATAAAATACAGAGATGCCGTTAACCCCTTGAGGTCCAGAACGTAATTTCCATTGTAATTTGACCACCATTAGATGATTTTTTAATGAATATAAGCAATGTTTTTATAGATATGACCTTTTCAGTATCCTTGTCCACTAGTTAATTTGGTTTATTTAGTTACTTTTTGTAATTGTATGGCTAACAACAGACGATTTTTTTTATAGCAAAGGAAAGATCTGGGCGTGAAGGGATTAATGTGCATACAATAGTCCTGCCTCGTTAAGGATAATGAAATAAGGTAACTATAATAATATCCTAATCGCTGTCAAGACGTAACAAAGGACGTTAATGTTAAGAGAAGATAGAGTGAGTGAAATTACGAAAGATATATAGAGATGAGCCAGACAGCGGAGGTTATACCGTTTTTAGGTGTCTTATTTTAGTTGGGGTTATTTTAGGTTTATTTTGGGTTTTTTTCGGTTGTTTAGGTTTAGTTTAGGTTATTTGAGATTTATTGTAGGTTTATTTTAGGTTATTGTACGTTTATTTTAGGGTATTGCAGGTTTATTTTAGGTTATTGCAGGTTTATTTTAGGTTATTGCAGGTTTATTTTAGGGTATTGCAGGTTTATTTTAGGGTATTGCAGGTTTATTTTGGGTAATTTGAGGTTTATTGTAGGTTTATTTTAGGTTATTGTAGGTTTATTTTAGGTTATTGCAG
>JACEEZ010022734.1:27500-30000 GCA_016584305.1 Chionoecetes opilio
CCCCCAAAAGGGGGGAGAGAGAGAGAAGGGGAGAGGGAGAGAGAGAGGAGAGAGAGAGAGAGAGAGAGGGGGAGAGGAGAGAGAGTGAGAGACAGTGAAAAGGGGACGCGACAACAATGCCATGAAGGGAAGCAGATTAAAGGGAGACAACGAGGGGAAACAAGATAAGGGGGAGGGAAAGTTTCCCCTTGACCCTTTATACCTTTTGCAAGAAAAAAACGGGGGAATGCGCTCAACACGCCGTCCACAGGGAACAATCCACAGCAGGGCGAAAACAGTCCCACAGCAGGGAACATATGGGGTGGTGGTGGTGGTGGTGGTGGGGTGGTTTGGTTTGGGGGGAAGGGGAAAATAGGAGAATAGGAAGGAAACCTCGAGGAAATGGGAATAGGAGAGGAAAAAGAAGAAAAAGAGGGTTTGTAGAAAAGCACTAAAGGAAGGGAAAAGGTTTAAAATGGTGGAGAGGAGGGGAGAGAGAGGGGGAGAGAAGAGGAGGAAAAGAGGAGAGAGGAGAGAGAGAGAGAGAGAGAGAGAAGAGAGAGAGAGAGGGAAAGAGACGAGGGGAGAGAGAAAGGGTGGGAGAGAGGGGAGAGAGGGGAAAAGGGGGAGAGGGGAAGAGAGAGAGACAGCTTTACAGGCAAGGCAAAACAGGGCAGGGGTGAGAAACGACATAATTTTAGCATCTAAGTCCCTGAGTGACAAATTTTTTTTAAAGAGCGCAGGACCAAAAATAGGAGACAATAATCTGAAAAAATTCTTAAACCCCTTGAGGGCCCCCCGAGCGTAATTTTCCCTTTTTTAATTTTGGTACCATTTTTGGGCGATTTTAATTTAAAAAAGCAATGTTTTTCAGATTAATGATGTTTAGTATCCTTGCCCCTACCCCCTCTTAAAAAGAAGGTTTGGAAAAGGGGAGAAAAAAGGGTATTTGTGTGATTTAAAATACTGCTAAACCCCTTTTTTTACCCTTACAAAAAATACCCTTTCGGATTTGACGCAAAAAATACCCCTTTTTCCAAACCTCTGTTAAAAAAAAAAAGGGGTTTGATTTAAAGGGTAGATTAAAAAGGGGATAATCGGCAGCATCTACCCTCCCGCCTTACATTTTGGGTTTTAAAAAAAGGGTAGTTTACGGGCGATGTAACAATTCGACCATTTAAAATAACCCCTTTTTTTGAGAGGTAGTAACTTGGGTTTTTCAGTTTTAAAAAATTTTTAGTTTTATGGTTAAAAAAACAAACAGTTTTATTTTAGCAAAGGGAAAGACTGGGGGGAAGGGGTTAAAAGTGGCGGAAAAAAATTAAAAGGGAAACAGCAATATTCAGTTCGTCACGCTGTTCTATTAAACAAGAACAACAAAAAAGAAAAATAAAAAGATACCCCAAAAACAGAAGAACACGAAACTCAAAACCCCTTTTAAGTAAAAACAAACTCTTCTTTAAATAAAAACAACTCTTTCCCAAATAAAACAACTCTTCTAAGTAACACAACCCTTCTAAGTAACACAACTCTTCTAAGTAACACAACCCTTTAAAAACCCCAACTCCTTTTAAGTAAAAAAAAAACCTTTTTAAAAAAACACAAAAATCTTCCAAAATAACACAAAATCTTTTAAGTAAAAACAACCCTTCAAGTAAAAACAAAATCTTCTAAGTAACACAACCCCTTTTAAGTAAACAAATTTTCTAAGTAACACAAAACCCCTTTTAAAATAACACAACACTTTAAGAAAACCCCAACCCTTTTAAGTAACACAAACCCCTTTTAAGGAACACAACTCTTTTTAAGTTTAAAACAAACCCTTCTAAAATAAAAAACAACCCTTCTAAGTAACACAACCCTTCTAAGTAACACAACTCACACCCCAGAAAACAACACCAAATATTTCAGCACCATGAAAATTTTTAGAACCGAAAATTTTACCATCGAAAAATTTTTTTTTTCCCAAAAATTTTAACCCCCGAAAATTTTAAAAACCAAAAAAGGGTTAAAAAAACCACGAAAAATATTTAAAATTGATACCAACTTTTACCACCCAAAAAAAATTTATTAATTTAAAGATTTTAAAAAAAAAAAAAACGAAAATTTAAAAAATGGCCAAAAACCCCGCCCTTTTTAACTCAACCTTTTATTAAAAATCAACCTTTTAAATTTAATCAACCTTCCCTTAATCAACCTTCTTTTAAATCACCCTTTTCAATTTTAAAACTCTATTCTGCTACTCTTATTTTTTCTATAATTTAAATTATTTTCTCTATCATTCTCTTAAACCCCACCTCAAAATTTCCCCGCCCTTCAAACTCAACGCCTCGGCCCTAACCCCAAACGGTGACAGGTTTTTTCCCGGGCACTTCGGGAGCTCGTTTCTTTAAAACCCGAAAATGAGTGCACCCCCCAAAGGGGAAACACCAAAAACACAAAAACACACACCACAAAACACCACACACACACACACACACACACAAAAAAATCACACACACAACCCCCCACACACACACAC
>JACEEZ010022734.1:35000-37500 GCA_016584305.1 Chionoecetes opilio
TGGTGGTGGTGGTAGTGGTGGTGGTGGTCTTTTGGCTTATAAGACTTAATGGCACAGTAAGGGAATCTGGTAGTATGGCGAGGGTTCGAATCCTATTATAAAGTCTCGTTGTTACGTTAATAGCTATGGTTCTCTCTCTCTCTCTTCTCTCTCTCTCTCCCCTCTTCCTCTCTCCTCTCTCTCTCTCTCTCTCTCTCTCTCTCTCTCTCTCTCTCTCTCTCTCTCTCTCTCTCTCTCTCTCTCCCCTCTGCTTCATCTCCTTCCTCTCCTCCTTGTTTCATTTCCTCAGTTATTCCTTCCCTTCCTCTCTCTCTCTCTCCCATCCTCCTCCTCCTCCTCCTTTGTTCCCTTGTGTCTCATTTCCTCCCTGTAGTCTTTGCAGGGATACAAAATAAGATACAAAATAATATGAACCCAAAAAAGCTTGAAAAAATACTTCCAAAAAAATAACACGGAAAACGATTGTCTTTTTTTCTTCTTCCTCTCTCTCTCTCTCTCTCTCTTCTCTCTCTCTCTCTCACTCTCTCTCTCTCTCTCCTCTCTCTCTCTCTCCTCTCTCCTCTCTTCTCTCTCTCTCTCCCCCTCTACGTAATCCACCGGTAATAGACTAACGAGCCTAATGAGGGCTAACTAGCGGCCTGAGCCAACGAGATCATTAGAGGAAAACTGATGACGGCATTAATTCCTCGTCATTGATTGGTGCATCGTCGCCCAATTGGTAATGACGTCACAGTTACGTCACGGAGGAGGAGAGTAGAGGTGAGTGATACAGAGAGAAGCACAGCGGCCATACACTAACTTCACTAACACAAAATTTAAGAATCCATAAGAAGCTATTTTTTTGGTACTTTCTATAAACCCATTGGACATAATACTATTTTTATTACTTTTTTCTCTTTTTCTATTCTACTCTATTTATTCTCTCTCTCCCCTCTCTCTCTCTCTCTCTCTCTCTCTCTCTCTCTCTCTCTCTCTCTCTCTCTCTCTCTCTCTCTCTCTCTCTCTCTCTACTTCTCTCTAATTATTTATTGCTTCGCTCTCCTCTCTCTCTCTCTCTCTCCTCTCTCTCTCTCTCTTCTCTCTCTCTCTCTCTCCTCTCTCTCTCTCTCTCCTCTCTCTCTCTCCTCTCTCTCTCTCTACTTCTCTCTAATTACACTGGGGAACAAATTTTTGTTGAGTTAGGTCTGACACTTGTTATTAAGTAATTTTTGGGTGCTGAATCCAAAACTGATCTCAGTTTTTCTCTATCACGTCAAGTTTTTGAACTGTAGGATTTTCGTAAAAATACTGTACATAACAGTAACAGTGCTTATTTTATAAAAAGTGGCAAATGTTAACATACAATGAAAAATTAAAGAAATAGGCATGAATAGAATGTTTATTTAACATTATCATGTTTTTAGAAAGGATAAGGCTATAATTGTGTGCAGGTTAAGGTAAAAATTTACGTTTGTAGCTTTGTCTGGAGTGTTCAACTTGAGGACTATCGCGTTTGATGCTCCAACAATAGTCAGCCATCATATGCACATCCCATCTACCCTGGTAACGTTCTTCCATAACCTTCAAATCTTGGTGAAATCGTTCACCTTGCTCGTCGCTAGCAGCACCAAGATTTTCCGGAAAGTTGGCAAGATGGCTATGCAAAAAATGTACTTTAATACTCATGTTGCAACCAAGCGCTTTGTAGCTCTCCAATAGTTTCTGAACAATTTCTGTGTAATTACTTGCACGTGTATTTCAAGAAAGTTCTTGACGACGTCTTTGAATGATAGCCAAGCATTCTTTTCAAGGTCTGACATAGTACCGTTGAAATGTTCATCTTTGATGAGCTGTCGAATTTGTGGACCATCAAACACACCGGCCTTGATTTTTTCAATTGACAGTCCAGGAATGCCAAGATGATGTACTTCAAACAGTCGCCATCAGTTGACATGCTTTTACAAATTGTTTCATGAGACCTAGTTTTATGTGCAGAGGTGAGAATATTATTTTCTTCCTGTCAACAAGTGGCTCATGTACATTGTTAGGATCTCCGGTTTAAGATCAGATCTCGGAGGCCAATTCGTCTGAAACCCAATGCTTCTCTCGAGCTCTGCTATCCCACATACAGAGAAAGCAGGGATACTTTGTGTATCCACGTTGTTGACCAAGAAGGAAGGACACCATTTTAGGGCAACACAGATGATCCAATTGTGTTTGTCATATTGCAATAACTCAATGACTCTCTTTACATCTCCATATTCTTCACGAAGACAGACCGAATGCCCAATAGGGACTGCGCCAAACAAATTGCCATTGTGTAGAAGGACACACTTACAGCTCACAAGTGGAATTTTGCTTATCTGGAGGGTAAGCTGTGGAGAAAAAACTTGACGTGCTAGAAAAAAACTGACTACAGATTTGGAATCAGCATGCCAATTTTAGTCTAAATAAGCTCAAAAATCTAACTCAACAATTTTGTTTTCTTCAAATTGTTCCCCAGTGTTATTTATTGCTTCGC
>JACEEZ010022734.1:50000-65000 GCA_016584305.1 Chionoecetes opilio
ACACAAACTGAATGGCTTTAAAAGGATAGCGGGTTTCGTAATGTCATTAGAGCGATTGCCACGTGTATGTGTGTATGTATGTGTGTGTTAGTGTGTGTGTGACTGGCCTAAACCTCCAGTAAAAGTCTAATAACTGGTACACGACTGTAATATCTGCTCATCTGTGTCAAGTCAGACATACAGTCACACAGTTATCTGGGTTTACAGGTGCGAGTGTGTATCTGGCCGCGCAGTTATGCCACTCGTTCCACCCTGCTTCACAGCTCGCTGAGATGATTAATTTTGAAGTAGGCGTAATGTGAACTCTGATCCACATACAAGACTAGGAAAGCCGCCCACCCTCCACCCTGCCACCGCCCATCCCCCACCCTGCCACCGCCCATCCCCCACCCTGCCACCGCCCATCCCCCACCCTGCCACCGCCCATCCCCTACCCTGCCACCACCCATCCCCCACCCTGCCACCCTGACACACCCAGAAACGCTATATATAATAACGCTATAAATTAAAAAATACATACAAAGGAACTATTATTAGTCAGCACAAGATACAAAATAATCTTTGCCTATAAGAACTCCAAGAGACAGTAGTACTAATAGCCACACTAAGCCTGGAAAATCCTACCTCAAGACTTTTAAATGTAGTCGTAGTGTGATTTAGACAGTAATTCATGGCTGCAATGAACACAGCTGGAATAGGAGGGTTGGAAGGAATGGTAGGACAGAGAAGAGTAGTGGGTGGGTGGAAGAGGGAGTAAAAGAAGAGGATTGGAGGAAAGTGAAGAGAAGGAAAGAGAAAAGGGCATGAGTAAGAGGTGGAGGGAAGAGAAGAGGGCAGGAGTGGGAGGTGTACAGAGTAAAAGAGGGTACGAGGGAGGAGGAGGAGGAGGAGGGGAGAAGAGGGGCCAGGTGGTCGGGAGGAGGAGGAGGAGGGAAGAGGAGAGGAGCCAGGGGTTGGGAGGAGGAGGAAGAGGGAAGAGAAGAGGGGCCAGGTGATGGGAGGAGGAGGAGGAGGGAAGAGGAGAGGAGCCAGGGGTTGGGAGGAGGAGAGAGGAGGGAAGAGGAGAGGAGCCAGGGGATGGGAGGAGGAGGAGGGGGAAGAGAAGAGGGGCCAGGTGATGGGAGAGGAGGAGGAGGAGGAGGAGGAGGAGGAAGAGAAGAGGGCAGGTGATGGGAGGAGGAGGAGGGGAAGAGGAGAGGAGCCAGGGATGGAGGAGGAGGAGGAGGAGGAAAGGGAAGAGGGGCCAGGTGGGGGGGGTGTCCATTAATGGGAACGTGACCCCATCAGGTTGCCTTGCCATGAGCGGCGTGAAGCCCCCCGAAGTTGGCAGCCGCGCGGAGCCAACACGTCTGAATTATAAGCAGTCTCAAGAATTACGATGCCGTTCACGTGAGGAGACAGCCACTGGGCCCGCTGATGAGGGCAATGAGGCCGAGGCGAGTGGCACTGTGAGGCGCGTGTGGTGACAGGGTGGGCAGAGTGACAGGGGGGGCAGAGTGACAGGGTGGGCAGGGTGACAGGGGGGGCAGGGTGACAGGGCAGGCAGGGTGACAGGGTAAGGGACTTTTTAGAGTAAGAGGACTAAGAGAGTAAGGGCTAATAAGAATAATAAGAATAAGGGCTTTTAAAAGTAAGGGCTGTGCTGGACTGGTGAGGCGCGTGTGGTGACAGGGCGGGCAGGGTGACAGGGTGACAGGGTAAGGGTTTTTTTACAGTAAGGGGACTAAGGGCTGTGCTAGAATGGGCCTTAACTATGCTGCTACTGAAACTCAAATGCCCCTTTGATTATAATAACGTTATATTTACTCACGTCTCTTACAGTACATTTTTCATTATTCATTATTCATTACAGTTGAAAAAAAAGCCTGCAGGCGCTATAGACTCCAACGTAATAAAAAACAAAAATATAAGTAATTCTGAACTTCTTCGGCTTTTACATAATCCTCAATTGCCACAGGTGACGCTTTTGAGGTATATTCTCGGTCACCTGTATAATCCTAGTGCCCAACTTCCTCCCTCAGAAAACTCTCACGTTGGATCAACCACAAAACTTTCCTAATAAATGTCACGGTCTGTCAGGTTCCTCACCCTCACAGAGATTATTTAAGAAGAGCGTCAGCAGTGAAATACAGAGACAGGCAGAATACCTCTCTCTAGTGCAGCTGAAACGTATACATAACAAGGGAACCATGGTCAAAAAGTAGTAATTTAATCAGGAAGGGGAAACGACATCAGTGACGTAAATAAGGAAAAGTGCGCTTCAGTAAAATCTCATTTGTATGGATCTCGGCGAATTTTACCTAATTTGGTCCAAAGAGGTGCTTCCTCAACGTGCATAAATGAGCCTCCTGCCAGAGTAGAGGACGGAGGGGGTGAAGAGGGAAGGGGTGAGGGAGGGAGGGAGAGGGTGAGGAGGACAGAGGGAGGGGTGAGGACAGAGGGAGGGAGGGAAGGAGGGGATGAGGAGGGAGAGAGAGAGGGGGTGAGGAGGGAGAGAGGGAGGGAGACAGAGAGGGAGAGAGGGAGAGAGACGGGGGTTCAACGTAGATATAGTTCTTTCATTTGGTGCCATTCCCAACCAGATGGCAGCGTGCTTACCCCGGCGAGGGCACAGCCAGGCCGAGGGTAGGCCGGGGAGGTCTAAAAATAACACTCCATGGCCAGTATAGAGTAGAGCACAAATTCATTAATTTCCCTCGTGGGTCGTAGATTTCATTGGTAGCAAAATGTTTCGAAAATAGTTTAATAAAGCTACGGTCTACGGCATCTATAGTACACCTGTCTACCCAGCCCAATCATCTGTCTATCTACCCCAATCACCTATCTATCTACCCCAATCACATGTCCTTTTTCGCCCAATCCACTAACTATCTAGCCCAATCACCTGTCTACCTACCCAATCACCTGTCTACTGAGTCCAATCACCTGTCTATCTAGCCCAACAAACTGTCTACTGAGCCCAATCACCTGTCTTTTTTTGCCCAATCCACTGTCTACCTACCCAATCACCTGTCTATTGAGTCCAATCACCTGTCTATCTACCCCAATCACCTGTCTACCTTGCCCAATCACCTAACTATCTACCCCAATCACCTGTCTATCTACCCCAATCATATGTCTATCTAGCCCAATCAACTGTCTACCAATCACCATCGCCGCGGTAGAAGCAGCTGTTAAGTCAAAAAATAAGCTGATTGAGTAGGCTGACCGCTGGACTTTTGAGAGAATACCCTTGCATCCCGCCTCGCCACTGCCTCGATATCCAGAACGCCACAGCATCCCGGCAGGGCTTCAGGGGCCTTTGTATCGCGAGGCCAGGGAGCGGCAAGGGACACTTCACACGAATTTCTGGCTGGCATTAAAGGATCCGAGGCCAGAGTCAGTGCAGCGCCGCGGGGTGGAAGGAAAGGGAACGCAAGTCATATATGCAATGTGTGAGGGGAGATGAGCTGTGTGTGTTGTGTGTGTGTGTGTGTGTGTGTGTGTGTGTGTGTGTGTGTGTGTGTGTGTGTGTGTGTGTGTGTGTGTGTGTGTGTGTGTGTGTGTGTGTGTGTGTGTGTGTGTGTGTGTGTGTGTGTGTGTGTGAGGGGAGATGAGGCAGTGTTTGTGTGTGATGTGGGAGGGAAAGAGGAAGGGAGAGAGGGAAATTATGCTACATGAGGAGGAAGAGATAGGGAGATGGATGAAAACACACACACACACACACACACACACACACACACACACACACACACACACACACACACACACACACACACACACACACACACACACACACACACAACACACGAAAAGCTCCTAGTAATTAATGATCCAGATAATCAGTAAAGGTTTTCTGCCTCGGTGTGAGAGAAGTGGCTGCATTGCGCCGATTACAATATATTTTGTGTTCCTCGTAATAACTATATACGTTCGAGGTGCTACACACTATCACTTTAAATTTCTAACTCTGAATTTCTGAATTGAATGGAGCTACAAAACTAACCTCTACTACTACTACTACTACTACTACTACTACTACTACTACTACTACTACTTCTACTACTACAACTACAACTACAACTACTACTACTACTTCTACTACTACTACTACTACTACTACTACTACTACTACTACTATTACTACTACTACTACTACTACTACTACTACTACTACAACTACAACTACTACTACTACTACAACTACTACTACTACTACTACTACTACTACTACTACTGCTACTACAACTACTACTACTACTACTACTACTACTACTACAACTACTACTACTACTACTACTACTACTACTACTACTACAACTACTACTACTACCACTGCTACCACACACTGATATTACTGGCAGGATCGCGCCGTGTGTCTCTCGAAATCCTGAGGCGACCAGTCACTAAATAAATCACAAGTTTTCAAGTCTCCCCTAACTTGATTGTTTCTCGATTCCTGAACTTTAAACAACTTTCTTAGAGTCACTAGCAAACTTATTTTTTCGTGTATATTTTTTTTTAGAAACGTGACGAGATTGTGACGAGTTTTCCTTAAAGTACCTCTTTTTGTCGTCTAATTCTACTTAAAACACGTCACGACAACCTCTCCTTTCTCTCTCTTATCCTCATCATCTTCTTGTATTTCACCTCCTTGAACCTCCTGCTCCTCCTCCTCTTCCTCTTCCTCTTCCTCTTCCTCTTCCTCTTCCTCCTCCTCTTCCTCCTCCTCCTCCTCCTCCTCCTCCTCCTCCTCCTCCTCCTCCTTCCTCTCCTGTAATATGAATTCTGTCTTATAATATCCTTAGATCGGCTTATATTTACCAGTCACACGCTCATCCGCCTAACACTAACTATAAGCTTTAACCTGAGGGCAGTACACGTAGCTTCCCTCAACCCTCAGAGCAGGAATTACATACCTACCCTCCCCCCCAACACCCCCAACACCCCTCAACCCCCCTCCGAGGTGTTGATTGATTGGTGTCCAGCTCGCCGGGTGGTGGTGAACTACGCGGGGTTGTCTGGTTCGCATCATCACCACACAGACTCCCACACAGTCCCACCCACACCAACCCTCACCCACCCTCCCTCCGTCCCTCCCTCACCCACTCCCACCCTCACTCACACTCCCTCGCTCGGCTTGAATTCAGACTCCCGCCCACGTTCCTACCTTTGTCCACGCCCCTTCCTGTCGCACTTCAACTTGCCCTTTCCCAATTCCCACACTTGCTCGGGTTAGTTACGTTCATTGTCCGCTGTTTTGACTTTTGTTCCTATTTTCCAACACTCTGCCTCGCTCCGTCCCTCCTCACCCCGCGACGCCCCGCCCCGCCCCTGACATCAGAATTGCCGTGCCGTGCCGTGCCGTGCCGTTCCGTGCCGTGCCGTGCCGTCCTGGCGTTCAGTTTCCGCAGTACAACACAGGCGGCAAATTAATTAACTAATTAATTAGCTTATTGACAAAAAAAAATCACGTCACATCACATTACGTACGCTCTCCGTACATATTTATTGAAACATTACTTGTGAAGAGGCGACCAAACTAGGAAATCGAATATCCGTGAAACAGAGCAACACCAGACAGAAAAGCAGCAACAGACAGTATACCAACAACAGGCAGAAGACCAACAACAGACAGTAGAGTAATGACAGACAGTAGAGTAATAACAGACAGAAGAACAACAGACAGAAGACCAACAACAAACAGTATATGTAATAACAGACAGTAGAGTAATAACAGACAGAAGAACAACTGACTGAAGACCAACAACAGACAAAAACCAACAACAGACTATAACAACAGACAAAATAACAACAGACAATATAACAACAGACAAAATAACAACAGACAATATAACAACAGACAAAATAACAACAGACAAAAGACCAACAACAGACAAAATAACAACAGACAAGACCAACAACAAACAGAACACCATTGCAACGATCTGCGGATGGAGGGATAATTTGATTAATGTCTACCCAATAGGAACCCACGAGAGGCAATAAAATCAAGAGAGGCAGAGGGAGGGGGAGGGGGAGGGGCAGGGGGAGGGGGACAGAAAACACATTGTGCTCCTAAATCATGAATCCACAAAGGTAGACTGAGTACACTGAGACCGGAGAACCTTTTTATCATACGTACAAAAAAACAAAGACAAAATGAAGAGTAGAAATACACCAATACTTTAGCTGAAGTAAACATATGTAAGGATGAAAAGGGAAATGTTCTTAGATGTTATAATACTGGATGAAAAGGAAATGTTCTTAAATGTTATAATACTGGATAAAAAAGGAAATGTTCTTAGATGTTATAATGCTGGATGAAAAGGGAAATGTTCTTAGATGTTATAATATTGGATGAAAAGGGAAATGTTCTTAGATGTTATAATACTGGATGAAAAGGGAAACAATCTTAAATGTTATAATACTGGATGAAAAGGGAAATATTCTTAGATGTTATAATACTGGATGAAAAGGGAAATGTTCTTAGATGTTATAATACTGGATGAAAAGGGAAATGTTCTTAGATGTTATAATACTGGATGAAAAGGGAAATATTCTTAGATGTTATAATACTGGACGAAAAGGGAAATGTTCTTAGATGTTATAATACTGGATGAAAAGGGAAATATTCTTAAATGTTATAATACTGGATGAAAAGGGAAATGTTCTTAAATGTTATAATGCTAGATGAAAAGGGAAATATTCTTAGATGTTATAATGCTAGATGAAAAAGGAAATGTTCTTAGATGTTATAATGCTAGATGAAAAGGGAAATGTTCTTAGATGTTATAATACTGGATGAAAAGGGAAATGTTCTTAGATGTTATAATACTGGATGAAAAGGGAAATGTTCTTAGATGTTATAATACTGGATGAAAAGGGAAATGTTCTTAGATGTTATAATACTGGATGAAAAGGGAAATATTCTTAGATGTTATAATACTGGATGAAAAGGGAAATATTCTTAGATGTTATAATACTGGATGAAAAGGGAAATGTTCTTAGATGTTATAATACTGGATGAAAAGGGAAATATTCTTAGATGTTATAATACTGGATGAAAAGGGAAATGTTCTTAAATGTTATAATACTGGATGAAAAGGGAAATGTTTTTAAATGTTATATTACTGGATGAAAAGGGAAATGTTCTTAGATTGTGATATAACTAACTGGTATGAAAGGGAAAAGAAATCTTAGATGTTATAATACTGGATGAAAAGGGAAATGTTCTTAAATGTTATAATACTGGATGAAAAGGGAAATGTTCTTAAATGTTATAATAAGGATGAAAAGGGAAATGTTCTTAGATGTTATAATACTGGATGAAAAGGAAGGGAAATGTTCTTAGAAGTTATAATACTGGATGAAAAGGGAAATATTCTTAAATGTTATAATACTGGATGAAAAGGGAAATATTCTTAAATGTTATAATACTGGATGAAAAGGAAATGTTCTTAGATGTTATAATACTGGATGAAAAGGGAAATATTCTTAAATGTTATAATACTGGATGAAAAGGGAAATGTTCTTAAATGTTATAATAAGGATATAATAATTTAAGCTATGATGATTTCACACCAAAAAACCATCTCTCGTGTTATAACTTTCACAAAATGACCCTGGAAGAGTTAGTAATTCACGTCAATGTCTCTCTTTACTCATGAAATACCTTCCCCTGTCTTCCATTCTACTATTAATTTTCTTCTAAACCCTCCCTTCCTTCCTTTCTCTTTCTCTCTTTATCCTCCATTCATCTTCATATTTCGGAACCATTATGAGTCATCTCCAACACTTTTTCTTTCTCTCTCTCATATTCTCTTATTCTCTTCTCAGTTTGTATTCTCTTATTCCTCTTATCCATTTTCTTATTATCATTCATGTCCCTCTTGTCTCTACATCTTCTTGGCCATTTGTTCCTTACGTCCCTCCTCTTTATTTCCCTGCAAGTCGCACCCTAATATGGAAATAGCAACCACATAACACTCTTCATTCCTCTTGATTCTTTGCAGTCCACCCTCCTTTTACCATCTTAACACACACTCTCTCTCTCTCTCTCTCTCTCTCTCTCTCTCTCTCTCTCTCTCTCTCTCTCTCTCTCTCTCTCTCTCTCTCTCTCTCTCTCTCTCTCTCTCTCTCTCTCTCTCTCTCTCTTTCACAGCCTCCCGCCAAGCCCTTCACCACTCATTAGCCCTCTCCATCACCTACCTCTCTCTCTCTCCCTCCCTTCCTTCTCTCCCTCTCTCTCTTCTCTCTCTCCTCTCTCTCTTCTCTCTCTCCTCTCTCTCTCATCTCAACACTTCTTCCTCTACCTTCTCCTCTCACTCTCTCTCCCTATCTCTTTCCCATTCTCCTCTCACGCTCTCTTACTTCCCTTCTCCCTTCTTGCCTCTCTTTCCTCTCGTCCCGGCAGCGGCGCGCGCTCCCAGATTCGTACCCCGCAGGCTAGTTCGCCAGACCCTGACCTCTCCCGACGATCCTGTACCCGTTCCTTGGTTAGTATTACATCCTCTTTCTCGTAGTTGGATTAATTGGTGTCTGTAGTCGGCATTTCATGTCTGACTTCTTTTCTCTGCGTAGTTAACCGCATGATATTTTCTTCTCTTTCTTCATCATCTCCATTGCCATTAAAGTTTTTTGATACTGCCTGTACTACACACTGTCTTCCCCATATTTTTCTTTTTGAAGCTCATGACAGGCATGCTAATAATGCCACAGTTCGCGAGGCCAGTCTTAGCACTCTTAACGGAGGTCTGCCTAGTCGAGGCAGTCTGGTCGTTCGGCGCCCAGGATCTGGAAAGCACCCGAGGCGATGTGGCTTCGCCGCGGAGACCCTGCGACCTAAACTGTGCCACGAAGGAACCACTAACCCGATATCACTTTTGGTAATTAGCTTGTTTTCTTGGTTAAGTGTTGGTATTTAATTTGGATATTCAGAGTTTGAATTTACATTGTCTCTTCTTTATTGCATTGATTAAAACGCATGAGTATTTTTATTTTTGTTAGCTCATGTTCAGCAATTAAAAATGTTTTTTGATACTGGCCAGCTGTACGTACACACATGCGTCTGACTTTTTGAAGAGAGAGAGAGGAGAAGCTGAGTGTTGAGATGAGAGAGCGAGAGTAGAAGAGAGAGAGAGATGGAGAGCAGTGATGCATCAGCGAGAGGTAGCGTTAGTTTGTATCCCCTAGTTAAGCCACCTGAGAGTGAAACTGGTTATGTAGACACCCATCACACTACACACCAGCACACACATTACAACACACCACACAACACACGACACCACACAAACGTTTTGTACATCCTTAGTGTTATCTAGTGCTGTGTGTGTATAAATATAGAAAACACAGAGATACAAAATTATTGTATTACCACCTAGTGTTGTATTTAATCCCTTCATCAAACCTAGACTGTAATCACCGTCACTAACATGCAAGTAACGAGTGAGTAGCCAGCCGATGTAGCCCAGCCTGTAGTGTTTATGTAGCCTGTAGTGTAGCTGTAGTTATGTAGCCGTGTATGTGTATGTAGCCAGCCTGTAGGTTATGTAGCCACCTGAGTGTGTGGTATGTATGTAGCCAGCCTGTAGTGTTATGTACGCCTAGCTGGCATGTAGCCCCGTATGTTTGTGTAGCCAGCCTGTAGTGTGTAGCCAGCCTGTAGTGTGTATGTAGCCAGCCTGTAGTGTGTATGTAGCCGGCCTGTAGTGTGTATGTAGCCAGCCTGTAGTGTGTATGTAGCCAGCCTGTAGTGTGTATGTAGCCAGCCTGTAGTGTGTATGTTGCCAGCCGTGTTGTCGTGTATGTGGCTGTAGTGTGTATGTTGCCAGCTGTATGTTATGTTAGCCAGCCGGAGAGCGTGTGTAGTGCCGTAACATGTATGGTGATGACAAACGTTGAGCAACGCACAACACAACACTCACCACCACTGTGAAGCAAATCAAGTCGATGGATTAAGTGAAATTTCTGGCTCACTGTTATTATTTTTAGCTCGTCACTGTTATGTTCCTGTTGTAGATGTGCCATATGACCTCTGCTGTCTGGCACATTCCCCTTTTTGGCATTAAATCAATCCTGTTGTAAATGACATGTAATTATTCTGCTCCTAAAAGATATACTTGTAGATTAATTTATATTCTGACTTTGATATGCGTGAGTGTGTGGTGAGGCGGAAGGGAAGTCTAGAGGAAGAGAAGAGACGAAACGAGAGAAGATGGAAAACTCAACGATATTACAAGAGACGCAAGAAAATATACAGACACAAACTTTACCCCACTTGACTGACGACGTCTTTAGGGAAATGAGTTAACCCGTGAGGCATATTCTTTGACTCAAGTTGTGTACAAGCTTCCCTTAACTTAATTTCCTGAAGTGCCGAGAAACTGCAAGGGTAACACAATGTAATTACGTAAAAGAGTAATGCAGGAGTCCAGATTTTCATTAAATTAGATACGTAGCTTGATTAATATTAAGATGTGTTTTTTGGATGTGATAATTTTGAGCGGGTTTTTTCTTTCGGTCTCTCTCTCTCTCTCTCTCTCTCTCTCTCTCTCTCTCTCTCTCTCTCTCTCTCTCTCTCTCTCTCTCTCTCTCTCTCTCTCTCTCTCTCTCTCTCTTGCTGTATCTCTAATTTTTCTCTATTTTTTCTCTCTCTCACTAATCGGGTCTGTAGTAAAGCAAATATTTCAGTCCATCTTGTGCCTTCATCAACACTAAAGTATTTAAAGCCAAGGAGACGGAGAGGAGCACCGAGGCACAGCGCACTAACTCTTACCTTCCCACATATTGTTACCTCGACTTGTGCGTAACTTACATGAATTACGTGAGCATGAAGAAGAGCCAATTAAACTAAGTATCCAATTAATTAACATTGGGGGGAATATATGAACTAAGTATCGGAGGCTTTAATAAACATTTTTTTGTGAGAGCCTCTTGATTAAACGTCGTAAGCTTCAAAGAGATACGACACTGTTGGGAGAGGAACTATTTTATATAACGCTAACGACCCTAAGAGGCACTTCAAAGGTGGGTTGGGAGGAAGACGCGATTACATACACCTAACCCACCCACCCACCCACCCACCCACCACGCCCAACCTCGCCCAACCCACCCGCCCATCCACCCAGCCACCCACCCAATCCACCCACCCATCCACAAACCCACCCACACAATCCACACACCCATCCATCCACCCAACCACCCAGCCACCCACCACGCCCACCCAACCCACCCACCCAACCACCACGCCCACCCATCCACCCACCCATCCACCCACCCATCCACCCACCCACCCCACCCATCCACCCAAACCACCACGCCCACCCATCCACCCACCCATCCACCCACCCATCACCCACCACGCCACCCATCCCACCCAACCACCACGCCCACCCATCCACCCACAACGCCCACCCTCGCCCGACCCACTCACCCAACACGCCCACTCTTGTTATATGTGTTGTCCAGGACGCTTTGGGATTTTCTCATAGCGTTTTCTTATTGGATTTTGTAGCAGTATGACAAAAAAAGCCAAAATAAAAGGAGAAAATTTCCACTCGAGGTGTATTGCCACTTATGAAAAAATGGAACTCGAATTACGGTGAAGACAAGATTTTGGTCCCTAAGGAAACGTTGTGGTGATGGTGAGACAGAAAGACTCTCTCTCTCTCTCTCTCTCTCTCTCTCTCTCTCTCTCTCCCCTCTCTCGGACCTTTTTCGTACTTCTCTCTCCTCTCTCTCTCTCTCTCTCTCTCTCTCTCTCTCCTCTCTCTCCTCTCTCTCTCTCTCTCTCTCTCTCTCTCTCTCTCTCTCACGATAAGAAAGTCCTGTATGTGTCCTGTATGTATCTCAGGACGTTTGTATCATGGTATCGTTATCATTACAAACCCTGACAAAGGAATGATGGATAGGAAGGAGCGATGGACAAGAGGGAGCAATGGGAAGGAATAAGGGGAAAGAAGGAGTAATAGGAAAGAGGAAGTAATAGGAAGGAGGAATGATGGGAAGGAAGGAGTGAGGGGAAGAAGGAAGGGACGTGTATGTACAGAGGGTTATCATCAACACACACACACACACACACACACACACACACACCACACACACACACATACACACACGACCCTAAACCAGTCTTTGCCACGTTCAAGATTAGCATAAATAAGTCAGTTTAGAAAGAAATACTCAACATCTTTCGCCAACTTAGTGCAGTTTATACATAAGTTTCGCTGTACCGTGTAAGGTGAAAAAAAAGCATCACTACTTTGCATTACTCGTATAACAAAATCTCGACTCCTAAGGCTGTTGACGTAAAACTTCTCACGTTGAAATGTATTATCTTCATGTCTTTAAGCTTGAGGAACATCTCTATATCATACTTTATGTTATGCTATGATGGGTTATGATGTTTACTATGTCATGTTGTTGTGAAGGAGTGTGTGGTAAGCTCTCATATGTTATAGGAATTAATTAAGTGATTGTGTTTATCTTTTTTAATACACGCGCGAGTAAGGTTAGGAAGGAAATGAGGTTAGCGAAAATTTGTTTACTTTATGTATGTTTTGTACGTGTTAGTAGCGTATACGTCACACACACACACACACACACACACACACACACACACACACACACACACACACACACACACACACACACACACACACGGAGCATGCATGACAGACATAACAAACATTTTAACAATCTACCGTAATATAGGTGGATATAGATCAATAGGTAGATAAATAGATAGATAGGTAGATAATAGGTAGATAAATAGGTAGATAAATAGGTAGATAAATAGATATAGATAAATAGGTAGATAAATAGATAAATAGGTAGATAAATAGATAGATAGATAATAGATAAATAGGTAGATAAATAGATAGATAGATAAATAGGTAGATAAATAGATAGATAGATAAATAGGTAGATAAATAGATAAATAGGTAGATAAATAGATAAATAGGTAGATAAATAGATAGATAGATAAATAGGTAGATAAGATAAATAGGTAGATAAATAGATAATAGATAAATAGGTAGATAAATAGATATAGATAAATAGGTAGATAAATAGATAAATAGGTAGATAAATAATAAAGGTAGATAAATAGATAGATAAATAGTAATAGGTAATAAATATAAATAGGTAGATAAATAATAAATAGTAGATAATATGATAAATAAATAGAAATAGGTAGATAAATAGATAAATAGATAGATAAATATTGAAGATATAGATAGATAGATAGATAAATAGATAAATAGTAAATAGTATAATAATAGATAAATAGATAGATAGATAAATAATAATAGATAGAAATAGATAAATAAATAGATAGATAAATAGAAAAATAATAGATAGTGATATTTAGATAGATAAATAGATAGATAGTAGATAATAGTATATAGATAGATAAATATAGATAGATAATAGATAATAGATAGATAATAGATAATAATAAGATAATAGATAGATAGTAGATAAATAGATAGATAATAATAATAAGATAAATAGATAGATAGATAGATAAATAAGTAGATAATAGATAAAGAAATAGATAGATAAATAGATAATAGATAATAATAGATAAAAATAGATAGATAAAATATAGTAGAATAAATATAGATAAGATAGATAATAATAGATAAAGATAGATAGAAGATAATAGATAAATAGATAGATAAATGAGATAATGATAGATAAATATGTAATAGATAAATAGATAAAAAATAGATATAGATAAATAGATAGAATAGATAGATAAAGATAATAGATAGAATAAATATAGATAGATAGATAGATAAATAGATAGATAGATAGATAAATAGATAGATAAATAGATAGATAGATAGAATAGATAGAATAGATAATAGTAGATAATATAGATATAAAGATAATAAATAGGATAAATAGATAAATAGATAAATAGGTAGATAAATATATAGATAAATAGATAGATAAATAGATAAATAGTAGATAAATATATAGATAAATAGATAGATAGATAAATAGATAGACAAATAAAGAATAAAGTGACATGAATAAGAAGACAAATTTGTAAGTGGTAAGAAAGAAAGACAGAAAAATGAATGAAAGAAAGAAAGAATGCAAGGAAGAAAAAAAGACAGATCGAAAGAAAGAGGCAGAAAGAAAAAAAGAAAGTTAGCAAGAAAGAAAGAAAGAATGAATGAAGGAATGGAAGAAAATATATATTGAAAAAAATATAAAAAAAAGAAAACTCAATACAGATGAGAGAAATAGATAGATATAAATAGATACAGATAGATAGATAGATAGACCAGATAGACTCGGCTCCGGGACCAGAGATAGATGTGGATAGACAAAGTTGTGGAAGGAATACAATCCGAGTCCAGGTAATTGAGTTTGTGAAGATTCGAACCGGGGAGTCAGTTTTACTTTGGGTGGAGGAGGTGGAGGAGGAGGAGGAGGAGGAGGAGGAGGAGGAGGAGCGGCTTAAGTGGAGATTAAAACTTTTCCTTGCCTCTCCTCCTCCTCCTCCTCCTCCTCCTCCTCCTCCTCCTCTAGATAAGTGAAGCAAAATTATGAGTCAGCTAATGAATGAAGGATAGAAGTGAAGAAGAGAATCAGTATCAGGAGAAAGAAAAGAAAGAAGAGCTTGAGCTGAAAAATAAAAGAAGAAAAAGTTACGACCGCCAACAATAACATAATTAGAGAGAGAGAGAGAGAGAGAGAGAGAGAGAGAGAGAGAGAGAGAGAGAGAGAGAGAGAGAGAGAGAGAGAGAGAGAGAGAGAGAGAGAGAGAGAGAGAGAAAGAGAAACTAGGTCATGTCAACAAGGAAATGATAAAAACACAACAAGAATTTTCATGAATAAAACAAGAAACAAAGAAAAAAAGAAGACGAAAAGAAGAAAACAAGACAAAGAAAAAAAAAAAAAAAACCAAACAATAAATAATAGGCCTAAGGAAGGAATATAAAAAGCCTACAGACGCTATAGGCTCCAACGTAAAAAAAAAAAAATGCAAAAATATCTACAATT
>JACEEZ010022734.1:72500-80000 GCA_016584305.1 Chionoecetes opilio
ACTACGTGGAGGAGGAGAGGATGGATGTGCGGGTTGTGTACTGCACGTATAGACACAGCGGGTTGGAGTGTATTGCCGAATCGCTGTACAGAGAGCCATGTTGTATTGCTAATGAGAAAAGTGGATGAGGATAGTAAAATAAGTTGATCACGTAATAGTAGGATGATGCTAGAAGCTAAAAGAGTGTAGTTGTAATAGTTAATGGAGGTTAAGGATGAAGAGTTGAAGGATGCGAAAAGGGAAATGCGAAAATATCAATATTATTTTTTAATAACGTGAACAAAATCTTGAAAATCGTATTCCAGATTTTCAGTTTCACGATGATATAAAATAAAACTTTTGGCAAAGATGTATAATTGTACTCATGATCAATTTCCTTCATTGTATAAATTTCAATGTTATGGTAATACTTAATATACTTTATAGCTTTCCAATGAGGTAAAAGTGGTTCACAGTAATTGAACGCGTGCTTGAGGCGCCTTGAGGGACGGCGTGACAGATGGCGACACACTACAGAAGAATAACTTTGCGACACACTACAAAAGTAATTAATTTTTTTTCCACGTAGTGATTTCTTAAAAGTTCCTCATTATTCCTCCCATAGATATTCAAACTAGATGAACACAGCATCACACAGCTGCTGTCAAGTGCTCATAATATTCGTGCTAATGTACACTTCTACACTTCGCCTGTGAAAAAGTTTGATGACTTTTAGGAACTTTAATAAGAATGTGATTTTGTATAGAAAAACTATCCGCGTTTTTTTTTTTTTATACATCACAAGGGACTGGCCAAGGGCAACAGAGTAAACCAAAATTAATTAGTAAGTTTCAACCTCCTGAAATATTTGTAGGTAACGTGAAAAAAAAATGACGTGGGGGTTGTTATGTTTATACAATTTACCACAGGAAAATTGAACTTGTATTATGCAAGGGATAAATGCCGAGTGGTTCGTCAAACTTATGCTACGTGAAGGAACTAAGTATATAAAATAAGAAACCCATAAGAAAGTGAGGAAATAAGTACCCATATTTACTACTTAAGACTGATCATAACGGTTTAACTTAGCCATGAATCGCTATAAACTGAGCTAACGGGAAGAAACATATTCGAAGCGATACAAATAGAGCCGAACCAATGCCGAAAAATATATTCCAAGACACACAAAACAGATGTCAGTCACGGAAAGTCGTACTTTTCAAGAGAGGAGTAACAAGACACCTCCCGAACTAAATTGGCCCACTCTCTTTTTATATCATATTACTGTCTTCTTTATAAGGACTGGCAATTAAGCGGGTTTTTTACTACTTCTTTTTCTTTTTGCTCTTGGCCAGTCCTTTGCGATGTTAAATAAAAATAATAAAAACTACAGATAAAATGTATTCGAGGTGACACAAACAGACGTGCTGAGAAGTGACCACAAAGCCGCGTTACTCATCACGTCACACGGAAACAAAGTAATTTTTTCACCTCTACTTTTAATGTCCAGAGTCTGCATTTCGGTGACATGTGGACGCCGTAAAAATGACACTACAATATACATACTTTTACACACTATTTTTTGTAGCTTTATACGAATGGTTGCTGTTTTTATTTTTTTCAAGGGTAAAGCTGTGGTGTTCTGAGCCCACACAGCCACTAGGAACAGGAAGTGGATACAGGAATTATAATATAGAAAGTAGCTTAGAGAAAAAGTATCGAAAAAAAAAAGCTACACCATTTCCTAAGCCTATATTTATTTTATGATATATCTACTATTTTTCAGCACTTCTATGACCCTATTCGACCATGATTTTATGTTAGGAAAGTCTTGTGTTCCTACTGAAGTAAAAAAGAAGAGTGGGCAAGATAAATGAACGCCAAAACCAGCTTAAAGAGAAGATAGTATAGAATCAAACGATATTTTCTTTCTATAAACTCTATAATTCAACCTTTCACACTGTATATTTTTTCAAACCCCAGAATTTTCGTGACTATGTTTGGCCTCAGGAAGCACCGCAGCCGCACGCACGGAGCTAAAAGAGTGAGAGAAAAAAGCTTTAAATAATGCCGGTGAAATACGCCTCGCCTCAGCCCCCGAAATAGTGATGCGGTGCTGCGGGAAATAGTTGAGCACACGCTACAATATGACGAAAAAGAAAAAGAAACTCCCTCCGCCGCCTGACTTTTACTGCGACCTCATCCCAGTAATACATCATGCCGCCAGCACGTCATTCCATTGTATACGTCATGTCATTTACGTCATGCCACTGTAAAACGTCACCATTCCACTGTAAAAGTCGTCATTCACTTGTAAACCGTCATCATTCACTGTAAAAACGTCTCATTCCAGTCCTGCAATTTACTGTCGATCATTCATGTAAAACGTCATCATTCCATTGTAAGCCGTCATCATTCTACTGTAACACGTCATCATTCCAAGTCCTAAGTCATCATTCCACTGTAAAACGTCATCATTCCACTGTAAAACGTCATCATTCTACTGTAAAACGTCATCATTCCATTGTAAAACGTCATCATTCCATTGTAAACCGTCATCATTCCACTGTAACACGTTATCATTCCAATATAACACATAATTTCACTGTAAAACGTCATCTAATATAGTATAGGAGTAGCCGTGTGTCTGTCTGTCTGTTTTGGGTAGCCGAAACTGTAAATTTAATCTTGATGAGAGTATGGCTAAAAAAATCGCAAATAAATCGTAGGTGGTTCAATACTAATACTAATACTGATCATTGTATTGAGTATTGAAGTAATGATTAATCTAGCAATGCCTATCATATTACTTCAATACAATGATCAACATTAATATTAGAATTAATATATTAGCATTATGTAGTATTAGTAATGACAACTCTACATACTTGATACTATTACTATCAATGACTGATTTCTACCTTCAAACATTTCTACCTTTACTCTCTCTCTCTCTCTTCTCTCTTCTCCTCTCCTCTCTCTCCTTCCCTCCTCTCTCTCTCTCTCTCTCTCTCTCTCTCTCTCTCTCTCTCTCTCTCTCTCTCTCTCTCTCTCTCTCTCTCTCTCTCACTAGGACTTGTCATTCCACTATAACACGTCATCATTACACTGTACCTTGTCATCATTCCATTGTGACACCACGGTAATGTAATTCCACGCCAGTAAATCACCACCACCTCATAACTAACCACACAATTAACCATAACAACACATATAATCGTAACCATCGCACTGTTACCTCACCTCCTAACAAGCAATTGCCATGTACAGCCTCCTTATCGTCTTGTAACATACCATTCCTAACCACTACTACTACTACCACTACTACTACTACCATGCTTGTTACACTCTCCCTCGCCCTACCATACACACAACAACACCCTTGCAATGACACCAACAACCACTTCCCATCCTCCCCTCCTATACACACATACAGTAATTCCCTTTCCAGTAGTGATGGTCTCATATACTGGAATGTACAAACCCGGCATGCTTACTGTGCCTGGATTCGCCCTCACACAAAGAACTAAAGGGGCAATAACACCTACAACAACAGAACCTACTACTACTACAACAACAACAACCTATAACAACAGGAACTACAATTACTACTTCTACAACTACTACTACTACTATTACTACTACTCCTACTACTACTTACTACTACTACTACTACTGCTACTTCTACTACTATCACTATCACAACTACAACCATATTACCTCAATCCTACAATCACCACTAAACACACACACACACACACACACACACACGCACACACACACACATCTTCCACAATAGGTACATGGGAGGCTGTTCTGTTCTAACAATTCTTGCCAAGGGGAGGATTCGTGTTTCAGAGGAGGAGGAGGAGGAGGAGGAGGAGGAGGAGGTAGCAAGAGGAGAGGAGGGGGAGGCAGGAATGTGAGTAAGACAAAGAGGAGAATGAGAAGGAGAATGAGCAGTAATATCTCCCTGCTTGAGAAACCCAGACAAATTAATTGGAAAGGAAAGGGAAACAGCCCTCGGTTGCATATCGCGGGAGTCGAACTGGGGAGCATGTGGGTACAAGAACAACCGCTCCACTAAAGGTGACATCGCCAATAGCTGGTTAGTTAAGGTGGACTTGTAAGCCATTTCACCGCAGGAGGAGGAGGAGGAGGGAGGAGGAGGAGGAGGAGGAGGAGGAGGAGGAGGGAGGTGGAGGAGGAGGGGAGGAGGAGGAGGGGAGGAGGAGGAGGAAGAGAAGGAGGAGGAGGAGGAGGAGGAGGAGGAGGAGCAGAATAGAACGAGGATTTGTTTACTTCTAAATCTTTCAGGAAATTAATATATATTTTGAACGTAGAAATTCATGTACTTTTATGAAAATATTACACTTTCATATTTCTTCACGAGTATTTTCAACATTTGTCTACAGGATACAAAGCAATATGCAGGTGTAGGTAATACATGTAGATTTCAGTACGTGGTAATGTGTAAAGGATTGCTGTGTTGATTAATAAACAGCGAGATTGTCTATCAAATCAAACAGTCGTGAAATATAATATGCTTGCGTCGATATGTTAACTGAAAATCATGTTAAATGTCGAGTCCTTCATGTGTCATATCTATTATATACTCTTATTTGTAACTTATTATTTTTCATTTCCTGACATCACTAGCTTTTTTATTGTGTGTGTGTGTGTCAAGAGATCATGAAATGTTGACTACTACACAGCCATCCAATGAAAAACTTTATTCAGCGACGTACACCGGGTAGCTGTAAAGGCAGCCAGGACACTGTCACTCACGGGACAAAATGCACTACTCTTAAAGGCCTTACCAATGCACGTAACCACTGGATGTCAATGTCTCCTAAAACTTCCTCGACGCCTCAGGGTACACCAAGTTATATCAAGATTCCAATAATGCGCGGCAGAATTTAGTGAATATAACTTGGGAGTGTGCACATTGGGATTGAGTATTAAAAAAATATATATAAAAAAAAGAGAAAAAAAAGCATTACTATATAACGAAGACTTTTTAAAACACCTTCAATCCCTATCGATGAATCATGGTGCCAATAATACACAGTGAAGACTCCTGAAAGTATCGTGAAAGTCTATAATTATATGGTATAGATTTTTTTAGATTGTTGTAGTTTAGGTAAGGTAATGTGTAGGTAAGACGAGAATTAAAGGTTACAAGTGTTTACATGCCACTAGATTTGTGTATTGTATAAAGCTCTATAAATACTGATGGTCTTAAAGGTTACAAGTATTTACATGCCACTAGATTTGTGTATTGTATAAAGCTCTATAAATGCTGATGGTCTTAAAGGTTACAAGTTATCATCCACTAGTTGGTATTATAAACCAAAATGATGTCTTAGGTAACCACGTTCTAATGTCACAGATTGTGTAGATAAGTCGATATCACAATTTCAATATTTAATGCGTTTAGTTTTTTTCGTAAATGCGGCCTTCGACTGTGGCTAAAGGTAGTGTTGCATGCACTAATGGTGAAGGAAGTTATTACGTGTTTACAGAGGCTTATCAAGTGTACTGCACTAGATTTGTATATTGTGTCCTGTAAAAATACGAGTCTTAAAAGTCAAATTACTGGGCAGCCATCTAGATGTGATGAAAATTATTCAGGTCAAAGACAGTATACTCACCTACTAGATTGTGTATTTAAAAGCCATACTACTGGATGGTCAAGGTTACAGTATTTACATGCCACTAGATTTGTGTATTGTATAAAGCTCTATAAATACTGATGGTCTTAAAGGTTACAAGTATTTACATGCCACTAGATTTGTGTATTGTATAAAGCTCTATAAATGCTGATGGTCTTAAAGGTTACAAGTATCTACGTAATACCGAAATTATGTCCTTTGTAACCCCTTCTATGTCACAAGATAGTGGTAGAAGCGATATCACAATTTCAATTATATGCGGTTTAGTTTTTTCGTAAATGCGGCTTCGCGTGCCAATGGGTGGTGCAGCACGTAATGGTGAAGGAAGTATTACGTGTTTTACAGAGCGACCTTATCAAAGTGACGTGACATTATATAGTGTCCTGTAAAGAATACAGAATTAAAAGTCAATTACTGGGTGCAGCCATCTCGCGGACAGAAATTATTCAGGAGCAGAAGACAGTATCCATCAGACAGATACCCGGGTGCACCGCTTTTACTTAAAGTCCACTGTGATAAAACCTGCTGCCGCCCATCTACTGCTGGCGTGTTTCACTGAGGGGACGAGATGGAACACACGGCGACGACGGGACAATGGTTCGCGGGGTCTTCGTTAAGCATAGCAAGAATAGACCCATACACTCCAGAAAAAAAGGGTAGGAAAAGGTAGAAAAAGGGTATTTGTAGTGATGAAATACTGCTACCCTTTTTCTACCCTTACAAATATACCCTTTCGGATCGACGCAAATATACCCTTTTCCAACCCTCTCGTCTAAAAAGGGTAGATAAAGGGTAGATGAAAGGGTATAATCGGCAGAATCTACCCTCCAGCCTGGACATGGGGTTTAAAAAGGGTAGTGATGGTGCGATGTAGCAATTCGACCCTTAATATACCCCTTATTTCTGAGAGTGTAGACGAGTATAAATCCGCGAGGGTATAGATGCTACACAACACCCGTATTTTCATCACAGCTTGGATAAAAAAAAATACTACTGCGAGCTTTTTAATGAAACATCTTCTGCTGATCTATTGGTTCATTAATATAAGTAGAACATTTTCTTATGTGTGTTTGATAACAAAGATAAAGATTCATTGTAAAATAAGCATGGATCGAAATAATTTAGAGCACACCATTAAGTCATGAATATTTGTATCAAGGACTAGAAAGGACTCATCGCTCCACCGTACACTCTCAGAAATAAGGGGTATATTAAGGGTAGAATTGTTACATCGCACCATCACTACCCTTTTTAAACCCTATGTCCAGGCTGGAGGGTAGATGCTGCCGATTATACCCTTCATCTACCCTTTATCTACCCTTTTTAGACGAGAGGGTCGCAAAAGGGTATATTTGCGTCGATCCGAAAGGGTATTTTTTTGTAAGGTTAGAAAAAGGGTAGCAGTATTTCATCACTACAAACACCCTTTTTCTACCCTTTTTCTACCCTTTTTTTCTAAGAGTGTAGTAATAGTGACCTGCATTACGTAATATTTCGACGGTCTAAAAACATAGTATAAAGGGATTAAAGAAGTATCGAGGAATATTAAGTAAGGGATAGAAGAGGATAGACTATAGAGGAGTATTAAGTAAGGGATAGAAGAGGATAGACTATAGAGGAGTATTAAGTAAGGGATAGAAGAAGATAAACTATAGAGGAGTATTAAGTAAGGGATAGAAGAGGATAGTGTATAGATGAGTATTAAGTAAAGGATAGAAGAGGATAGAGTGTATAGAGGAGTATTAAAAGAAATGTAAAATTGTGGAAGTATAGAAAGTACGCAAATATAAGTTAGTATACGCGATGCATCAGCTATCGTAACAAGCTGAACAGAATATATGAATAA
>JACEEZ010022734.1:85000-95000 GCA_016584305.1 Chionoecetes opilio
GTCTCTCTGTCTGTCTGTTTACGTCTCTCTGTCTGTCTGTCTCTCTGTCTATCTATCTCTCTGTCTGTCTGTCTGTTTGCGTCTCTCTGTCTGTCTTTGTCTGTCTCTCTGTCTGTCTGTTTGCGTCTCTCTGTCTCTCTGTCTGTCTATCTCTCTGTCTGTCTGTCTGTTTGCGTCTCTCTGTCTGTTTTTTTCTGTCTCTCTGAATGTCTTTTTGTGTCTTTATCTGTCTGTCTGCTTGCGTCTCTGTCACCTTTAAGTATTAACATTAAAATGAAAACTGGAATAACAATAATAATAATAATAGTAATAATAACGATAATAATGGTAACAACAGTAACAGTAATAATAGTAATAATGATAATAATAATTCAATCTGACACCCTCATTTATTGGCCTATTACGGCTCTTAATTATCTTCCTTTCGCTTTTCTTATTTTTCTCTCCCCTCAGACCCTTCAATTTCCCCTCCTTTCCCATCACCTCAAGTTCTGTTCCTTACTCTCCTCCCCTTCCTTTTACTTCCCCTCTCTCCCTTCTGGCCCTCCTTCCCTCTATACCTCTCCCTTCTCTCCCCTCAGACCCTTCAATTTCCCCTCCTTTCCCATCACCTGAAGATCTATTCCTTACTTTCGCCCCCTTCCTTTACCTCCCCTCACTCAATACCTCTCCCCTCTAAACCCTCCCCCCCAAATTTTCCCTTTCCCATTTCCCATCACCGGAAGTTCTTTCCCTTAAATTTTCCCCCCTTTCCCTTTTTACCCCCTTCTCCCCCTTTTCCTTCTGACCCTCCCCCCCACCCCCCCAGTCCACACCCCAGGGACGTTATGTCGTTTAGTACCAAAAAGATTTCCAGGTACATTTCTGGTCCAACCTGACACCCCGGCGGCTCTCACGCCTCTTTGTACTTATCTCAAACCCCTGATTTCCTTTTTCCTTATCGCTATGAACTAAATACAGGGTTTCTTATAGCCTTAATAGTACTAGTAGTGTCCCTAGTACTCCCTGACTGTCCCTGGCATATACACACACACAAAATTTCCTTTATCATTATTACTTGGAACTAAATACAGGGACCCTTATACCCCCTTTTTAAATTTGTAAATGTCCCTAGTCCCCCCCTGAAGCCCTGGAAATACACACACACACTTACACAACAGACAATTCCTTTATTTCCCTTTTTAAATTGGGAAAACTAAATACGGGTTTGGGTTTTTGCCCCTTTTACTAGTAATGTCCCTAGTGTTCCCCGGGCTGTCCGGAACCCCACACACACGCCAAACAAAAAACCAAAAACACACACACACAACAACGCCCCACACACACCAAAAGGTCCTGACACTTCCAGCTCGTTTCTGACACTCACAATCTACCCCCCGGGCGCCCGCTCTTATGGTTATTTTAAAGTCGCTTAACCTTCCCCCCCCAACCGGGGAATCCTTACTTGGGGTCTCCCCTTTCCCCCTCCCTCCTCCTCCTCCTTTGCTTCCTCCTCCTCTTCTTCATTGCTCCCTTGGTACTTTGCCCCGTAGTATCTCCTCTCTCCTCTCTCCTCTCTATATTCTTGATTCTCTTTATGTCGTTACTTCCTATCACTTTTTCCTCCCGTAATGTCTCTTTCTCTCTTACTGTGTTCCCTTATGCTTCCACTTTCTATCCTTTACTGGCTATCGTCAAGCACCTTTTTTTATTCGCTTCCTTTTTCTTGGGTTTTTTCTTTCCCGGACCAATTTTTTTTTTCCCCCCGCTCTCTTCCCCTTTTCCTCTCTCTTTTCTCCCCCTCTCTCTCTCTCTCTCCCCTCATCTGTGTGTGTTCCCTTTCCCACCTACGATTTCCCCTTCTTTAACCTTTCCCCTCCCCCTTTTTGCCGCACTCCTCTTCTCTCTCTCACTTCTCTCTCTCCCTCTCTTAGCCGCCTCCCCCCCCCCCCCTGCTGCCAAACATGGATTTCATTTCACACTTTTTCGGTGGAGAGTTCAGAAGGGAAAGAGAGAGTTTTTCTGGGGTGGAAGGACTGAGGGAAGGAGGGAGGGAAGGAGGGGAAAGGGTTTTTTGGGGGGGAAAAGGGGAGGGAAGGGGGGGAGGGAAGGAGGGAGGGGGAAAGGGGGGAAGGGGTTTTTCTGGGGTGGAAGGACAGAGGGGAAAGGGGGGGAGGGAAGGAGGGAGGGAAGGAGGGAAGGGGTTTTTTGGGGGGAAGGGGGCAGAGGGAAGGAGGGAGGGAAGGAGGGAGGGAAGGAGGGAAGGAGTTTTTCTGGGGTGGAAGGACAGAGGGAAGGAGGGAGGGAAGGAGGGAGGGAAGGAGGGAAGGAGTTTTCTGGGGGGGAAGGACAGAGGGAAGGAGTTTTTCGGGGTGGAAGGACGAGGGAAGGAGGGGTTTTTTGGGGTGGAAGGACAGAGGGAAGGAGTTTTTTGGGGTGGAAAGGGCTGAGGGAAGGTTTTTCTGGGGTGGAAAGGAAGGGGAAGGAGTTTTTCTGGGGGGAAGGACCCGAGGGAAGGAGTTTTTCTGGGGTGGAAGGACTGAGGGAAGGAGTTTTTCTGGGGTGGAAGGACAGAGGGAAGGAGTTTTTCTGGGTGGAAGGACAGAGGGAAGGAGTTTTTCTGGGGTGGAAGGACAGAGGGAAGGAGTTTTCTGGGGTGGAAGGACAGAGGGAAGGAGTTTTTCTGGGGTGGAAGGACAAGGGAAGGAGTTTTTCTGGGGTGGAAGGACTGAGGGAAGGAGTTTTTCTGGGGTGGAAGGACGGAGGAAGGAGTTTTTCTGGGGTGGAAGGACTGAGGGAAGGGGTTTTCTGGGGTGGAAGGACAGAGGGAAGGAGGGGGGGAAGGACGGAGGAAGGAGTTTTTCTGGGGTGGAAAAGGAATAGGGAAGGAGTTTTTCTGGGGGGGGAAGGACAGAGGGAAGGAGTTTTTTGGGGTGGAAGGACTGAGGGAAGGAGTTTTTCTGGGTGGAAGGACTGAGGGAAGGAGTTTTTCGGGGTGGAAGACAGAGGAAGGAAGTTTTTCTGGGGTGGAAGGACGGAGGGAAGGAGTTTTTCGGGTGGAAGGACTGAGGGAAGGAGTTTTTCGGGTGGAAGGACAGAGGGAAGGAGGGAGGGAAGGAGGGAGGGAAGGAGGGAAGGATTTTTTCTGGGGTGGAAGGATGAGGGAAGGAGTTTTTCTGGGGTGGAAGGACAGAGGGAAGGAGGGAGGGGAAGGAGGGAGGGAAAGGGGGGAAGGAGTTTTTCTGGGGTGGAAGGACAGAGGGAAGGAGTTTTTCTGGGTGGAAGGACTGAAGGAAGGAGTTTTTTCTGGGGGTGGAAGGACTGAGGGAAGGAGTTTTTTCGGGGTGGAAGGACTGAGGAAGGAGTTTTCTGGGGTGGAAGGACAGAGGGAAGGAGTTTTTCTGGGGGGAAGGACTGAGGGAAGGAGTTTTTCGGGGTGGAAGGGACAGAGGGAAGGAGTTTTTCTGGGGTGGGAAGGACAGAGGGAAAGAGTTTTTCTGGGGGAAGGACTGAGGGAAGGAGTTTTTCTGGGGTGGAAGACTGAGGGAAGGAGTTTTTCTGGGTGGAAGGACAGAGGGAAGGAGTTTTTCTGGGGTGGAAGGACTGAGGGAAGGAGTTTTTCTGGGTGGAAGGACTGAGGGAAGGGAGTTTTTTGGGGTGGAAGGACAGAGGGAAGGAGTTTTCTGGGGTGGAAGGACTGAGGGGAAAGGGGTTTTTCTGGGGGTGAAGGACAGAGGGAAGGAGTTTTTCGGGGTGGAAGGACAAAGGGGAAAGGGGTTTTTCTGGGGTGGAAGGACAGAGGGAAGGAGTTTTTCTGGGGTGGAAGGACAGAGGGAAGGAGTTTTTCTGGGGTGGAAGGACAGAGGGAAGGAGTTTTTCTGGGTGGAAGGACAGAGGGAAGGAGTTTTTCTGGGGTGGAAAGGGGCTGAGGGAAGGAGTTTTTCTGGGTGGAAGGACAGAGGGGAAGAGTTTTTCTGGGGTGGAAGGACTGAGGAAGGAGTTTTTCTGGGTGGAAGGACAAGAGGGAAGGAGGTAGGGGAAGGAGGGAGGGAAGGAGGGAAGGAGTTTTTTCTGGGGGGAAGGACAGAGGGAAGGAGTTTTTCTGGGGGGTGGAAGGACTGAAGGACAGGAGTTTTCTGGGGTGGAAGGACTGAGGGAAGGAGTTTTTCTGGGGTGGAAGGACTGAGGGAAGGAGTTTTTCTGGGGTGGAAGGACAGAGGGAAGGAGTTTTTCTGGGGTGGAAGGACTGAGGGAAGGAGTTTTTCTGGGTGGGAAGGAAGAGGGAAGGAGTTTTTCTGGGTGGAAGGACAGAGGGAAAGGGGTTTTTCTGGGGTGGAAGGACTGAGGGAAGGAGTTTTTCTGGGTGGAAGGACTGAGGGAAGGAGTTTTTTTGGGGTGGAAGGACAGAGGGAAGGAGTTTTTCTGGGGTGGAAGGACTGAGGGGAAAGGAGTTTTTCTGGGGTGGAAGGACTGAGGGAAGGAGTTTTTCTGGGGTGGAAGGACAGAGGGAAGGAGTTTTCTGGGGTGGAAGGACTGAGGGAAGGAGTTTTTCTGGGGTGGAAGGACAGAGGGAAGGAGTTTTTCTGGGGTGGAAGGACAGAGGGAAGGAGTTTTTCTGGGGTGGAAGGACAGAGGGAAGGAGTTTTTCTGGGGTGGAAGGGACGAGGGGAAAGGGGTTTTTCTGGGGTGGAAGGACTGAGGGAAAGGAGTTTTCTGGGGTGGAAGGACAGAGGGAAGGAGTTTTTCTGGGGTGGAAGGACGGAGGGAAGGAGTTTTTTCTGGGGTGGAAGGACTGAGGGAAGGAGTTTTTCTGGGGTGGAAGGACAGAGGGAAGGAGGGAGGAGGAGGGAGGGAAGGAGGGAAGGAGTTTTTCTGGGTGGAAGGACTGGGGAAGGGGGGTTTTCTGGGGTGGAAGGACAGAGGGAAGGAGGGAGGTAAGGAGGGAGGGAAGGAGGGAAGAGTTTTTCTGGGGTGGAAGGACAGAGGGAAGGAGTTTTTCTGGGTGGAAGGACTGAAGGAAGGGGTTTTTCTGGGGTGGAAGGACTGAGGGAAGGAGTTTTTCTGGGGTGGGAAAGGATTCTGAGGGAAGGAGTTTTCTGGGGTGAGGACAGAGGGAGGAGTTTTTTCTGGGGTGGAAGGACTGAGGGAAGGAGTTTTTCTGGGGTGGAAGGACAGAGGGAAGGAGTTTTTCTGGGTGGAAGGACAGAGGGAAAGAGTTTTTCTGGGGTGGAAGGACGAGGGAAGGAGTTTTTCTGGGGTGGAAGGACTGAGGGAAGGAGTTTTTCTGGGGTGGAAGGGGCAGAGGGAAGGAGTTTTTCTGGGGTGGAAGGACTGAGGGGGAAAGGAGTTTTTCTGGGGTGGAAGGACTGAGGGAAGGAGTTTTTCTGGGGTGGAAGGACAGAGGGAAGGAGTTTTTCTGGGGTGGAAGGACTGAGGGAAGGAGTTTTTCTGGGGTGGAAGGACAGAGGGAAGGAGTTTTTCTGGGGTGGAAGGACAGAGGGAAGGAGTTTTTCTGGGGTGGAAGGACAGAGGGAAGGAGTTTTTCTGGGGGGGAAGGACAGAGGGAAAGGAGTTTTTTGGGGTGGAAGGACAGAGGGAAGGAGTTTTTTTGGGTGGAAGGACAGAGGGAAGGAGTTTTTCTGGGTGGAAGGACTGAGGAAGGAGTTTTCTGGGGTGGAAGGACAGAGGGAAGAGTTTTTCTGGGGTGGAAGGACTGAGGGAAGGAGTTTTTCTGGGGTGGAAGGACAGAGGGAAGGAGTTTTTCTGGGGTGGAAGGACAGAGGGAAGGAGTTTTTCTGGGGTGGAAGGACAGAGGGAAAAAGTTTTTCTGGGGTGGAAGGACAGAGGGAAAGAGTTTTTCTGGGGGGAAGGACTGAGGGAAGGAGTTTTTCTGGGGTGGAAGGACAGAGGGAAGGAGTTTTTCTGGGGTGGAAGGACAGAGGGAAGGAGTTTTTCTGGGGTGGAAGGACTGAGGGAAAGAGTTTTTCTGGGGTGGAAGGACAGAGGGAAAGAGTTTTTCGGGGGATGGAAGGGGACTGAGGGAAGGAGTTTTCTGGGGTGGAAGGACTGAGGGAAGGAGTTTTTCTGGGGTGGAAGGACTGAGGGAAAGAGTTTTTCTGGGGGGAAGGACAGAGGGAAAGAGTTTTTCTGGGTGGAAGGACTGAGGGAAGGAGTTTTTCTGGGGTGGAAGGACTGAGGGAAGGAGTTTTTCTGGGGTGGAAGGACAGAGGGAAAGAGTTTTTCTGGGGTGGAAGGACAGAGGGAAAGGGGTTTTTTGGGGTGGAAGGACTGAGGGAAGGAGTTTTTCGGGGGTGGAAGGACAGAGGGAAGGAGTTTTCTGGGGTGGAAGGACGAGGGAAGGAGTTTTTCTGGGGTGGAAGGACAGAGGGAAGGAGTTTTTCTGGGGTGGAAGAGAGGGAAGGGAGTTTTTTGGGGGGGGAAGGACAGGGGAAGGAGTTTTTTGGGGTGGAAGGACTGAAAGGGGAAAGGGGTTTTTCTGGGGTGGGGATGAAGGGAAAGGGGTTTTTCTGGGGTGGAAGGACAGAGGGAAGAGTTTTTGGGGGGAAGGACGAGGGGAAAGGAGTTTTCTGGGGAAGGGGCAGAGGGAAGGAGTTTTTCTGGGGGGAAGGATGAGGGAAGGGAGTTTTTCTGGGGGGAAGGAAGAGGGAAGGAGGTTTTTTGGGTGAGGATGGGGGGAAGGAGTTTTTTGGGGTGAAGGACAGAGGGGAAGGAGTTTTTCTGGGGTGGAAGGCGAGGGAAGGAGTTTTTCTGGGGTGGAAGGGACAGAGGGAAGGAGTTTTTCTGGGGTGGAAGGACTGAGGGAGGGGGTTTTTTTGGGTGGAAGGACAGAGGGAAGAGTTTTCTGGGGTGGAAGGACGAGGGAAGAGTTTTTCTGGGGTGGAAAGGACTGAGGGAAGGAGTTTTTCTGGGGTGGAAGGACGAGGAAGGAGTTTTCTGGGGTGGAAGGCAGAGGGAAGGAGTTTTTCTGGGGTGGAAGGACTGAGGGAAGGAGTTTTTCTGGGGTGGAAGGACAGAGGGAAGGAGTTTTTCTGGGGTGGAAGGACAGAGGGGAAAGGGGTTTTTCTGGGGGTGAAGGACAGAGGGAAGGAGTTTTTCTGGGGTGGAAGGACAGAGGGAAGGAGTTTTTTTCTGGGTGGAAGGACTGAGGGAAGGAGTTTTTCTGGGTGGAAGGACAGAGGGAAGGAGTTTTTCTGGGGTGGAAGGACTGAGGGAAGGAGTTTTTCTGGGGTGGAAGGACTGAGGGAAGGAGTTTTTCTGGGGTGGAAGGACTGAGGGAAGGAGTTTTTCTGGGGGGAAGGACTGAGGGAAGGAGTTTTTCTGGGTGGAAGGACTGAGGGAAGGAGTTTTTTCTGGGGTGGAAGGACAGAGGGAAGGAGTTTTTCTGGGTGGAGGACTGAGGGAAGGAGTTTTTCTGGGTGGAAGGACAGAGGGAAGGAGTTTTTCTGGGGTGGAAGGACTGAGGGAAGGAGTTTTTCTGGGGTGGAAGGACTGAGGGAAGGAGTTTTTCTGGGGTGGAAGGACTGAGGGAAGGAGTTTTTCTGGGGTGGAAGGACAGAGGGAAGGAGTTTTTCTGGGTGGAAGGACTGAGGGAAGGAGTTTTTTCTGGGGTGGAAGGACAGAGGGAAGGAGTTTTTCTGGGGTGGAAGGACTGAGGGAAGGAGTTTTTTCTGGGGTGGAAGGACAGAGGGAAGGAGTTTTCTGGGGTGGAAGGGCTGAGGGAAGGAGTTTTTCTGGGTGGAAGGACAGAGGGAAGGAGTTTTTCTGGGGTGGAAGGACTGAGGGAAGGAGTTTTTCTGGGGTGGAAGGACAGAGGGAAGGAGTTTTTCTGGGGTGGAAGGACTGAGGGAAGGAGTTTTTTTTGGGGTGGAAGGACTGAGGGAAGGAGTTTTTCGGGGTGGAAGGACTGAGGGAAGGAGTTTTTCTGGGGTGGAAGGACTGAGGGAAGGAGTTTTTCTGGGGTGGAAGGACAGAGGGAAGGAGTTTTTCTGGGGTGGAAGGACTGAGGGAAGGAGTTTTTCTGGGGTGGAAGGACAGAGGGAAGGAGTTTTTCTGGGGTGGAAGGACTGAGGGAAGGAGTTTTTCTGGGGTGGAAGGACAGAGGGGAAGGAGTTTTTCTGGGGTGGAAGGACAGAGGGAAGGAGTTTTCTGGGGTGGAAGGACTGAGGGAAGGAGTTTTTCTGGGGTGGAAGGACAGAGGGAAGGAGTTTTTCTGGGGTGGAAGGACTGAGGGAAGGAGTTTTTCTGGGTGGAAGGACAGAGGGAGGAGTTTTTCTGGGGTGGAAGGACAGAGGGAAGGAGTTTTTCTGGGGTGGAAGGACTGAGGGAAGGAGTTTTTCTGGGGTGGAAGGACAGAGGGAAGGAGTTTTTCTGGGGTGGAAGGACAGAGGGAAGGAGTTTTTCTGGGGTGGAAGGACAGAGGGAAGGAGTTTTTCTGGTGTGGAAGGACAGAGGGAAGGAGTTTTTCTGGGTGGAAGGACGAGGGAAGGAGTTTTTCTGGGGGGGAAGGACAGAGGGAAGGAGTTTTTCTGGGGTGGAAGGGACGAGGGAAGGAGTTTTTCTGGGGTGGAAGGACGAGGGAAGGAGTTTTTCTGGGTGGAAGGACAGAGGGAAGGAGTTTTTCTGGGGTGGAAGGACAGAGGGAAGGAGGTTTTTCTGGGTGGAAGGACGGAGGGAAGGAGTTTTTCTGGGGTAGGGACTGAGGGAAGGATCTTTCTGGGGTGGAAGGACGAGGGAAGGAGTTTTTCTGGGGTGGAAGGACTGAGGGAAGGAGTTTTTCTGGGGTGGAAGGACTGAGGGAAGGAGTTTTTCTGGGGTGGAAGGACAGAGGGAAGGAGTTTTCTGGGTGGAAGGACAGAGGGAAGGAGTTTTTTCTGGGGTGGAAGGACTGAGGAAGGAGTTTTTCTGGGGTGGAAGGACAGAGGGAAGGAGTTTTTCTGGGGTGGAAGGACTGAGGGGAAGGAGTTTTTCTGGGGTGGAAGGACAGAGGGAAGGAGTTTTTCTGGGGTGGGAAGGACTGAGGGAAGGAGTTTTTCTGGGTGGAAGGACAGAGGGAAGGAGTTTTTCTGGGGTGGAAGGACAGAGGGAAGGAGTTTTTCTGGGGTGGAAGGACTGAGGGAAGGAGTTTTTCTGGGGTGGAAGGACAGAGGGAAGGAGTTTTTCTGGGGTGAAGGACAGAGGGAAAGAGGAGTTTTTCTGGGGTGGAAGGACAGAGGGAAGGAGTTTTTCTGGGGGGGAAGGACAGAGGGAAGGGAGTTTTTCTGGGGTGGAAGGACAGAGGGAAGGAGTTTTTCTGGGGTGGAAGGACAGAGGGAAGGAGTTTTTCTGGGGTGGAAGGACAGAGGGAAGGAGTTTTTCTGGGGTGGAAGGACTGAGGAAGAGTTTTTCTGGGTGGAAGGAAGAGGGAAGGAGTTTTTCTGGGGTGGAAGGACAGAAGGGAAGGAGGGTTTTTCTGGGGTGGAAGGACGAGGGAAGGAGTTTTTCTGGGGTGGAAGGATGAGGAAGGAGTTTTTCTGGGTGGAAGGACAGAGGAAGGAGTTTTTCTGGGGGGGAAGGACAGAGGAGAGAGGGAGTTTTTCTGGGGTGGAAGGACAGAGGGAAGGAGTTTTTTCTGGGTGGGGAAGGACAGAGGGAGGAGTTTTTCTGGGGTGGAAGGACTGAGGGAAGGAGTTTTTCTGGGGTGGAAGGACAGAGGGAAGGAGTTTTTCTGGGGTGGAAGGACGAGGGAAGGAGTTTTTCTGGGGTGGAAGGACAGAGGGAAGGAGTTTTTCTGGGGTGGAAGGACAGAGGGAAGGAGTTTTTCTGGGGTGGAAGGACTGAGGGAAGGAGTTTTTCTGGGGTGGAAGGACGAGGAAGGAGTTTTTCTGGGTGGAAGGACTGAGGGAAGGAGTTTTTCTGGGGTGGAAGGACAGAGGGAAGGAGTTTTTCTGGGGTGGAAGGACAGAGGGAAGGAGTTTTTTTTGGGTGGAAGGACAGAGGGAAGGAGTTTTTCTGGGGTGGAAGG
>JACEEZ010022734.1:100000-104303 GCA_016584305.1 Chionoecetes opilio
AACTATGGAATGATATGTCATTTTCTTGCAATTTCCATCATCTAACGACTTAAATTTCTTCAAGAGGACATAATAGTTTGCCAATTTACGAAACAATTTGACTTAGATATCCGAGTGATAAAAAAAAATGTTCTAGTATATATTGACATCTCATGAGCCCCTTTTCCTCTTTCTGTGACGTCATCCCAATCACTAGCAAGACTACACTCCTTTTCCATTCCCTCCCTTGCTGTCCCATCCCTTTCCTTTTATAGCACACGTTGCAAGGATACCCATCTCCCCTGCGCCTCTCTTTTGCCCTCATCACCTGCCCAAGTGGCGCCTCTCCTGAAATTTTGGGATGAAGATGAGAGGCAAGAGGAGAGAAAGATGGAACAGTGGGTCTCTCTCTGATGCTGAGAGAGAGAGAGAGAGAGGAGAGAAGATGAGAGAGAGAGAGAGAGAGAGGGGAGAGATGAGAAAAGGAGAGAGAGAGAGAGAGAGAGAGATGGAGAGAGAGAAGAGAGAGAGAGAGAGAGCGAGAGAGAGAGAGAGAGAGAGAGAGAGAGAGAGGAAGGAGAGAGAGAGAGAGAGAGAGAGAGAAAGATACCAGAAAGGGAGGGAGGGAGTGACTTTGTAATTAGAACGAAAAAAGTGAAATGGGAAAAAAAGTGCATACCAAGAGAGAGAGAGAGAGAGAGAGAGGAGAGAGAGAAGAGAGAGGAGAGAGAGAGAGAGAGAGAGAGAGAGAGAGAGAGAGGAGAGGGGAGAGAGAGGGAGAGGGGAGAGAGGAGAGAGAGAGAGAGAGAGAGAGAAAGTCAAAGCGTGTGGATACTCTACTCGAGAAAATTACTTTCGATGCCTCACCTTATATCCATTTGTGTGATTGAATCCTATTGAGAGAGACGAGGGAGAGGGGGGGAGAGGAAGAAGAGGGGAGGGGAAGGGGAGGAAGGGAAGGGAGGGGAAGGGAGGGAGGAAGAAGAGGGGAGGGGGGGGGGGGAGGGGAGGAAGGGAAGGGAAGGGGAAGGGAGGGGGAGGAAAAGAGGGGGAGGGGGAGGAGGGGAGGAGGGGAGGAAGGGAAGGGAAGGGAAGGGAAGGGAAGGGGAGGGAAGGGAGGGAAGGAGAGGATCGGAGGCTGAGAGGATCCAAGGAATGCTGAAAGGAAGGGAAAAGAGAGAATATACGATACAGGAAAACAAGAAAAGCAGAAAGAAATATATAAATGGAAAAAAGAGAAAGTACATATAAGGAAGAAGAAGAGGAAGATGGTTAGAGAGAAGAAGATAGATAGTTAAGGAAGAAGATAGAAGTAAGGAAGAAAAATAGATAGTTAAAGGAGAAGAGATAGATGTAAGGAAGAAGATAGATAGTAAGGAAGGAAGAAAGATAGTAAGGAAAGAAGATAAGATAGTTAAGGAAAGGAAGATAGATAGTTAAGGAAGAAGATAGATAGTTAAGGAAGAAGATAGATAGAAGGAAAAGGAAAAGATAGATAGTTAAGGAAGAAAGATAGGATAGTTAAGGAAGAAGATAGGGCAGTTAAGGAAGAAGATAGATAGTTAAGGAAAAAAGATAGATAGTTAAGGAAAGAAGATAGATAGTTAAGGGAAGAAGATAGATTTAAAAGTTAAGGAAGAAGATAGATAGTTAAGGAAGAAGATAGATAGTTTAAAGGAAGAAAGATAGATAGTTAAGGAAGAAGAAGATAGTTAAGGAAGAAGATAGATAGTTAAGGAAGAAGATAGAGTGTTAAGGAAGAAGATAGATAGTTAAGGAAGAAGATAGATAGTTAAGGAAGAAGATAGATAGTTAAGGAAGAAGATAGATAGTTAAGGAAGAAGATAGATAGTTAAGGAAGAAGATAGATAGTTAAGGAAGAAGATAGATAGTTAAGGAAGAAGATAGATAGTTAAGGAAGAAGATAGATAGTTAAGGAAGAAGATAGAGTGTTAAGGAAGAAGATAGATAGTTAAGGAAGAAGATAGATAGTTAAGGAAGAAGATAGTAGTTAAGAAGAAGGATAGATAGTTAAGGAAGAAGATAGATAGTAGGAAGAAAATAGATAGTTAAGGAAGAGATAGAAGTAAGAAAGATAGTATTAAGGAAGAAGATAGATAGTTAAGGAAGAAGATAGATAGTTAAGGAAGAAGATAGATAGTTAAGGAAGAAGATAGATAGTTAAGGAAGAAGATAGATAGAAAGAGAACAAGATATAAATATAGAATGATGATAGAGAGAAGGGGAAAATTAGCAGAGAAAGGAGAAAAAAAAATATGAAAATGCGAATAAAAGGAAGGGAGAGAATGAGAAAATATCAGAATGGAAAAGAAATTGACAGTAAAAGATTAATAGAAGCAATAAAAGAGGAAAAGGAGGAGGAGGATCTTAAGGGAGGGAAGGAGGGAAGGAGGGAAGGAGGGATGGATGGAAGGAGGGATGGATGGAAGGAGGGAAGGAGGGAAGGAGGGATGGAGGGAAGAAGGGAAGAAGGGAAGGAGGGAAAGAGGAAGGAAGGAAGGAGGGAAGGAGGGAAGGAGGGAAAGGAGGGGAAAGGGGGGAAGGAGGGAAGGAGTGATGGAGGGAAGGAGGGAAGGAGGGAAAGAGGGAAGAAGGGAAAAAGGGAAGGAGGGAAGGAGGGAGGAAGGAAGGAAGGAAGGGGGGAAGGAGGGATGGAGGAAGGAGGGAAAAGGAGGGAAGAATGGAAGGATGGAAGGAGGGAAGAAAGGGAAGAAGGGAAGGAGGGAAGGAGGGATGGAAGGAAGGAGGGAAAAGAGGGGAAGGGAAGGGAAGGATGGAAGGAGGGAAGGGAGGGAAGGAGGGGAAGGAGGGAAGGAGGAAAGGGAGGGGAGAAGGAAGGAGGGAAAGAGGGAAGGGGGAAGGGAGGAAGATGGAAGGGAAAGGGAAAGAGGGAAGGAGGGAAGGAGGGAAGGAGGGATGGAGGGAAGAATGGAAGGAGGGAAGAATGGAAGGAGGGAAGAATGGAAGGAGGGAAGGAGGGAAGAAGGGAAGTAGGGAAGGAGGGAAGGAGGGAAGAATGGAAGGAGGGAAGGAGGGAAGAAGGGAAGGAGGGAAGGAGGGAAGGAGGGAAGGAGGGAAGGAGGGAAGGAGAGAAGGAGAGAAGGAGGGAAGGAGGGAAGGAAAGGAAGGAGGGAAGGAGGGAAGAAGGGAAGGAGGGATTACAAGAGACAAGGGAAAAAGGGAGGGATTTAGAGAGATTAAATAAGAAGTAATAAAACTCCACGACTGCTTAATCCTCCTCACCTACCCTCCCTTCCATCCTTCCTTCTTCCCTCCCTTCCTCCCTATTTCCCCCAAATTATTCCTCCTCCCCCCTACTCCTTTCCTCCTTCCCCTCCCTCCTCTCCCTTTCCCTTTCCCCTCCTCCTCCCTCCCTCCGTCCCTCCCTACTTCCCTCCCTCACTCCCTTCTTTACTACTTCCCTCCCTTCACATACTTCTGCCATACTTTCGTCACTCATACAACATTGCCTCCTGCCCCCCCTCTCTCTCTCTCTCTCTCTCTCCTCTCTCTCTCTCTCTCTCTCTCTCTCTCTCTCTCTCTCTCTCTCTCTCTCTCTCTCTTTTTATTTTATCTCCTGCGTACTTTCCTCCATCCTCCACCCTTCCCCTTTCCTCCCTCTCTCTCTCCCTCATAAATAACCTTCCAGTACCTCCAACCCTATCGTCCCTCCCGCACCCTTAACTCTCTCTCTCTCTCTCTCTCTCTCTCTCTCTCTCTCTCTCTCTCTCTCTCTCTCTCTCTCTCTCTCTCTCGTCATTGTCATCATCATCTCAGAATATCAAGCGAATAAGAAGCAGAGTAGAAGAAAGAACTGGAGAAGGAAAAGGAGGAGGAGGAAGAGGAGGAGGAGGAGGAGGAAGAGGAGGAAGAGGAGGAGGAAGAGAAAGAAGAGAAGAGAAAGAATATAAATGAATAAAGGTGAGAGGTCAAGAGGAAGAAGAAGAATACAAAGAAGATAAAAGAATAAGGATGCAACAAAGGAGAAGAAAGAGAAAAAGTAAAAAATATAAAAACCCCCAAAAAAGAAAAAAAAAATCAGCAAAAACTAAACCCAAAAAAATACAGAATCACCAAAAAATAAACAACATTCAAACATTCTCTAAAAAAAAAAGTGACATTACCAAAATAAAAAAAAGAGAAATAGTATAAATATCTAAAGAGCAAAACAAACAAAAGGCGGAGAAGTAGCAGTAATCCCCAGACAGGATGCAAAAATAACCCTTTTCATGCAGGGTGGGAGGGGTTTAAGAAGGAGAAAAAAAAATTTATGGAGGGGGGGGGAGGGAAAAAAAGGGGGGGG
>JACEEZ010022736.1:0-21341 GCA_016584305.1 Chionoecetes opilio
TTAACAGGAAGTGAGGGGGTGAGACGGACAGAAAAGGAAATATTCCTTATAAGGGAAAAAAAAAAATAAGGTTCCAGAAAGAGTGATCCAAAATGGATGACCACTAATTTAAAATACAACATTGGAGTAAAAAGAAACATTTATTTAAGGTTCAAGGCAGGATTGGTAAGCAAAGAATAGTATAACGAGATGGCAAGGACAGCGAAGAAATTAACTCGAGTTGCTAAGAACAATTATGAGATGCAGGATGAGGTAGCAGGACAGGCGAAAAATGACCCAAAGGGGTTCTATCAGGTATATAAACCCAAAGAAAAGGGGAAATTTATTTGGGGCCGTTAAGGTCAGGACCGGGTGAGGTCTTAAATACGGATGAGGATATGTGTAAAAGTCTAAATGATTATTTCTTAAGTGTTTTTACGGAGGAGGATACACAGACGATACCTGATAGTGAACAGATGTTCAAAGGAAGCGATGAGGAGAAACTCAAAGATCTAGGGAAATGGTGGAGGAGGGTATAGAAAAAATGAAAACATTTAAATCGCCAGGACCAGATGAAGTGTATCCCAGGGTATTAAAGGAATGCAAGGAGGTTGTTAGTGAGTCGTTAGTGCACATTTTTAGGAAATCGGTTGAGATAGGCGCAGTGGCGTAGCTAGCTAGGTATTTATGATTGGGTGGGCACAGCTGACTATGGGTGGGCACTAGATGAGCCGAACAAGCCCATACAGCTGGGGAGTTTGATGGGGACTGGGGATTTACTTACACTTACAGTGCCAAGATCCCCCCCCCACCCACCCACCTTGCATATTTTGCATTCTGACCAATTTCAAGAGTTTATCTGATGTCGTATGGACTATGGAAGGTTATTAGATTTTATTCTAGGAGTGTGTGTTGAGTACTGTAAGGTATCATCCAGTTGCTGATGGAGAACGAAATAAAGCAGTCATGACAAAAAATGAAATACATATATTACCACTTATACAAAATAAAAATAACATAATTGATACTGAAAATAAAGAAAAATGCAGAAATTTTAAAGCAGCAGGCAAATAAAAACAAAAATTCCACTGAGAAAGTGAGACCTCATTTAAGCAGAATTCTTCTGTTCTTGTGGTTCTCAGCAAACTTATTAACAAATTCTTCCAAATCAAGGCTTTTAACTCGCCTGCTTTCAATTGACAACACAGGAAGAGTACCTAATCTCTCATTGCCCATTGTATTTTTCAGTGTAGTTTTGATTAATTTCAGAGCAGAGAAGCTTCTCTCTGCTGAAGCTGATGCCACAGGTAATACTACATAAATTTTGGCCAGTCTGTAGAACTCAGGAAATGCCTCTTCATATGGACCAAGAATTCTCACTAAAATCTAACAGTGATTTGGGCTTTCACTGTCATTACATCCTTATAGCGTCTTTCTAACATGCGTTTGCAGAGTGCAGCTCATGGTGAAGATCTTCCTCATTAGCACGAAATGCATGAATAAGTCCCGACATTTTTTCAACAGATAAGAACTCAGACTTTGTGGATTCAGTGCCTGTAATGCTTTCATATAAGTTCACATGCTTTATGATTGAAGCGCCTTGTCATTTCTGTTTTAAAATAATTATGATCTAGAATAGGATAGAAGTTAAATTCGTGTTGAATTCTTAACACTTTAAATCAGAGTGTGTGCTCCCTGATAGTGCGGTATGTAATGTTAGGAAAAGGGCTCCCGTAGGATTTTGTGCTAAAATTGATTTTTTTGCAGTTCTGGCTTCTATAGGTATCAGATTAACAGAAAAGATGGGTCCAATTTTCAGACCCCTTACCCCCCTTTTGGGGTCACTTCCCTTTTGGGGCCCCCGGCACTGACCATGCACCCATCTCCGCCAATAATGACCGATTTTCATAATTTGAGTACCCTTTTTTGTGGTTTTCAGGTATCCCGAGTCGATTTTTTTAGCACTAAAAAAAAACCCGGGAAGTGTCCTTATAGACTTTCGGTTCAAAATTGCATTTCCTTTTTCGGGTTTATAGGGTCACAGAGGCACAGAGCATTACCAGCTTTTCTGGACAATTGCATTGGGGGTCAAGAGAAAAATGCCATAAAGATCCGGAAATTTCAATAGAGTTGCACTGAAAGAAAACCCCCTTCAGAGGAAGACCCTTTGAAAATTTTTAGTTTCATCACCCTTTTTTTGGCCAGGGGTAGAAAAAAGCAGATATTCGGGATTATGCAAAAAAGGGGTAAAAGAACCCCCGTTTGAGGGGGTTCGTTTTTTGAACGTCTGAAACCACATAAAAACTTCGGGTTTTGGACAAGATGAAGAAGCTCAAGTTGAAGGCATGTCAAGTTGGAGGGATAAAATAAAAAGTACCCCTTGGAGAAAAGTCATCAAATTGCGTAGGATCGTAATTTACTGGGCAGATTCTCATTGTTGGGGAAAGGGCCGCCCAGTTTCTAGTGCCAAAATTCGAGGAAATAAATTGGCAAGTACGAGATGCAACAGTGCCCCGCTCTCTGTGTGCGGTTGATAGATCTTTGTACACCCCAACTGACAAGGCCAGGTGATGCATGCATTTGAAGACCCAAACGGTTAAACCCCCCTGAGTTCCTCCAGTACCGGGACATAGGGCAGGAAGTTTCCTCCATTTTAAAGTTCTCATCATTGTGCAAGGGTGTATTCAGAGTAGACAAAGACCCCAAAAATATCCCTGAAGATTTCACCCCTTTGAGGATGCATAAAACAAACCCCATAGAGACAATAGGAAAAGCAAAGGTGCGGGGCGTGTTTGTTTGATCGATACTTGGTTTCCGGTCGTTGGGAAAAAAAAAGGGCCCGGCAAAAAGCGATAAAAACCACTTTCCATTGAGTACAAAATTTCTTTTTCCCCGAATGAAGCTAAAACCCTGCCCTTTTAAGGGGATTTTTTCAGCAAAAAAACAAAGCGAAAGCTCACATGCTTTTTTGGGCCCAAAGGGAAACTGTTTTAAACTTTTTCGAAAGGCAAAGATTCATTCGTGCCTTTTGGTCGTGTACGATGATAAATATAAGGGACGGGTTTGGAGATGCTATACACATAAAGGGGGGTGAAACTTTGCCCCCCAAAAACCCCAAAGTACTTGCCTCTACAGTTTTGTGGTGCTCCCCAGAAAGATCGGTATGGTCGCCCGACACTGACGACCCCTTTGCTCCTTCTTGATTTATCCCTCCAGACAGATGCATTACTATACCCTTTGAAGTTTCATCAGGCAAAAGAAAGAAAAAAACGGGAAAAGACATTTTTGAAAGAGTGCAGGTTTTTGGGCCCGTCGCAAATGTCAAGGACTCTTGGATCCACAACTTCTCAGGTGTGACTGGGGAGGAGATTCATAGGAATTCAAAGAAACAGGGGTAGATGATACCAAAAAGGGGGGATATGAGGGCCCCGGCCATTGACCCCTTCAAAGCATTGGGTGCTTTTTCTATTCCTCCCGATTTGGTCAATGGAAAAAGTTTCCCCACGACGGGGAAAAGCGTTGGGGGAAACTTTGTGTGTCATGTTTTAACATTTCCCAAAAGGTCCAGCAAACCAAACCATCACTCAGGTGGGAGCTGTTTGGTAAAAAGAGCTTGGAAGGGGAAATGTTTCCCCCCAACTCGTGCGCATGCTTCCCCATATCATGCTTTGGAAAAAACTCCCTGACAAGGCGGGAAAGCCCATCCCCCTAAAAAATTTTTTAAATTCTGCAATTAAAAAAATGGAGGGAAATGGAGAAAGGGGCCGTGTATGTTCCACGGACATGTTTTCCCCTTTGCCTCCCCACGGGCGTATTTAAAACTCGCCAAATTGGCTGCAAAGTAGGAGAAGGGGAAAATAGGTGTAGTGCTGGAAAAGGGCCTCCCCTGTACCCTCTCTGTAAATGTTTATGGCAGTAGTTTTCCCCAAAACGCTTTTTGGGAGGATATTTAAAAAATATGGACATTGGGGATTGATTTTACGTCCGATTTTGACAGTATTCGCAAAAATGGGAACGTATCGCTAAATACTAACGCGTTTTGGGGGGGGGTTTTTTTTTTCGCAGGGGTGGTAACTCCCCCAAGTGGAACCCCTGTCTGTTTTAAAGCCAGAAAAAAGGGAAAAAAAAGAAAACCCTGTTAACATTATTTAAGTAATGCCGGGCATAAAACTTTTGGCAGGGAAAAAAAGTAGCTTAGAGGGGTTTTCCCGAAAAAGAAGCGGGTGAGAAAAAAACGAAAAATAGAGGTTTCGGTTATCCCAAAATCTGGACGGATAGAGAAATTTAGATATAAGACCTGACATCAGCATCAGCAATTTAGTAGGAATCAGTAGGTTAAAGTGTCGGTAACAAAGAAAATGTTTAAAAAATTTGTTGTTTAGTGTACCAGGACCAATCCGGGGGGAGTGCCAAAAGGGGAAAAGCCCCCCCAAAAAAGGGGGGGTGGGGGGCTAAAATTTTTTTGGGGGGAACCCCATCTTTTTCTGTTAATCTAAAAACCTTATAAAAGCCAGAAAAAAAAAAAATAAATTTTTTTTCCCAAAAAAAATCCTACGGGAATACATGGCTACCAACATGAAGGCGATCATTCAGCATTAAACCTACACGATAAAGGGGTTTAGCCACTCTTTGATTGACACAAAGGGTTTGTATTTCACGTTTCATTTAATATGGGGGCCCAAATTTAAAAAACCGATAAATGGGTTTAAAACCCAAAGGGGACAAAAGTGGTAAAAAAAAACACCAAACAGTGTTAATGAAAATAAGTGTGTTCAAAGGTTTTGTTAAAATTTATATTGTCTCTGTGTTCAAGCAGGTGAGCTGCTGAGTGGCAACAGGGATGGGGCCCAAGTCGGGGGAAGGAAGCTATCATTGTTTTTGGTAGGAGGGGGTTAGGGTTTTTTGACAGAGGTCGGGATTTTTCCCTTTTTTTATAGGGGGACAGTTCAGCAGCTGGGGACATAGTTTTACTTTAGTAGGGTCATTGGGCAAATTCGTTTCCCCTTTGGTGAAGGAAGTATTTTGAGGGTCTTTTTCCTAAGCATTTTGTCCCGGTTTGAATCCAAAAATCTTTAGGGGGGGTCACTCGTTAGGGGTAATTTTTTCGCGCAATTTGCAATTTGGAAAGGGTTTGGCAATAAAATTGGAAATTTTAAAAATTTGCAGAATGAGAACCGGGGACGTGTAGAAAAAACCTCTTTTTGGGGCCCAAATTGAAGCTTTTTAAAGGGGTTGCTTTAAAAGGGTTTTTTAGTACTCCGGGGTTTGGTATCTTTTCGAAATTTATTTGGAACTATAAGGGAAAATTTAGAGATAAGTGGAAAAAAATTGGGAAAAAATAAAAGGAAAAATTTTTGGCCCTTTAAATTTTCACATAAAAAGTCATGAAATTTTTCTGGCTGTATTGTTCCCCTAAAGGCACTCCCGGTTTTTGATTAATAAAAAAAAATGGTAACTTTTCTCTGACGGGCCCTAAGGTCGTTTTTTATGACATACGGTAATGAAATTTCCAAATTAAAAGTAAAAAATTTTATTGGGTATAATTTTTGAAATTAGCTAAAAACCCGTAAATAAAAATTTAAATTCCCTTTATTAATCGCACATTTCCTTCCCGGGCCGCAATTTAAATCGTGTGGGCATTGCGGTGGGAAACTAAAAGGGGATGTGGGGCCTTCGGGCCCGGAAGCCCAAGGAGGATGTTCGGAGACTGGGAAAATGGGCTTCGAAAGGCGAATTTGGAGAAAGGGCCCCCAGGAAAGGGCCCCTTTTCCCCCAAGGGCCCAAACAATCAATCAATCAATCAAGGCCAAATCATTTTGGGAAATTCTGCTTTCGGAAAAAAGCACCACAAGGACAAAACCCAGCGGGCACGAGAAGACACCCCGAGATGGGCCAAAGAGGTTGCTGGTCTTTTTCGCCAGCATAAAACCCCTTTACCCCGCGAGAAAGCCCAACTCACCACCGTCCTTTTCCCCCCAAAAGGGTTGTTCCCGATAAGATGGGGGGACGCATGACAAGAATCGAGGAGAATGGCAAGGAAGCTCTCTTTAAGGACGAAGAGGGAAGGATCAGGACTGCGCAGCAAAAAATCCCCTTGGGGGGTCCCGCATCGTCAGCCTAAAAATACATTTAAAACGCGGGGGGGGAAAAACCAAAGTTTAAACGGAGGGAAGCAGGTTTATTTTCACGGGGTCCTCAGACTTCACTCGGCGCCTGCTGTCGCCCTCCAATCGACAGCAGCTGGACCCCTTTGCACCCCTTAAACCCAACTATGAAACTTCCCTGTTCCCCTTGCCCTTTTTACGACCCAAGGGCCCCCCGCGGGTCACGACAAAAAGGCCCCCCCCCAGGGTTCTGTGAGAAAAATGAACGCGGGGGTCCCACGGCCTCCCCAAACCCCTTCAAACCCTTCGCGTGGGGGTCCTCACGGGAAAGGCTTTCCCTTAAGGGAAACCACCCCGTTTTCCCGGGTCAGCAAACTTTTAAAGGGCCGGTTGGATCCCTCCGCAGGGGAGTTGCCCCCAAAGGGTGTTGGCTACGGGGAGTTGCAAACCTTTTCTTTTTACCGGGACGAAAAACGGCGCGTCCTCAAAAACAAGACGGGGGAAACCCCGAGCCCGAGGTTTGGGGGTTTCGATTTTCGACATCCAAACAGGACGAGGATCAAAGCTGGAATGACCATGGCTAACAAACTTGTCCCCCAAAAACAAAAGACTGCTATGACCTTCCTTTTGCCTTTCCCAAAACCAGCACCAATTATGGGGGTTACGCGGGCGTTTGGGGTGGCGGGCAAAACCGTGGCCCAAATTCTGGACCGGACGGGGCCAAGTTCGCTTAAGGAAAAAAGAGGAAAACGGAACTAAGAGGGAAAATAAAACTCTCCATGCTCGACAAAGAGTGGGAGGCAACCCCAGGGTTTTTCCGGACATGACGTCCCCCGGCCTCCTCCCCCAACCTCCCAAAATAATCCCAAAACGAGCCCCCGCTTTTGGGAAGAAGACTTTCAACGTTCAGGAAAACAAGAGAATGGGCTCTCACGCTGATGTGATTTCCCTTTCCCTTTCCCTGCTCTGGGGGGGTGGTTTGCGACACCCCTTGGCCCCCTTCAGGGAAAAGGCCCCAAAAATTTCAAAATTGGCCCGGGGTTTCCCGCCCCCGGGCCCCACCAGGGGAACCCCCGCGCTTTGGGTACACTCGAAGCCCGGCCCCTGACGCAAGAGAGCCCGGACGTTTCTGTGCCGATTTGTGAGCAAAATTTACGGATATAAAACCCGCTCTCGCCCCAGGCGAGGTGGACGGCACTTCAGAAGAAGAAGGGTTTGGGGGCAGCACTGGGCCCCCCCGGGCAGTCAAGCCCCCACCCAACACATTATGGGGGAGCCCAGCTAAGGCCGTTTGCTGGGAGGGGGCTGTGAAAAAGGAGTTGGTGACCCTCGACCCCCACCAAAATACGGCTACGGACCAAAAACCCCGGCGCCTATCCCTTTCCCCCCTGCCTCCCGCCCCCCAAAAATATCATGGTAGGATGGGACAAAAATTCCTTTACCAATTTTCCGGGAACCACGCCCTGCGGATCCCGGAAGCTTTTCAAAAGCTCCCGGATGTCTCAAACGGGAAAATCCATGGGGACTTTTGATTGGGGGTCCCCCAGATTGATTTTAAACAAAGTGGGTGAAACGTCCATGGGGAAGGGAAAGGGGTTTTTTTTTTTCAATTGTTTAATTTTCCCAAAAAACGGGGGAAAAAGGGTTTTTTTGTTTAAATTTGTTTATTTTCCAAAAACGGGGGGAAAAAAACTTTTGGTTTCCCCCGGGAAGGGAAATTTTGGGGGTTTTTTTTTATCGGGGAATTTTTGGGGGGAAAAAACCCTTTTCGAAAATTCCCAACCCCTTGGGAAAAGTTAAATTTTAAGGGTTCCCTTTCCAAGCAAATTTTTGTTAAATTTTCCCCCTTTTTTTCCTAATTTAAAAAATTTTTTTTAAATTAAAATGGTTTAAGGCCCAAAATTTTTCCCTTTTTATATTTTTCCCCCATTTTTGTCCACTTATCTCAAATTTCCATTTAAAGATCAGTAACCGAACAGATACAACCACGGAGTATAAATAACATTTTATGCACTTTTAATAAGCTTAAATTTGAGTCCAAAACGAGGTCCTACACGTCGGGTTCCATTCTGCAATTTGTAATTGCCAATTTTATTCCCCAAATTGCCAAATTGCAATTGCGCAAAATTTCCGCTAACGAGGGCCCAACTCGTTTTCGGATTCAGCGGCACAAATCTTAGGATAAGACCCTCAAAATACTTCCTTCACCAAAGTAAAGCGAAAGCCTTTTTTCCGCCTTAAGGACCCACTATTACCACAGGCGCCGAGTGGATAGGGCCCCTACCGCTCTCAGCATCGGGCCCCCTGATCCTTTTGCTTAGGGGTCCTGGTGATGGCTCTCGAGGCGCTGCACGAGGAGGCAAAGTTTTTGGGGGACTTGGGGTTTCCCCCGGGCAAAACCCAAAGGTCCGGGTTTTTTGGGGCTTATAATAAACGGGTTTCTGTTCATGCGGTGGCAGGATTTTGGATCTTGGAACTTTTTTAACATATTTTGGTAGCGCATCCATAATGACGGGGGCCCCGTCAAAAGTCTTAGGGCGGTTTGGGGCAAGCCCAGGGTGTTAGGACTCGCTCCAAAGGTATTGGGTTTTCGGTCCTGTGAAGGAGGAAAAACCCGATCTTCAAGCGCTTGTGACCCCTGTCTTACCAGGGTTGTGAACTGGACACAAATAGGACTTGAAGAGACGAATCGTCCCTGGTAATAAGTTTTCGCAGAATCATAGTATCGCTGGGATGATTACGGCCCAAATCAGCGTTTCACCGTGGCTGAATCGGGCCTATACCTGCAACCCCCCCCCCCAGCCCCAACTTCGGTATAGGGCTTTGTGGAACGCTCCCCGAACCGACCCTTCCCCATGGGTTTATTTTTAAAGAGAAACCCGGCGTGGAAGGCCAAGGGGGCGCCCACAAGGCTCGTGGCTGGGGCATTTTGATGTTTTTTTCGAGAACTGCTTAGTATGGAAAGGTGCCTGGGGGGACTCGGCGGGGGGGACCCCCGGGAGTGGCGTCGTAGGGTGGGAGGGCATATGCCCCCAATGATTGATTTTTTATGTGCGATTATTTTTCTAAAATCCGGGCTTCATTTTGGCAGAGCCCCCCCTCATGTCGTGGACAGCCTCCTTTGAAGGTGGTTCGGGCAATTGTTTTGATCCGGATCTGGGGGATAATGCCTTTTAAAAACAGTAGGTAGTTGGACATGGAAGATCATCTCCAGCGCTGCCCTCGCCAATCCGGGTACGCTACCAACTATCACACCAAAGCCAACAAGGGTAATGTGGGGAATTTTGTCTAAAACCCGGGTTTACCTGCAGAAAAAAGCTCCTCGGGAAAGGGAGCTGAATCCTTTTCGGAATTATTGACCCTTGGCAAAAGTCTTTGTCTGGTGGTCTAAAAGCTGCGAGAGGTGAAAACAATATTTTCTACAAGCAGGGCCCCGGACGTCTTATTCCCCAATTTTCGTCCGGGATAGGAAAGCTTCCATTTTCCCTCCCGGGATTCGACGATTCCAAGGGGAGCTTTTCTTAGGGAGTCTCCCTTTCTCTGCACAAAAAAGTTGTTAGCAACATTCCTTGCATGGACAATTTAGTTCATTAAAAGGCGAAAATGTCTGCCAGATAGGAAGAGAAAGTGAACATTCATCCTAAAAATGTTCACCAACTTATTCTGATACCTCGGAGGAATTTTGCAAGCTCATCCTTGACTCTGCAATAGGGGTAGGATTTACCCACGTGAGACCCACCGCACTTTTTGTGGAAGGGGGAGTTAATTTTCACTTCCCTTTCCCTAACAAGAAAACTTGAACGCAGACAGACAGAATTCTTGGGGAAAGGCGGAAATTAACTCTTTGCAGCAAAGCATGCGTGGGGAAACAGGTTCATGATGATATCTGGTACCCTCTCCTTTACAAAAGCAGTAAACCCAAAACCTTTTTCCCTGTCTGGCGGGGTACCATCTGTGCGACCGCCCCTCCCTTCTCCCACTTGATTGTCTCTCATGTTGATAAAAAATACACAAGAACCCTTAAGTAAAGTGGACGTCCTTATTGACAAAAATTTACCACCCGTTTTGGTGCAAATCTCGTGTTGCTGGGTTCGAACCGTGCGGGGCAAGAAAAAAGGGAAATTTTTATTTCCAAATTATAAATTACCGCCTGAGCCCCCCTTTTTCTGTTGGAAAAAGACATATGACGGGAAAATTTCAAAAGGTAATTTAAAACCCGGGGCAATGTAAGCCTCTGTCGGTACCAACGGGAACCCCCCATGGAAAACTTTATTTTGGCTCCATCTACGGCCACATGCAAGTCGTCGACAGGGCATGATATTTTCCCCTTGACTATGACTGCCCCCTTCAGGAATCCCCCTCAAATTTCAACAGCAAGAAAGAGTAAAACAAAACAAAAACAAAGGAAAATAAGGGGTGGAACGGAGAACCCCCCCCCCCCCATGACACTCAAAGAACTCGTAAAGATTCGGATACTTCCGCTTTTTTCCTTTGTTTTTTGAAAATGCCTCGCAGAAGAGAATTAATTTTTAAGTTCAACCCTTTGGGATGAACCGGTATAAAAACAGTTGATCATTTTTGGAAACCATTTGTTTTATCCAACTGGAGACTGACTGGTGGGATGCCCTTTAAATACCCTGAACTCTGGTCCAAATGTCGCAACTCATATCTGCAATCCCCCTGCGATGACATCTTTGACGAGGCATTTTTTTCATCTTCTTGGCTGACTCTTTTCCAAAACCAGTTTACCCCCGAATGGAATGGTCGCACCGTCCACGTCAGTAACCCAAAAGGGTGAAATACACTCACTGAAATCAGTATAATGAAAAAAGTTTATCAAAAAAAAAAAGTATATTGTAAAAAAGTCCCTTGATATTTTTGTATCCATTGCGAGGAACTCTAATATTGTAATATATGCATCATTTCCCAGCACCCCTTAAAAAATTGATTTCAGCACCCCCGGGGGGTGCTAGCCCCCCGGGTTAAAGAAAACTGCCCTAAACCAACGCCCCCCCTCCGTTGTCCCCTGGGGGCTTTGCCCCTTGTTTCTCCTGGGCTCCTGGAATAAAGGGGCCACGGCGGGGCAATAGCGGCCTCGGCTTTTGCCCCTGTGGCTCTTCCCCTTTAGCCCCAGGGACGAGGGGGCTTCGGCGGGCACAAAAGGAATCCCCCGATAACCCGGAGGGGGAAATCAACTTACGAGCCAAAGAGTCCCTGAAAACCCCTGCCCGCCCGGTGATTTTTTCCCCTGGGGCCGCGCTTCCCGGAGCCCCCGGGGGGAAAACCAAGGGGCGCCCTACTTTGCCCCAGGGGGTGGGGAAAGGAAACTCTCAGACCATGCGTCCCTCCCATACCTCCCCCTTTTTTGGCCTCCTTCGGGCCCTTGGGGAGCCAGGGGACCGGGGGCCGGAACTAGCGGGGGGCTCGGGCGGAGGTGAAACTCTAGCTCTACAAAGCCCTACTAGAACTCCTTCAGGGGTTTCCCCCGGGTTTTTCCCCCCCCGGGACCCCGTGGCTTTACGAGACCCCGCAACGGATCTTGGGACCTCTTGAGTTCACATACAGGTCTTCCTGAAGGCGAGCAGCAATGGTGATGTATCTATTGATTGACAGTGCATGACAGGGGGGGCTTTAATGGATTCCCCAGGGCAACTTGCAAGCTAGAGCCTCGGGGGGGACGGGGAGGGTCGCCCCCCGAAAAAATGCCGGGGCGTTACAGCCTGGGGAGGTAACCCCCCCGATCTCCGAACTGGGGGCCTGCCCGGGGTACCTTCCGGTACAAGGAGATAACCCAAAACCCGGATTTTCGGGTGGGAGTCCGGGGTTAATGCCCATCCACGACCAGCGCGTTGGATAAACCATAGGGGTTTGGGGGGGGCCTTTAAAAAACAGGAGCAGTATTCAAAAAAAAAAAAACCCCCGTTGAGCCCGCGCACGAAATTTTCCTTTCCCCCCCTGCGGGAGGAGGGCGGGCTGGGTTTAACATAGGGGGCCATGGTAGGATTCGGATCTAGTCGCTGGCGGGGCTTAGCTGTAGATAGGGAAGAGTATTAGGTCCACCACCATATAAGTTGAGTGGGAGTAACTGACGAGCCCCGGGACCATGTGGAAACCCCGGCGAGTGTGGCCGGCTCGGTGGGATACGCGGCCCTGGGGGATGGGGTGGGTAACGCTTGGGCTGGGGGGGGAAATAAAATACTGAGTGATAAGCCCCAAAGAAGCCGCTCTGTGCCTCAGCACTAAAAACTGGCAAAATTACCCCCTTTATTAAAAGGGGGAAAGCAAGGCTTGGCGAATAACTTAGCCCAGTAGTACTACATCCCCAATCAAAATAATGGAAAGATCAATCCGATCCAAGCTGGTGAACCCCAGGGAAGAATTGGAGCTTTTATGAAGGTCACCATGGCCAGAAAAGGGCCTTCCTGCCCCAAAAGGCGACTCATTACCAGAAAGTGTTGCGGACATTCGGGATGGTGACACGGGGATGTCAAATTTTGATTTCGCCAAAGCATTGAAAAAGTCGACCCGGGTTTTCTTTCCCGAAAGGGTAAAAGAGCCGGAATAAGTGGCATCGGAGAAGGTACATAGTTCCTTTCCGACAGAGAACAACGAGTATTGGGTCAAAGGGGAGCATCAGATGCCAAAATTTTTTTGTACGGTGTCCCTCAGGGCGGGGTCCGGGCCCCCTGCTCTTCCCATTATGATAGGGGATAGGTCAGATCTGGCACACTCAATCGCTACACCTTTCCCGACGAACAAGAAAACAAAAAAAATTGTGCAAAACGGATCTCAGCTCCCCAACAAGATTAGAAAAAAATCTTAGAGTGGGCAGACAGGAATAATATATGGTCCTAATGGAGAAAAGTTGATTGAAAGGGTATGGAAACAGAATTGATTCAAAACCTCAACAAAATCCCATTGGGGCCAACGGAAAAATAGTACCAAAAGATGGGGTTTTAAAGATTTGGGTTAACATGAAATGATGCTACCTTTTTCTGCCCAATCTATCAACAACCAAAAAGCAAGGACTATCAGGCTGGATCCTGAGGACTTCCAAACCAGAGTGAACATTGTATGCGATTTTGGAATCACTGGTGCTACCACGCTAGAATACTGCTGCCGCTCGGGTCACCAATAAGATATCTAAAATTTACTGCGCTAAAGCTCCCCAAAAAATTTTTTAAAAAAAGATCCCGGAGTTGAACACCAAAATTACGGGGAGAACTGGGGACACTGCACCTGTTTTCGCTTCAGAGCCCAGAAAAAGATACGTCGTTTTATTTTTGGGAAAAATTTTGGAGAGCAGTTAAAAAAACCCAAGTGCAAGAAACAGCCAGCCCAGGGAGGAAGGCTGTGCTACGTGGCCCCAAACCCGGGAGATTCATAGAGTAAGAACTTTTAAAACACCCCACAGCTTCACCTTCGTGCTACAAATTATTCAACTGCACCCCAACAAAAAAAAAGAAACATGGGGGTGTTACCCAACACTTTTCAAGTACAAACGGGATTCTGGCGGGCCCAAACATCCAGACTAACCGCCAACACCAGATCACCAGCCCCAAACCAAAACAGTCCCCTCACGGGATAAGGAGGAGAGAGGCTGTCGGGTTTACAGGGGAGATCCTCAGCTGCGTCAAAAACTGACAAAATTCTTCAAAGGTATAAAAGGTAACCAAGCCTGGGTTACAATTTTGTTTTTTTTTTTTTGTAAGTAATTTTTTTTCAACTGTTTTGGAAAATTTTGCACCGCTGAACCAAAAAATGACATCCTTTTTTTCTCGATCAACGGTTTTTGTGCTAATCGATCAAAAAAAAAAATCTGATCTTCTGACAAAAACTATTACTTTTTTTGACATTTTCGGTAGTTTTGTATATTTCTCATCCGAAATAGGTTTTTAAGAGAAAAAAATGTTTCAACAAAATCTTTAATTTAAGTTAAAAAAATTTTATAGTGTACATTGAATAGTAGACTTGAAAAATTATACTGTAAATTGGATTTAGGTCATCATTGTTAAAATTCGGGGTTTGAACTTCCTTTTCTTCAAACCCCTAAAATGCTCAGGACAGGGATTCTCTTTCGAGTAAACAGTAATCCCATCATGCTGCACCCCCGCGTCCCTGTACCTGGTCCCCACTTTCATGTCCTGATGGAATCTCTTCCTCGCTCGTCCTCATTAAACCCAATTCTCGGGAAAAAGACCTATGTGAGAATAAGGTAATGCTTTTGATCTCATGTTGCACCCGAGGTTTCTGAAGCAGTCACATTTGGGTGGCAAGTTCTCGTACCCGGGCCTTGTTGTGCCAGAAAAATTCTTCCGACCAGAACAAAAGCTTCCCCGCTTCCAGTTTTAAATCTGGGTAGCTGACGGAGTTAGGACCGTCAAAGATCCCGCTTTCAAATTCTCCTGGTCCAAACCTGGAAAAGCGTTGCCCGTAAGGAAAAGCCACCATCCTCCCAGAAAACTTTTGGGGAAAACCCTTTATCAAGCCCATTATGGCACGGTGGGAAAATATCCGTCCCCCTGTCCACCAGAGGTTGTTCATGACGTTCCTTTCTTGCAAAGGGACCAATTCCTCTCGTAAGGCCGTCTCTTTTTTGTAAAGCTGAGCTCTCCCCCACTATCCCACATGCACAGAAAACACGGTTTTTTGGGGTTAACCCGGGCTGTTGTCCCAACAAAAAGTTTCCATCTTCAGGGCAAAACAAATCAACCATCATGCTGATCATAACAAATTTTCTCCAGCACGTACTTTACCGCTTTTATACTTCCCTTCAGTGTTGTCGAGGAGCGAGAAGTACAAAGGGAAAAAATGGTTCCATTGTGCACAGAAAAACATTTCAGCGATCCTTGCAGCGTCAAAGAACAGTCTCCATTTCGGGTTTGGGACGGGGGCCCCTCAAGTTGTGCAGAAGCTCGCAAAACGTTTCAGTACACCCCAAACCCTTTTTTTTTAGAGAAAAATGGAGGTATTTGATGTCTGTTTTCGGGGAAGGTGATGCGAGCACTGTCAAGAGGGGTTTTTTTTCCCTTTAAACTGGTGCCACAGTTCGGCGAGGGGCTTTTAGAAACTGAATCGCGAACTGATCATTTATCATTTTTTAAAAAAGGTATGGAGCATCATCGTCAAGAACCCCTTCTTCTTTTTCATTTTCTTCAACCTGGAGAAAAACTTCGTCAAATGTCAGGAAGTTCTCCAAAGCAGGGACGGAAATTTCATCACAATAGCTACAGGACGACGTGCTGATTCAAAATTAGGATACTTTAGGCTGCTCCGGGTTTTTTCTTTTTATCCCATCAAATTAAAAAAGCAGAAGTAGCAGTAGTGCCCCTGTTTTTTCGGCTCCCTCCAAACAGGGAAAATTCCAAAATTCAGAGAACTCGTTTTGGGCCCTTTGGGCCAACGACGCGTACTCGGTGCATGTCTTGCATACCCTGTGTGGCGCCCCAAACTTTACCGGGGCCCAAGTTTCATACCAAAATAAATAAGGTAAGCACGCTTTAAAACTTGTACTTATTTGTTAGGAACAACGGTTTATTCGCCGCAGATGTACGCATACATCGGCTTATTTTTTTAAGATTTTTCTGGCCAAAAACCATTTTTTTCACCTGCAAAAGAAAATACCAGGTGTCAAAAATTGGCGCATGAAACATTTTAGAATTTTGTTTTTTTTAAAGAAAAAAAAGAATTTTTCTCATAAATTTAAAAGTAAAGAAATTAATCAGTGTTGGGTAGGGGGGGATACCGAGGATCTTGCAGCCTCTATGCTACTGCAGTATCCTAGGCACGATGAAACAGAAGAGGGGTTTGCCTTCGAAAAAACGATAACAGATATCATGTACACAAAACCACACAGTTCCCCAAAGGGGGTGCGTACTGCAGTGGGTTTAATAAAAGTGTTCAAATAAAGAAGTAAAGTTTAAGTGAAGAAAAGGGAAAAACAAAAGAGGTTGTAAAAACCCGAGATCGTGATTCCGAAAATTCCTGGGGTGACATTTTTTAGGACCCCACCCTGGGGAAATCGATTGGGGGAATTATTTGGGTTGTAATTATCTCTGCAAACGGTGTTTTTATACGGGGCGTTTCAATATATAGAAAAAACCCGTACTGTAAACAAAACGTAAAAAAAATCATGTGGCATAGAAAAAAGTTGACCTGATTTAGCAAAAACAATTTGGAATTTTTTGGGTTCAGACATCAAAATTGTCCTAAAAAGCAAAAAAACTTTGACAATTTTTTTTGTTAACCGTGTAATCTTTCCCTTCATTTTGGCATCGACGGGAAAAACGTCGCTTCACAAATGGGTGGTAAAATTGGAATGGACTCAGTAGACAGGTAGTTAGTGCGGATCATTAGGGGGTTTAAAAGGGCTGGACAGTTCATGGATGGGGGTGGAAAAGGGGGATGTACTGTAGTGAAAGCTGTATCCATCGTGAATTTTGCAAAATTATTTGGTATCCCAAAACCGGCAGGCTTGGGCTTTGGGGTTGGCATGTGGCGTGAAGTGGTTTCTGATTTAAAGAAAGGGGTTTCTCTCATTTAATCTTTACCCTAGCTCGTAAAATTTTCCCACATATATACCAAACCCCTGTAACATAACTTACATCAAATACCTGGGTGTGTGTGGAATATCTGGCGCTGCTCCTTGCTGAATTCCGCTGGGGTTGACTGACATTGCCCCGATTGCCCCTTACCCCCACCTTAGAAGGTTAGAGGCAGGCTTGCTGGGCAAAAAACTCTGACGTCATCAATTCCCCCTTGGGGTCCCAAAAAAAATGATAACAGTTTTTAAGCTAGCAACAAGGGGGTTAAAAGTCTTTGGGGGTCCCCCCGGACGCCCACGAGCTTTGCTACGAAAGGGGATGGTTTTACCCTCTGGCTCCCGGGCCTCCCCCGATCCCAGGTGAACTTTATATCTCAAGATACCAATACGATTGTTTTTTCATGTTTCATTTTTACTGAACTGACATATGAGTACCCCTTTTTGTTACATCAGTGATGGTTACTCATACAAAAAACGTATATGGCGCCGAAGGGTTTCTTCCCATTGCTTTCTAAAATATTGCTTAATCATCACCCTGGAGTTTCACCTTTCCTCTCCCCCGCCCCGGCAGGGGTGGTAGATTGGTAATAGCCTGCTCATCCAGTCATTTCAAAATTTGAAGAGGAGAGAGGGAGAAGGGAAAGAGAGAGAGGAAGAGGGGAGAGGAGAAAAGAGAGAGAGAGAAGAGAAGAGAGAGAGGGGAGAGAGAGAGGAGAGAGAGAGAGAGAGTGAGAGTGAGGAAGAGAGAGAATCATGAAACTATTTTATTTTTAGCATTTCACCCGTACAAAAATTTGACATTTTCATTATGTCGCCCTCAGGCCCACAGATGGGGGCACTGGAGGGGCAGGAGGGAGGTGGCCGTGAAGCCGTTTGGGTTTCCAGAATAGGGGATGCTTGATCTGCTCAAACCCCCCCTGACGCAAAAACCATCCAGCCCAACCCACCTCGCCACACAACAGGACAAAGTGTTACCTCAGAACAAAATCCGGTTCCTGCAAAAGCTCGTTTGCATCCTGAAAACGCGCAGCCGACGGGGAGGACGGGGAGGTTGCATTGCCGATTTTATCCCTTTTGGGACCCTATGCGAAAAGCTGTTTGGGGGGCCCCATGCACTGTTGTTTGGGGGGCCTTGCGAAAATGCGTTTTTGGGGCCCCATGGGAAATGCGTTTGGGGGCCCCATGGGAAAAGCTGCTTGGGGGGTCCCCCTTTCGAAATGCGTTTGGGGGCCCCAGGGAAATCTGTTTAGGGGCCCCATGGGGAAATGCTGTTTTGGGGGGCCCCAGGGGAAAACGGTTTTTGGGGCCCCCATGCGAAAAGCTGTTTGGGGGCCCCCATGTGAAAAAGCGTTTGGGGCCCCCCAGGGGAAAAGCCCGTTTGGGGCCCTAGCGAAAAACGTTTTGGGGGGCCCCAAAGCAAAGCTGTTTGGGGCCCTATTTTGAAAACTATGAAGGGGGGGTTCCCAAACCCTCTAAGGTGGTCCGAGGGCACCCCTTTGATATTAAATGCATTAATCCGGTGCATTTTTAAAAGGAAAAGAGACTACATTAAAAAAAAAAACATTGGGGCCACTTTGGGGGCTTTGGGGGGCCCCGTGCAAAACCCCTTTGTTCGCCTATAGTGAACCGCCCTGGGAGGTGGGGGGGGGGGGGGAGGTGCCTTTAGGTGCTGGCGTAGGAAAGGGGTTTGGGAGTACTTACGTGTGCTGATGCATTTATAGATGATGGAACTTTATCTGTTGTGGCGGCGTGACTAAATGTAATGTAGTTGACCCCTCTACTGCCCTGAGGGTTTTTTAGGAATTATCAAAAAATTTAAATTTTTTAAAAAATTTTTTTTTAAAATTTTTTCACATTATCAATGAAAAAATTTGGGAAAAACCCCACGACTAATAATTGAAAAATAAATATTTAGTACATTTATTGTGTTTACAGCAAAAAAAGTTTCAGGGAAAATATCAATGATTCACCTCGTGGACCTAACGCTGTGCCTGTGCAGTCCGTGGGGCACTAAAGCTGTGCTCGTGCGTACTCGTGGGGCACTAACGCGTGCCCGTGCTACTCGTGGGCACTAACGCTGTGCTTGTGCATATCGTGGGACCAAAAAGCGTGCTCTGTGCATATCGTGGGAAAAACCCCCTTATATAAACAACGCTGTGCTTGGCGTACTCGTGGACACTAAAGCTGTGCTCTGTGCATTCTGGGACCTAACGCGTGCTCTGGCGTATCGTGGGACACTAACGCGGTGCCAACCTGGCCTAACCTGCTTGTGAGCCAATAAAAGCTGTGCTCTGTGCAGTTTTCTCGGGGGACACTAACGCGGGCTCTGGCAGTATCGTGGGGCCCTAACGCGGTGCTCTGTGCAGTACTCGTGGGCACTAACGCCCCTTTCTCGGGGCAGTACTCGTGGGACACTAACGCTGTGCTCTGTGAGACAAAAACCCAAAAAAATACTATTGCACTGGCTATATTTTCTATACTGTATTATTTTAATTTCTTCTGTTTACACTGTTTTTATAGGCCCAGGCGCCCCCTTTTTTCTGGGAAAAAAGGGTCGTGCTTCAGGGAAAACCTGCATAAAAAACCAAAGTGAACAGTATCATTAACCCTTTGGGCCCCGAACGTAAATTTAAATTTACTTTGGGGACCAGTAACATTTTTTGTAAATAACAATATTTTATAGGTATACCGTTTTTGGAATCCCTCAACTAACTAATTTGGGATATTCAGTTTATTTGAAATTTTTTTGGCTGCAAAAGACAATTTTTTATACAAAAGAAAAATCTGGGGGGAAAACACCAACTGAAAATTCAAATTGGAGAAAGGGCTAAGACTCCCAATTCGTGTTTGGTACTAAGGGCGCCTTTTTATTTAACTTTTTGGGGGAGAAATCTACCTATTAAAGGAAAAAACGCTACTTTTTTGTTATCTAGGGAATTTAGCGGAACAGTTCAGATGAGGTATTTTTACAGAAAAAGGAAATGTTACCCTAAAGCATCTGGGTGAAAATTGACCCACCTCATTCAAAAAATTAAAGGTAAATTAAATTCGGGTTTTTTCACCCTTTGTGCCTTGAAACTTTTCCTCCAAATATTTTTTTTTAAAAATGAGAAATGTAAACTAAGGTCCAGTTTTTTTTACTCCTAGCCGCAAAGCGCCCTCCGGCGGGCTTTTTGGTAGTCCGCGGGGGGCTATTGGGGGGCCTTCGGCCACCACCTGTGTTTTGGGGGCCTTTGGGCCCCAAACTGGGGCTCCCAGATAGCCCTTCTAACTTTCCTGAAATCATGGATTTTGAAATGTAGTATTCCCCCCACCCATTCACTCACCCATTCCCATCCCCCCCCAAACCCCTTTCCCCCCCATTACCCCTCACCCCCCACCCCTTTACTCACCCTTTCCCTCACCCCCCACCCTTCACTCACCCATTCCCCCTACCCCACACCCATTCATCCCCATTCCCCTCACCACACACCCATCACTCACCCATTCCCACACCCCCCCCCCATTCACTCACCCTTACCCCTCCCCCCCCACCCTACGGGTACGTGCCCCCTAAACCGGAGCCCCCCCGGTGGCCCCCACTGGCCATGGCTGCCGTAATCACTTGAACCTGTGACGACGATAGGGAATGCACACAATACCCTTTTATTGGGGGTCAGAATGCCCCGAGGGGCGCTTGCCCCTAGTGCCCCCCCCCCCCCCCATACCCAAAACGTGCTCCCCCCCTTGATAGATACCCGCTACGCCACTGATATTAGCCTTGAATCGCAATATCCAGAAAAAAAAGGGAAAAATCCCGTACCTTTATCAGACCTGCCCGTCGGTCCTCACGGCTTTTTTTATTTTCCTTTATGACCTGATCACAGTGAGGTGGGGTGGTGATGGTCAAAGGTGTACATGTTTTTCAGTCAAGGCTGGCTCAATAAAGGGGACAGGACACTGATGGGGTGGGGTGTGGTGGTCAATGGTTTTACCTGTTGGAATCAATCATGGCATCAATAAGGGCACAGGGACAACGTCAAGGCATGGCACAAAAAGGAAGGGGAAAACAGACAAGGCATGGCTCAATAAGGGCACAGGGGCCACAGACAAGGCATGGGATCAATAAGGGCACAGGGACCACAGTCAAGGCAGGCATCAATAAGGGGGACAGGGACACAGGTGGAAAGATAATTACAAACAAAAACACTATAAATTTTATACACAAATTCAGGATACAATGGAGCACTTTGATAATATATGGAGTTTTTATATGGGGTTTTATATAGAGTTTATATATGGGGGGTTTTTGGGTGGGGGAAGGGGGGGGTTTTTGGGGGGGGGGGGGGGGGGGGAAAAGGGGGTTTGGGTGGGGGGGGGTGGGTTGTGGTGGGGGGGGGGAGGGGTTTGGGGGTTTTGGGGGGGGGGGTTTGGGGTTTTTGGGGAAATGGGTGGGTGTTTGGGGGTTTGGGGAAAGGGGGGGGTTTGGTGGGTTTGGGGGAAAGGGGTGGGTGTTGGGGGTTGGGGAAAGGGGTGGTGTTGGGGGTGGGGGGAAAGGGGTGTTGGTGGTGGGGAAGGGGGGGGTGTTGTGGTTGGGGAAGGGGGGGGGGGGGTTGGGGGGTGGTGGGGTTGGTGGGGGAAGGGGTGGGTGTTTGGGTTGGGGGGGAGGGGTTTGGTGGAATTTAAGGGGGGGGGTTGGGGAAAGGGGGGGGGGGGTTTGGGGGTGGGGGTTGGGT